>CM036760.1:107500-617500 GCA_020796225.1 Arion vulgaris
AGAGTTGATGTAAGTGTGTAGTATGTTAGTAATGACTGAATTATGATATGAGATTTGAGAGTTGATGTAAGTGTGTAGTATGTTAGTAATGACTGAATTATGATATGAGATTTGAGAGTTGATGTAAGTGTGTAGTATGTTAGTAATGACTGAATTATGATATGAGATTTGAGAGTTGATGTAAGTGTGTAGTATGTTAGTAATGACTGAATTATGATATGAGATTTGAGAGTTGATGTAAGTGTGTAGTATGTTAGTAATGACTGAATTATGATATGAGATTTGAGAGTTGATGTAAGTGTGTATTATGCTAGTAATGACTGAATTATGATATGAGATTTGAGAGTTGGTGTAAGTGTGTAGTATGTTAGTAATGACTGAATTATGATATGAGATTTGAGAGTTGATGTAAGTGTGTAGTATGTTAGTAATGACTGAATTATGATATGAGATTTGAGAGTTGATGTAAGTGTGTAGTATGTTAGTAATGACTGAATTATGATATGAGATTTGAGAGTTGGTGTAAGTGTGTAGTATGTTAGTAATGACTGAATTATGATATGAGATTTGAGAGTTGGTGTAAGTGTGTAGTATGTTAGTAATGACTGAATTATGATATGAGATTTGAGAGTTGATGTAAGTGTGTAGTATGTTAGTAATGACTGAATTATGATATGAGATTTGAGAGTTGATGTAAGTGTGTAGTATGTTAGTAATGACTGAATTATGATATGAGATTTGAGAGTTGATGTAAGTGTGTAGTATGTTAGTAATGACTGAATTATGATATGAGATTTGAGAGTTGATGTAAGTGTGTAGTATGTTAGTAATGACTGAATTATGATATGAGATTTGAGAGTTGATGTGTGTAGTATGTTACTAATGACTGAATTATGATTTGAGATTTGTTAGTAATGACTGAATTATGATATGAGATTTGAGAGTTGGTGTAAGTGTGTAGTATGTTAGTAATGACTGAATTATGATACCAATATAAAGATGGATATCTGTTTTAAAACTCAAAACAAATTTGAAATTCATCATCATTGACCTCTTTGTCTCAGGAGACGTTTGCGTCACGTAGTATGTTCTGAGCGGAACCACAACGTCTCTTGTAGCTATAATGGCCTATTCTGGAACGGCAATCCTTGTCACAGTTGCTGCAGGTGAAACTGAAGACTGGAACTGATACATAGGATGTTCTCTCTGCGCTCTGCGCTTTCTTGTTTGGTTTGGTCAAACAAAATCGACCAAGAAGTGATGTTTCCGTAAAGCATGCCTGGGAAATGTTTATGGATTAGCTGAGTTGACCAAGCTTCAACTACCCCACCCCCTCCCCACTCAAATTTCTGATATAATCCAAATGAGTGCAAGCACGAAGTCTCCTATTAGTTTGGTTACAGGAGCTGTCGGTAGCGCCACACATGATGCCTTTCCGTCTTAGGGTCTCCACTCCGGATTTTCTGAAGGGTTTTAAAGGCTTCCGGATTTTCTGTTTGTGTTTACTCCCATAGCCTTTTCCTCTCCCGAGACTCCCACAAGGCAGTGGGGTTATTTTGCCCATAGCTTGGAGTTTGGTTCTTGGATATCATGGTAAATCCACTCATAGCACAAGTCTGGGGGACAAACTTCCACCGAGATTTTTTTGTCGGGTTTACTCCCCACAGGACAATTTGTTTTTTAAATTATTTTTAAGCCTGGCCAAACGGACATATATATATATATATATATATTACACTCATTGCAGGCATAGAAAGAATGATTCAATCTTTTAAATAAAAGTACTACAGACGTATGTTGTGAAGTTGTTTCATAGAACATAGAACAAAAGTACTACAGACGTATGTTGTGAAGTTGTTTCATAGAACATAGAACAAAAGTACTACAGACGTATGTTGTGAAGTTGTTTCATAGAACATAGAACAAATATACGGTAGAATCTCAGTTAGTGAAATACTTTCATGCAACCGGCACTCTCAAACAACCGGCAAAAATTCGAACACTGTAACTGGGGGGAAAAATATCATTTTTCTTCTCCTGATCTTGTTCCAGGTACAGTATTACCAGTGCCTGATAACGGAGACTCTAACCCGCAAGGTAACAGTTTTAATTGTGTTTAGTTTAGTTTAGTCACCGGATCACCATCACTGCACGTCGAACAAATTAGTCCATAAGTGCTCCGATCTCTCCCTCAGTATGTCCATCAGCATGGGGCGACTAACGACACCGGTTCTTTGTTGGTTTACAATTCTTCTTTGTCTGCCAGCGTAGCGTTCTTGTCGAGCTACACCACACTTAACTTTTGAGTGTTTGCAGTCTGGTTAGTGTTGTAGATTCACCGCTATTACGTGAATCATGTACACGTCCTCTCTCCCTTAAGGAATTTATAATATCAGCCTGGTCTATTGCTCGCCCGCTTTGTACAGCAGCCATACCTGCAAGCCTATCCGCACGTTCATTCCCCTTACACCTGCATGCCCTGGCACAAAAATAAAACTGATCCTTGTCAGCTTAGACCTCCCCAGCGACTCCATCCAATGTCTCCTAGCCCGTCCTGTTTCAATCTTCCTGAGCATACTCATTGAGTCACTAAGAAAACATGCATGGATAAAAGTCTGTGATTCTAGCCAAATCATCGCTTTGGTAACCGCCATGATTTCCATAGTGAGACTGCTCGTAGTCACGGCAAAACCACCACTGTCTTCCTTCACAACATCTCCTCCGACCTGAGTAGTGAAAGCCCACGAGCTCCGCACATGTCGAATCACCGAACCATCCGAATAAATGATTACATCATGCTCAGATGCGTTCTCAGAAATCAATGCCTGAACTGCTGCCTCCACAACAAGTGGGTTGTCTTGTCTGCTTTCTTTATCAAGTTTGATGCATACAGAAAAAGATGTATCGATTCCTGTTGGCACTGGTATCCACGCTTCACCGGGATCAATATCTTCAAGTGTACACACCTGTTCAATACAGTCCTCGGCCTGACCCATCCAAGATTTTCCTCTTTTTAACCTATTTCCGTTTTGTCTCTTTATTTCCATGTGCAGAGGATGTTGTGTGTCAGCATTGACTCGAAGGTATGCTCGAGCACGGCTCATCAGTGTTCTATATTCCATAGTAGGATAGTCAAGAAGATAGCGCATCGCCCTGCACGACGTGTCTTTAGTGCGCCCAAGTATAGTGCGCATCGCCTCGTTCTGTATTCTTTCCAGTCGTTCTATCTGACTATGACTGAAGTCAGGATCGCCAGCGCATACTCAAGCACAGAAAGGACCAGACCCTGGTATAAAAGACAAAGATGACGCTGCTCACAATCCGCCGCAGCCATTACCCTCATCGCCGTCAAACATTTTCTCGCCTTCATTATCACATGAGCTATGTGTTCCGTAAAAGCTAGACTACGATCAAAACGCAACCCCAGGTTTTTCATAGACTGAGATCGCTCCACCACCTCTGAACACAAAACCACAGATGGTGTTGGAGTGTTGACGATGTGGTTGTTTAAAGAGAACCATGTCCGCGCTGCTTTTGTGGGGTTGACCAATGCTCCTACTTCATCGCACCATCTACCTATGCGGTCGAGTTCTGACTGAAGTTCCTCCGCAAGCTGTTCTCTATCCTTGCCCTGACGATACACCAACACATCATCTGCATATGACATTGTCCTTCCTCTACCTGTGATCTGCTCTTCTGTGATTCTCACAGTATAGGCATTGAACAACACCGGAGATAATGGTGACCCTTGTGGTAAGCCAGGGTGGATTGTTGTTGGTGATGACGCCCAGCTGCCACATTTAAACACTATCTTTCGCTGGAAGAGGGCCGCAAAGATTCAATTGAGGAGGAATGGGCTGATATTGAGTTCCGTCAGCTGTACCATTAAATAATGCAAAGGCACTCTATTATAGGCATCTTTAAGGTCGTATGCAGCAGCACAAGTCTCAATGCCCAAGTAAAAACCCTCATAGACATCGTGGGCGAAAACCGCTGCTTTTAATTGTGTATGTGTGTGTAAGTGTGTGTGTATATATGCGTGCGTGCGTGCGTGTGCGTGCGTCCGTGTGTGTATGTGTTTGCGTGTGTGCTGACAAGTACAGTGTCTGCCATTTCATTAATACGTAAACTGCATTCTAATTTTTTTAATCTGTTTTTAAAATACAGTAAAATGGTGCTCCTTGAAGTCAAGTTGTGTCTGTAGTATAGAGAATCATAGAGTTGTATAGAGAATCACGTACAAACAAAGTACTATAGTTTTACAAAATACATAAACAGTGACGATAAACAGCAACGTTTCGACCAACAAGGCCTTTATCAAGCAAACGAACAAACAGGAGTGACAAATTAAAATGAAACACAAATGGACGACCAAATACCAACGTATCTAAGGAAAATCTGGAATAAAAACGAATAACGAAATAAATGTAACACAAAAAACACACATAAAAACTAGAAATAGAAAAGAAACAATGAAACATCTAGTAAATATATAACTTGAATACATGCAACATATACCCATATAGATTATAAAGCATGGGAAGAAAGTACTAAGAAGCATAAGAATGTAATACATGCAACATATACCCATAGAGATTACAAAGCATGGGAAGAGAAAGTACTAAGAAGCATAAGAATGTAATACGTTGAGCCCGCGTGGTCGCAAGGTACCATACAAAGAAATCAACCGATTCTCCAGAGCAAATCGACTACGATCATCAGAGGAACATGATCGGATGGCTGTGACCTGGACATCGCAAGCTCCTGAATGGCCAGTATCATTGAAATGGGTAGCTACAGGGGTCACAGAGCATTGGCGTATATCGCGCAAGTGTTGGGCGAATCGGTCACTGAGTCTCCTGCCAGTTTCCCCAATATAGGCCTTGTTGCACCGCTTGCAGATAATGGCATAGATAATATTACGGACTCGCACGTGAAACTGTCTTCAACAACGAAAGTGGCTTTTGGAAAAGACACCGTGCGGGTCTGTATTACATAAGCACAAGTGTTACAGCGCCGACGGCCACGCTGGATGGTGCCAAAATGACTCTGGATGTTAGGCTTGAGGCGACTGTGAACTAACATATCCTTAAGGCTTCTGTCCCGTCTGTACGCCACCAAAGGATAGTGTTGGAAGATTGAACGTGTATCAGGATCAGACTGAAGAATGGAGAGATGACGGAATAAGACTTTCTTCACAAAGGGAACTATGAGGGTGGAAAGTTAAGACAAGTTTCACCCTGTCAGAATTGGAAGTTCTATGCTGGTTAGAGAGGCCTCCTGGCGAGAAATTTGCTGAACGCGCCGCATAGCAGAAGCAAGCACCTTACCCGGGTATAAGCGCTTACGAAAGAAATCCAGCATCTCGTGAGCTCTATCGAAGAAATCGTCGTCCTCGCTACAGAGGCGACGAAGGCGCAAGTTGAGAGAATGGTAAAGAATCACGACAAGCCTGGGAATGGGAAGAGGTATAAGAAGAAAACTATGTGCATCAGTAGGCTTGTAGTATACTGATGTAGTGATGGTGGATAGGCTGATAGTGATAGTGATGTCAAGAAAGTTGACACAAGAGGTAGAGATGTGAGATGTAAACCGAATAGCCGGATTGAAGACATTAATGAAATTAATGAAGCGTGACAAATCGGCTTCAGGCATATCGGTAATGCCAATACAATCATCAATGTATCTATGATACACAGACGGAAGAAGGCCATCATAGGAATTCCATACTAGGTGCTCAAGATGACCCATTTTTGCTTGTCTATTCATGGGTCATCTTGGCACCTTATGGAATTCTATGATGGCCTCTTCCGTGCTGTATCATGATCATTGATGTTGTGGCATTACCGTGCCTGAAGCCGATTGTCACGCTTCGTGAATTTCATTGTCTTCAATCCGGCTATTCGGTTCATCTCGCATCTTACCTCTTGTGTCAACTCTTGACATCACTATCCTATCGCTATCACCATCACTACATCGTACTCAAGCCTACGATGCGCATGTTCTTCTTACTCTTTCCCATTCCAGCTTGTGATTCTTACCATTCTCAACTCTTGCGCCTTCTCCTCTGTGCGAGACGACTTCTCGATAAACTGCAGATGCTGGATTTCTTTCGTGGCCTACCGGATAAGTGCTGTCTGCTATGCGCGCTTCGCAATTTCGCCGGAAACTCTCAACCGGCATGAACTTCAATTCTGACGGGTGAGCTTAATTTCCGCCTCATGATTCCCTTGTGAAGAAAGTCTTATTCCGTCATCTCTCATTCTTCAGTCTGATCTGATACGTTATCTTCCAGCTATCCTGGTGGCTCAGGCGGACGAAGCAGGTATGTTGAGTTCAGTCGCCTCAAGCTAGCATCAGAGTCATTTGGCACCATCATTGGCCGTCGGCTTTGTGCTACTGTAATCGAACCCGCCGGTGTCTTTCAAAGCCCTGTGACAGTTCACGTGCGAATCCGCATATCTATGCCTATCGAGCGGTACAGCTATTTGAAGACCGGCAAGCTCGACATCGCCCAACCTGCGCGATCCCAATCTCTGTGACTGCTACCATTTCAATGATCTGGCCATTCAGAAACCGATGTCAGGTCACCATCCGATCATGTTCTGACTGATCGTGTCATTGTCTGGAGAATCGGTATTTCTTTGTATGTACCTTGCGACCGCAGCGTTACTGCTGTACTTTCACTGTATTCTATGTATATGTTGCATGTATCTTTCTAGCTTCTCTATCTTTCATGTCTCTAATAGGTATATGTGCATGTATTCAAGATATATTTCTAGATGTTTCATTGTTTCTTTCTATTTCTGATTTTATGTGTGTTTTTGTGTTGTGTCTTATTCGATTTTCATTATTCAGGGCTAACGTTGATTTGGTCGTCATTTGTGTTTCATTTAATTGTCCTCCTGTTTTTCGTTTCTGATAAAGACTGTTGGTCGAAACTTGCTTTTATCGTCACTGTTTATGTTTTGTAAAACTATAATTACTTTGTTTGTACGTGTTCACTATTTACCAAGTTTTACTGCAGTCTTCCCCCTATTTCGATATAGAGAATCATAGAGTTGTATAGAGAATTATAGAGTTGTAAGGAGAATCATAGAGTTGTATAGAGAATTATAGGAGTTGTAAGTGAGAATTATAGAGGTTGTTAAGAATTATAGAGTTGTATAGAAATTATAGAGTTGTAAGAGAGAATCATAGAGTTGTATAGAGAATTATAGAGTTGTAAAGAGAATTATAGAGTTGTATAGAGAATTATAGAGTTGTATAGAGAATTATAGAGTTGCAGTGGGGCTATTTGCCCATGGCTTGAGTCTGGTTCTTGGATATCATGGTAAATCCACTCATAGCACAAGTCTAGGGGCCAAACTTCCACCGACATTATTTTGTCTTCTTTACCTAACCACAGCAAAAAAATGTTTTAAATATTTTTAAACGAGACCTAAGTGAAAGATAAATAAATAAATATATATATTGCAGTCATTGCAGGCATAGAAGGAATGATTCAATCTTTTAAACAAACTTACTACTACAGACGTATGTTGTGTTGTTTCATAGAACATAGAACAAAAGTACTACAGACGTGTGTTGTGAAGTTGTTTCATAGAGCATAGAACAAAAGTACTACAGACGTGTGTTGTGAAGTTGTTTCATAGATTATAGAACAAAAGTACTACAGACGTATGTTGTGTTGTTTCATAGAACAAAAGTACTACAGACGTATGTTGTGTTGTTTCATAGAGCATAGAACAAAAGTACTACAGACGTGTGTTGTGAAGTTTTTTCATCGAACATAGAACAAAAGTACTACAGACGTATGTTGTGAAGTTGTATCATAGAGCATAGAACAAAAGTACTACAGACGTGTGTTGTGAAGTTGTTTCATAGAACATAGAACAAAAGTACTACAGACATATGTTGTGAAGTTGTTTCATAGAACATAGAACAAAAGTACTACAGACATATGTTGTGAAGTTGTATCATAGAACATAGAACATACGTACTACAGACGTGTGTTGTTAAGTTGTTTCATAGAACATAGAACAAATACACGGTAGAATCTCAGTTAGTGAAACACTTTCATGTAACCGACACTCTCAAACAACCGGCAAAAAATCGAACACTGTAACTGAGGAAAAAATCATTTTCTTCTTCTGATCTTGTTTCAGGTACAGTATTACCAGTGCATGATAATGAAGACTCTAACCCGCAAGGTAACAGTTTTAATTGTGTATGTGTGTAATTGTGTGTGTATATGTGCGTGCGTGCGTGTGCGTGCATGTGTGTGTGTATGTTTTTGCGTGTATGTTGACAAGTACAGTGTCTGCCATTTCATTAATACGTACACTGCATTCTAATTTTTTTTACGGTTTTAAAATACAGTAAAATGGTGCTCCTTGAAGTCAAGTTGTGTCTGTAGTATAGAGAATCATAGAGTTGTATAGAGAATCATAGGAAGGTTGTTATAGAGAATCAAAGAGTTGTATAGAGAATCATTATAGATTGTTGTATAGAGAATCAAAGAGTTGAATAAAGAATCATAGAGCTCTAAGGAGAATCATAGAGTTGTATAGAGAATTATAGAGTTGTATAGAGAATTATAGAGTTGTATAGAGAATTATAGAGTTGTATAGAGAATTATAGAGTTGTATAGAGAATTATGTTGTGAATCATAGAGTTGTATAGAGAATCATAGAGTTGTATAGAGAATTATAGAGTTGTATAGAGAATCATAGAGTTGTATAGAGAATCATAGAGTTGTATAGAGAATCATAGAGTTGTATAGAGAATCATAGAGTTGTAAGGAGAATCATAGAGTTGTATAGTGAATCATAGAGTTGTAAGGAGAATCATAGAGTTGTATAGAGAATCATAGAGAAGTCTGTATAGAGTATCATAGAGTTGTATAGAGAATCATAGAGCTGTACAGAGAATCATAGAGTTGTATAGAGAATCATAGAGTTGTATAGAGAATCATAGAGTTGTATAGAGAATCATAGAGTTGTATAGAGAATCATATAGTAGTATAGACAGGGGCGGCTCGTCATTAAGGGTTTATGGTATAGGATTTCTCAGCTTTCATATCTCTCAATAAAATTAGGTGATACATAGCAGTTACTACTAGGGTGGTCTAAAATGAAAATGTATATATCTTTCTCATTAATAAATTATCGGGTTTCCATGGAAACGGCAGCCATGTTGGATTGTAAACATCGTTGTGCGGTCTTCAAACAGAGTGAAATAAATAACAATTGCAATTGTTTTTTGACTGCAAAGCCTAAATATACCAATTATTCTGGGTACCTGACAACTTTAAATTGTTCTGTAACATGTAACTGATCTCTGGGGTGCAACGAATAAGTCCTACCCAATTCACGGCAAAAATAGGACCCATTGGTTAATTAAAAAATTCATATATATTTATTCGCTTGAGAAATGTGCATTTTCTGTTGTCTAGTCCCTTTCATATTAATTGATACATGTCTGCGCCTAATCTCATATTGAGATCTTAAAGATTTCTTTCACGGTGGAAAACGTACATTACCCCCGTTAACGAAATTTACAAATGGGATAAAACTGCGTTTTAAAAATGTAATGTGAATTCAGTCTAAATTGTCAAGGAAATCGTCTGTTAGAACATACAGTCATTGCCTAGCCTAATTGAATCTATAATATCTATTAGTACTCAGATCAAGCTTTACAATGATACGTGACTCGATTGGGTTAATTGAATGCCATACACTGTATCTAGGGACAAAATAAAGTCAATTGTAGACATTTTCTATAGGGGATTTTTAGAGGGTAGGGCTGTTCAATAATAATTTTGAAACATTTTTCGTGATCACAAATAAAAACACTTTGCGTAATTTGATTGTAGAGATGCAATACTAATATAATATGATGAATTTGAGAAATCGATATATTTAACAAAAAATGACACACCTGTCAGTAGCATAGTGCATTAAGGGCCAGTGGGGCCCGGTCTTACCAAAATATTGAGTTATTTTAGACAGCATTTGTTCATAATTATAACTTTCAACGGGATACTGATTAGCTTTGAAAGTTGATATATAACGCTAAAATATCACACACAGTCTGAAATTCGAAATTCAGCATCTTTCCTCCCTAATTAGTATACGCCCACGGTCATTAAGGGCCTAAAAAAACGACCGACCCCCCTCCCCAAAAACAAATAAATAATAATAATTAACGTGTACTTATTATTTTAGAAATTATTTTCTCCTAACTATGTCTCATATCTTGACACTGATCAGCTTTGAAAGTTGAATATATAACACTAAAATATCAATGTTTTATCAGAATAATAAAACTATCATATTGATATGTATAACATATCCTTATTAACAAATACTGTATAGACTGAAACTCGGCATTTTCTTTGTAATGCTTCACGCATTGTTCCGTGCACTATTTCTGGGGTCAGTTTAAAAGAGGCCTATCTAAGATGTAACATTGCAACCTCTGACCTCTATTGCAATGATAATTTTCAAACAATTATGTAATTTTCATTCAGCAGGAAGATTCATATTCATTTTTACGCAGCCAAACTACTCCTCCAGAGAAACGACGACTCTAGATTTAATAGTCCGTTTAAATATCGATTAAATCCCCAATTTTATATACAAATAGTATAAATATTTAGAACATAATGGTAATAAATAACGAACCATCATAGAATAAGATTAGCTTTAGGGAATTGTCCCTTGCATTAATACATCTTGTCTACAACAATTTTCTTTCGTACAGTTGACGTTGTCAACTGAGTTGAGATTGAGCGAAACACGTAAAAACATTTTTAACAATAACAAAGTACCAGAGATTTACAAAAAACAATGACAATACACTGAAACGATTTCACCAAATTGCTTTTATCAAGCAAAGAATACAACAGAAGTGAAGAATTTCACTTCTTTCACAGTACACTACATATAGAATGAAAATGGTGACATATCCTTTACAAGACGTAGCCATCAACTACAGCACGTTTACCGCGGAGATTATTTATTACAAAATCTAATATGTATACCACGTGTTGTCTCATTCACAAGTTAGTGGGTTTTTTTTATTGTTCATGCGGGTGACGCATGTTCAATTTGGTTCCAGACAGTTTTTTTTTTTTTTTTAAATCTTCTCTATGCTCTCCTGTCGTTTGATGTGTTCGAAATATTTAAATGTATTTGATTTTATATTTTTTCATAGCCAACTCTCTTTAGTATCAAGCTGTTGCTGAACAGAAACATTTGTTCTTTTCCTAAAAGGGGTAATAACTTGACAAAATAGACAAATAATAGTAAATACACCAAAAACCACGATTTTTCCGAAATGTTTGTGAAGAAAAATGACCACAAGCCGCCACTGAGTATAGAGATTCATAGAGGATATCAAAGAAAGTGCAAGTTCAACTGAAATTGGAAGTAATTAACTAGAAAGTGTAAAGAACACTATATAGCATAAACAACAGTGTTGTTAACCTTGAGCCTTGCAAATCTACAAATGTACGTAGTTTCAACAACAAACCGGTTTACGTACTTGAACTCTGAACCTAAGTGTGACCTGTTAACATTTCAACTTGTGTTTCATTCTTACCACGTGTGAAATTAAATGTTTGAGGTAGGCAGTGGGGGTCACCAGGAAAGATAGACTACAAAATGAGAACATCAGAAGTAGAGTAAGCATAATTTCATGCACCGAATACATTGAAAGATAACAAATGCTGTGGTGTGGACATTTAATGAGAATGGAATATAACCAACCCACTAATAACAGCATACAGTAAAAAGAGATCGGGTACTAGAGCTAAAGGAAGACCAAGAAAAAGATAGAAAGACAATATCAAGACCACACTAAATAAACACGTATATAACACAATAGGGGCGAAACGTTTGGCCCTGGAACACAAGTTAAAGCATTCACCCCTACGTTTGGCCCTGGAACACAAGTTAAAGCATTCACCCCTACGTTTAACGGTAACCAATTACATCATCCACCTGGGGAAAGACAATAGACAATAAACAATAGTTCCAATTTCTTGTTAATGTTTTATTTCAAATTAATGTTTGTATTGTGTACAGTGATAAAAATATTGAACAACAGTTGCGTATTGTGTACAGTTATAAAAATATTGAGGAACAGTTGTGTATTGTGTACAGTTATAAAAATATTGAGCAACAGTTGTGTATTGTGTACAGTGATAAAAATATTGAACAACAGTTGCGTATTGTGTACAGTTATAAAAATATTGAGGAACAGTTGTGTATTGTGTACAGTTATAAAAATATTGAGGAACAGTTGTGTATTGTGTACATTTATAAAGCTATTGAGCAACAGTTGTGTATTGTGTACAGTTATAAAGCTATTGAGCAACAGTTGTGCATACCCTGCTATACTCGCTGACAAATTATTAGTGGTTATAAATTATTCTTACAATAAATTTGCTCAACAACAACAGCAATTTTATATTTGTGAAATTGACAATTATTAACCAGATATAATGCTCTTTGTTTGCAGGTTATATTGTTTTGTAAGTTGTAATATTTTCAATTACCTCCAACGGGTGCTACGAGTTCGTGCACTGTCGTCTGGTCCTCAGCAGATCAAACAAGAAAATGTGTATATAAAGAAGAGTTAAGAAGAGAAGAGGATGTAAGAGATAGGCTGGACAGAGACGGTTTAGATTATAGAAGGAAGACAGATCGACTTGTCATCAAATATATACGACGCATTGACTATTGTAATTTCAAGTGGAAATCAGGAGCAGCAATTCTACAGGAGCTGGTTTATGATTTCGATATATTCATGATTCAAGAAACAAATGTGCAGCAGAATATAGTTATCCAATGTCTAGCCTTCAAGTGCTACTTCGCTCCCAGAGAACCTGGAGGAGGACGTGGACAGAATGTCTATGTGACGTATGGTCTTCCCCATAACTGTCTTGATACTGTTCCTGGCTCTCAGTCGATGCTTCGGAAGATCTAGAATGACAGGTTGCGGCATGAGTGGATGATGTTTATAGATGTTTCCAGCCTACAGAGATTTATGTGGATCTATTGTCCTGGCATGCAGGTGTTTGGAAATGAGAGAGCAGACAAGTTTGCTTCGAAAGCATCGATTGTTGGGAGTTTAGGACGGATAAAGGAGATGTTCTTTGTTCTCTTGACCACTTACTGTTGGATGAGGACACTAAAGGACTGAGTAAATGAGATGATTCTTAGTTCTCTTGACCACTTACTGTTGGATGAGGACACTAAAGGACAGATAAAGAAGATGTTCTTCGTTCTCTTGACCACTTACTGTTGGATGAGGACACTAAAGGACGGAAAAAGAAGATGTTCTTCGTTCTCTTGACCACTTACTGTTGAATGAGGACACTAAAGGACTGATAAAGAAGATATTCTTAGTTCTCTTGACCACTTACTGTTGAATGAGGACACTAAAGGACAGATAAAGAAGATGTTCTTCGTTCTCTTGACCACTTACTGCTGAATGAGGACACTAAAGGACTGATAAAGAAGATGTTCTTAGTTCTCTTGACCACTTACTGTTGAATGAGGACACTAAAGGACAGATAAAGAAGATGTTCTTCGTTCTCTTGACCACTTACTGTTGGATGAGGACACTAAAGGACGGATAAAGAAGATGTTCTTAGTTCTCTTGACCACTTACTGTTGGATGAGGACACTAAAGGACTGATAAAGAAGATGTTCTTAGTTCTCTTGACCACTTACTGTTGAATGAGGACACTAAAGGACAGATAAAGAATATGTTTTTCGTTCTCTTGACCACTTACTGTTGGATGAGGACACTAAAGGACTGATAAAGAAGATGTTCTTAGTTCTCTTGATCACTTACTGTTGGATGAGGACACTAAAGGACTGATAAAGAAGATGTTATTCGTTCTCTTGACCACTTACTGTTGAATGAGGACACTAAAGGACGGATAAAGAAGATGTTCTTCGTTCTCTTGACCACTTACTGTTGGATGAGGACACTAAAGGACTGATAAAGAAGATGTTCTTAGTTCTCTTGACCACTTACTGTTGAATGAGGACACTAAAGGACAGATAAAGAAGATGTTCTTCGTTCTCTTGACCACTTACTGTTGAATGAGGACACTAAAGGACGGATAAAGGAGATGTTCTTAGTTCTCTTGACCACTTACTGTTGAATGAGGACACTAAAGGACGGATAAAGAAGATGTTCTTCGTTCTCTTGACCACTTACTGTTGGATGAGGACACTAAAGGACGGAAAAAGAAGATGTTCTTCGTTCTCTTGACCACTTACTGTTGAATGAGGACACTAAAGGACGGATAAAGAAGATGTTCTTCGTTCTCTTGACCACTTACTGTTGGATGAGGACACTAAAGGACGGAAAAAGAAGATGTTCTTCGTTCTCTTGACCACTTACTGTTGAATGAGGACACTAAAGGACAGATAAAGAAGATGTTCTTCGTTCTCTTGACCACTTACTGTTGGATGAGGACACTAAAGGACGGAAAAAGAAGATGTTCTTCGTTCTCTTGACCACTTACTGTTGAATGAGGACACTAAAGGACTGATAAAGAAGATGTTCTTCGTTCTCTTGACCACTTACTGTTGAATGAGGACACTAAAGGACGGATAAAGAAGATGTTCTTCGTTCTCTTGACCACTTACTGTTGGATGAGGACACTAAAGGACGGATAAAGAAGATGTTCTTAGTTCTCTTGACCACTTACTGGGATGGGACACTGCGATAAAGGAGTGTTCTCGTCTCTTGACCACTTACGTTGAATGGACTGGACTAAAGAAGATGTTCTTAGTTCTCTTGACCACTTACTGTTGAATGAGGACACTAAAGGACAGATAAAGAAGATGTTTTTCGTTCTCTTGACCACTTACTGTTGGATGAGGACACTAAAGGACTGATAAAGAAGATGTTCTTAGTTCTCTTGATCACTTACTGTTGGATGAGGACACTAAAGGACTGATAAAGAAGATGTTATTCGTTCTCTTGACCACTTACTGTTGAATGAGGACACTAAAGGACGGATAAAGAAGATGTTCTTCGTTCTCTTGACCACTTACTGTTGGATGAGGACACTAAAGGACTGATAAAGAAGATGTTCTTAGTTCTCTTGACCATTTACTGTTGAATGAGGACACTAAAGGACAGATAAAGAAGATGTTCTTCGTTCTCTTGACCACTTACTGTTGAATGAGGACACTAAAGGACGGATAAAGGAGATGTTCTTAGTTCTCTTGACCACTTACTGTTGAATGAGGACACTAAAGGACGGATAAAGAAGATGTTCTTCGTTCTCTTGACCACTTACTGTTGGATGAGGACACTAAAGGACGGAAAAAGAAGATGTTCTTCGTTCTCTTGACCACTTACTGTTGAATGAGGACACTAAAGGACGGATAAAGAAGATGTTCTTCGTTCTCTTGACCACTTACTGTTGGATGAGGACACTAAAGGACGGAAAAAGAAGATGTTCTTCGTTCTCTTGACCACTTACTGTTGAATGAGGACACTAAAGGACAGATAAAGAAGATGTTCTTCGTTCTCTTGACCACTTACTGTTGGATGAGGACACTAAAGGACGGAAAAAGAAGATGTTCTTCGTTCTCTTGACCACTTACTGTTGAATGAGGACACTAAAGGACTGATAAAGAAGATGTTCTTCGTTCTCTTGACCACTTACTGTTGAATGAGGACACTAAAGGACGGATAAAGAAGATGTTCTTAGTTCTCTTGACCACTTACTGTTGAATGAGGACACTAAAGGACAGATAAAGAAGATGTTCTTCGTTCTCTTGACCACTTACTGTTGGATGAGGACACTAAAGGACTGATAAAGAAGATGTTCTTAGTTCTCTTGACCACTTACTGTTGGATGAGGACACTAAAGGACTGAAAAAGAAGATGTTCTTAGTTCTCTTGACCACTTACTGTTGAATGAGGACACTAAAGGACAGATAAAGAAGATGTTCTTCGTTCTCTTGACCACTTACTGTTGGATGAGGACACTAAAGGACAGATAAAGAAGATGTTCTTAGTTCTCTTGACCACTTACTGTTGGATGAGGACACTAAAGGACTGATAAAGAAGATGTTCTTCGTTCTCTTGACCACTTACTGTTGAATGAGGACACTCAAGGACGGATAAAGAAGATGTTCTTCGTTCTCTTGACCACTTACTGTTGGATGAGGACACTAAAGGACTGATAAAGAAGATGTTCTTAGTTCTCTTGACCACTTACTGTTGAATGAGGACACTAAAGGACAGATAAAGAAGATGTTCTTAGTTCTCTTGACCACTTACTGTTGGATGAGGACACTAAAGGACAGATAAAGAAGATGTTCTTCGTTCTCTTGACCACTTACTGTTGAATGAGGACACTAAAGGACGGATAAAGAAGATGTTCTTAGTTCTCTTGACCACTTACTGTTGAATGAGGACACTAAAGGACAGATAAAAAAGATGTTCTTCGTTCTCTTGACCACTTACTGTTGGATGAGGACACTAAAGGACTGATAAAGAAGATGTTCTTAGTTCTCTTGACCACTTACTGTTGGATGAGGACACTAAAGGACTGAAAAAGAAGATGTTCTTAGTTCTCTTGACCACTTACTGTTGAATGAGGACACTAAAGGACAGATAAAGAAGATGTTCTTCGTTCTCTTGACCACTTACTGTTGGATGAGGACACTAAAGGACGGATAAAGAAGATGTTCTTAGTTATCTTGACCACTTACTGTTGGATGAGGACACTAAAGGACTGATAAAGAAGATGTTCTTCGTTCTCTTGACCACTTACTGTTGAATGAGGACACTCAAGGACGGATAAAGAAGATGTTCTTCGTTCTCTTGACCACTTACTGTTGGATGAGGACACTAAAGGACTGATAAAGAAGATGTTCTTAGTTCTCTTGACCACTTACTGTTGAATGAGGACACTAAAGGACAGATAAAGAAGATGTTCTTCGTTCTCTTGACCACTTACTGTTGAATGAGGACACTAAAGGACGGATAAAGGAGATGTTCTTAGTTCTCTTGACCACTTACTGTTGAATGAGGACACTAAAGGACGGATAAAGAAGATGTTCTTCGTTCTCTTGACCACTTACTGTTGGATGAGGACACTAAAGGACGGATAAAGAAGATGTTCTTATTTCTCTTGACTACTTACTGTTGAATGAGGACACTAAAGGACAGATAAAGAAGATGTTCTTCGTTCTCTTGACCACTTACTGTTGAATGAGGACACTAAAGGACGGATAAAGAAGATGTTCTTCGTTCTCTTGACCACTTACTGTTGAATGAGGACACTAAAGGACGGATAAAGAAGATGTTCTTAGTTCTCTTGACCACTTACTGTTGAATGAGGACACTAAAGGACGGATAAAGAAGATGTTCTTCGTTCTCTTGACCACTTACTGTTGAATGAGGACACTAAAGGACAGGTAAAGGAGATGTTCTTAGTTCTCTTGACCACTTACTGTTGAATGAGGACACTAAAGGACAGATAAAGAAGATGTTCTTCGTTCTCTTGACCACTTACTGTTGAATGAGGACACTAAAGGACGGATAAAGAAGATGTTCTTCGTTCTCTTGACCACTTACTGTTGGATGAGGACACTAAAGGACGGATAAAGGAGATGTTCTTAGTTCTCTTGACCACTTACTGTTGGATGAGGACACTAAAGGACAGATAAAGAAGATGTTCTTCGTTCTCTTGACCACTTACTGTTGAATGAGGACACTAAAGGACGGATAAAGAAGATGTTCTTCGTTCTCTTGACCACTTACTGTTGGATGAGGACACTAAAGGACGGATAAAGGAGATGTTCTTAGTTCTCTTGACCACTTACTGTTGGATGAGGACACCAAAGGACTGATAAAGAAGATGTTCTTAGTTGTCTTGACAACTTACTGTTAGATGAGGACACTAAAGGACAGATAAAGGAGATGTTCTTCGTTCTCTTGACCACTTACTGTTGAATGAGGACACTAAAGGACAGATAAAGAAGATGTTCTTCGTTCTCTTGATCACTTACTGTTGAATGAGGACACGAAAGGACAGATAAAGAAGATGTTCTTCGTTCTCTTGACCACTTACTGTTGAATGAGGACACTAAAGGACGGATAAAGGAGATGTTCTTAGTTCTCTTGACCACTTACTGTTGGATGAGGACAGTAAAGGACGGATAAAGGAGATGTTCTTAGTTCTCTTGACCACTTACTGTTGAATGAGGACACTAAAGGACAGATAAAGAAGATGTTCTTATTTCTCTTGACCACTTACTGTTGGATGAGGACACTAAAGGACAGATAAAGAAGATGTTCTTAGTTCTCTTGACCACTTACTGTTGAATGAGGACACTAAAGGACTGATAAGGAAGATGTTCTTAGTTCTCTTGACCACTTACTGTTGGATGAGGACACTAAAGGACTGATAAAGAAGATGTTCTTAGTTCTCTTGACCACTTACTGTTGGATGAGGACACTAAAGGACGGATAAAGAAGATGTTCTTCGTTCTCTTGACCACTTACTGTTGAATGAGGACACTAAAGGACGGATAAAGGAGATGTTCTTCGTTCTCTTGACCACTTACTGTTGGATGAGGACACTAAAGGACAGATAAAGAAGATGTTCTCGTTCCTGACCACTTCTTGATGAGACACTAAGGACTGGTAAAGAAGATGTTCTTAGTTCTGACCATACGTGAATGAGGACACTAAAGGACTGGTAAAGAAGATGTTCTTAGTTCTTTGACCACTTACTGTTGAATGAGGACACTAAAGGACTGGTAAAGAAGATGTTCTTAGTTCTCTTGACCACTTACTGTTGAATGAGGACACTAAAGGACTGGTAAAGAAGATGTTCTTAGTTCTTTGACCACTTACTGTTGGATGAGGACACTAAAGGACTGGTAAAGGAGATGTTCTTCGATCTCTTGACCACTTACTGTTGGATGAGGACACTAAAGGACTGATAAAGAAGATGTTCTTAGTTCTCTTGACCACTTACTGTTGGATGAGGACACTAAAGGACGGATAAAGAAGATGTTCTTCGTTCTCTTGACCACTTACTGTTGGATGAGGACACTAAAGGACTGATAAAGGAGATTTTCTTCGTTCTCTTGACCACTTACTGTTGAATGAGGACACTAAAGGACTGATAAAGAAGATGTTCTTCGTTCTCTTGACCACTTACTGTTGGATGAGGACACTAAAATTGACGTTGAATCAATAGAGCGATTTAAGAATTTGAAATTGCACGTTGTACACGTAGAGTTGGATGCCTCGGGTACAGAGAGGAGGGTTTTAACCAGCGAACCACAAGAACCATCAGTATGCATTCCATTTGATCTATGTTAGGGAAAATTGAAAACGTATGGGTCTTCCCGGAGAGATGTGACTTCAGTTCATTAACTAATAAACAATTTCAACTGATCAAATAATTCAATTATTTTTTCACTATTTATTTACAGAAATTATATGTAACGGATTAAATTATATGGGATAGAATAAATTATATGTGACAGATTAAATTATATATGTGATAGATTAAATTATGTGATAGATTAAATTATATGTGATAGATTATATGTGATAGATTAACGTATATGTGATAGATTAACGTATATGTGATAGATTAACGTATATGTGATAGATTAATTACAATAAAGTCATGGCATGGACAGCTAATGTATATTATTTTATTGATCTAGAAAATAAATGCATCGAACCATGGGTAACCTATGGCACTTCGTGTTACTTACTGGTAATAACACGACTCTCATGGCACAAAGCACAGGTAATTATTGCAACATAAATGATTAGTGATTATAACGAACTGACTCAATCTGCAGTATGCAGTGATATTGTGGGTGCAGAAAGCTGGATTTTGTCGTGATTGATGTTCCTTCGACATGAATTGCAATTCAAGTGATGAACAGTTTTGTGTTGACACTTTATAGCGACGGCCAAATGCATTTATGCGGTGCAGGTAGCTTTTTGTGGCGGTACTCGTCTGTTTCACTCTGAAATTAGTTCACACAGGAGACATTTCACAGTTGTTAGCATTTCATGTGATTTTCGTTGGCACAGGAAAGGAGCGATTATGTGGTGACCCGTTGCAGTGAAGTTGGAACCGTACATATGAACAATATGAACATATGATTAGTGATCATCATTATTCCAGCACTCCAGACAGGTTTATTGTTTATCCAACCACTTCCTTAATATCTTGACTAACGTGTAACTACTAATCATAACCGTTGTGTGATCATGCATCTAGCAAAGTGTGCATTCTGACAGTTTACATTTTCATTCCCATCTCCTTCACTCTGGAAGGGGAATGCAGATTTATACATGTTTTCAAAGTCATCTATAGGACCCACCTGATGTTTCTCTAGTGGCATTGATGACATTTGAACTATTCATTGACTGTCCTATCTCGACCACTGCTTTATCAACCAGATGATATGTACGCTCATTGCCTTTTATTCCTGCTAGCTCTGGGGTCATCAAGGTGTGTATCCTTTATAGGACATTGCTCTCTTTACAGCGCATGATTTCATGTTCTGCACCAAGTTCTTGGCAACATACAGTCAGTAGTTTGCCATTTCTTTCTGATTGGTTCTGGCCACTTAACTATAGTAATCTCTGGTGTGCCCTGAGCCCGATACCAGGCTGTTCCAGCTCTTACCTTCGAAGCCGTTGTTGACATTGTCAATCTTCCACCTTTTCTGTCGACAGCCTTGTGTACTGTAGAAGGGAGACTTCCTTCGAGTTTTGCTCTACGTAGTTTAGCCGGTTAGTCGAAGCCGTTGTTGCTGCTGCGGTGGCGCTGCTGTACACAAGCAGACTCGAGGAGCTATACGCGAGCTGGGCAGGAGTGGGGGAACCAAATAGGCTCCAGGCCGCTCTAAAAGGCACCGTGAGATATTATCCCTTACCATATCCTGCCCTACCTTCCTAACTGTGGTACCACTGCTCTAGCTCTGGTACCACAATAAAAGTTCAATAAAACATTAGTGATGTGCTCAATTCGTTATCATTTATATGATGACTATCATCATAGTACTCCGGAAAACGTCCATAGGTGCTCCAATCTCCGCCTCAACAAATCCAGCAGCGTCCAGCGACCCAACATGCCAGTTCGATGTTGTTTAACAATTTTTTTGGGCATATTTGGTATGTGGTTCTTATCGGGCTGCACCAGTACCGAAAACCCATCTCGCTCAATCTTGTCAGCGAGTGAGATTCACAACACTGAAACTTCTCTATTCGGAATGTCCCTCTCAATGCATTAAGAATGTCATTTCGGTATATTGCAGCTCCCTCTGATGTCCTAGACATGACAGCCAATCTATCAGCTCGTCCACTACCACTGACTCCTACGTGCCCAGGGACAAAACTGAAGGTGATTTCTCTGGTTCCTGTATGTACTAGTACCTCAACCCAGTTTCCTTTCACTTTATGGCTCTCTGTAGCGTAGAGGTTAGGTGCTCGCACCACGTGACAAAAGTAACCGGTTCGCTCCCTCATGAAACCATGATATTTTTCCAGAGATCCCTGATCTCAGTGAAGGTGAAATCAAGTTCCAAGTCCTGTCTGAGATGGACGATAAAACGCAGGTCACGTGTTCAAAATTCATTAGACAAAGATTTAAAATAAAATACCTACAAAATATCTTCACCATCTTCAAAATTACATCGGGGACCCACGCCGGTGCTATGGAGTTCGTGAACTGCAGCTGAGATCTTCCTGTGTAAGAAAGAGATCAGAGAACACATGGTTACTCACCAAAGTGCAATGATGATGGTCCTATCAATCTATCAATCGTCTCACCATTCCTGTTTCGAGTTTATGAACCAAACTCATGGAGTCACTGAGTATAAAAATTGTAGAGTAGTCCTGGAATGTCAACCACGTCAACGCCTCTGCACGTTCAATGTGACAAGCTATATCTGACTTTTACCGACAGCCTGCATTTATTTTCTTGAGCAAATTAATTTAGTTGCTTAGTATACACGCATTTGTGAATTAATCAGTACACAATCACATCAGAGCTATAGCTGCCACATTGATCTTCATAGTGAGGCTATTCGATGTTACATTAAAGGCACCGCTTTCCGCCCTGATAGGTTTTCATCTCAAGACTGCAGTAAATGACCATGCATTTTGTTAGCCTCGAATCACTGAGCCATTAGTGTATACTCCAGCATCATCATCCCATGTCTATGACATTATGCATGTCCTCCATGGAAAACATCAACACTTCATTTACTAATACATGCATACAATCCTCATTTACTAATTAGTTAGTTAGTTTATTCCTTTCGAGCCAAAGGCGGCACATAGGGCAGAGGTTTTAGATCTCCATGTGATACGGTTCTTTGCTAGCAGTTGGAGATCTTGTATGGTTTTACATACCAATAGTTTACTTTCATGTTGGATGGTTCTTCGAAGAGTGGTCTTTGGTCTTCCACGTTTTCTTTCCCAACTGGTGACCACATAAGGACTTGTCGATTTAGTCTCTTTTCGTCTGATCTAAGAACATGACCTAAATATTTCCACCTTCGTTTCTTATAATATTTGATACGGGTTGTTGGTGTGTTCTATCTCTCACTGTGTTGTTAGAAACGAAATCACTCCATTTTACTTTTAATAATTTTCGTTGACATTTATTCTCAAAGCTGTCCAGTTTCTTATCAATTTTCTTTGTTGATTTCCAACTTTCACAACCGTAGGTCAGTACAGGAATCACACATGACCTAAATAATTTAACTTTTGTGCATATACTAAGTTCTTGAGATTGTCAGATATTCGTTAATTTAGTGAAGGCACTAGCTGCTATAGCAATACGAGAGTTTATTTCTTTCATCGTGTCTCCGTTGTTTGACACTTTACTACCCAAATATGTAAAATGTTCAACTTTCTCCAGTGTTTGGCCATTTATTACGATGTTGTCTGTCGAGTTCGTGAGGTCCATAATTTTGGTCTTGGCAGAATTGATCTGGAGACCAACCTGTTCTGCAAGTGTGCAAAGATTGCTCGTTAGTTTGTGGGTTGCTTGTGTGGTTGAATTCAATATGGCCACGTCATCGGCAAAGTCAGATCAAATAGTCTGCTGTTATTAAGCCATTTGATGCCTAGTTGATCATCTTGGGTGCATTAACTAATACATACATACAATCCTCATTTACTAATACAGGCATACAATCTTCAGTTACTAATACATGCATAAAATCTTCATTTACTAATACATGCATACAATCCTCATTTACTAATACATGCATACAATCTTCATTTACTAATACATGCATACAATCTTCATTACTAATACATGCATACAATCTTCATTTACTAATACATGCATACAATCTTCATTTACTAATACATAAATACAATCTTCATTTACTAATAATACATACAATCTTCATTTACTAATCATGCATACATCTTCATTTACTAATACATGCATACATTCTTCATTTACTAATACATGCATACATTCTTCATTTACTAATACATACATACAATCTTCATTTACTAATACATGCATACAATCTTCATTTACTAATACATGCATACAATCTTCATTTACTAATACATGCATACAATCTTCATTTACTAATACATGCATACAATCTTCATTTACTAATACATACATACATTCTTCATTTACTAATACATGCATACAATCTTCATTTACTAATACATGCATACAATCTTCATTTACTAATACATGCATACAATCTTCATTTACTAATACATACATACAATCTTCATTTACTAATACATGCATACAATCTTCATTTACTAATACATTCATACAATCTTCATTTACTAATACATGCATACAATCTTCATTTACTAATACTTTAATACAATCTTCATTTACTAATACATACATACAATCTTCATTTACTAATACATACATACAATCTTCATTTACTAATACATGCATACAATCTTCATTTACTAATACATTCATACAATCTTCATTTACTAATACATGCATACAATCTTCATTTACTAATACATGCATACAATCTTTATTTACTAATACATACTGCATACATCTTATTTACTAATACATACATACAATCTTCATTTACTAATACATGCATACATTCTTCATTTACTAATACATACATACAATCTTTATTTACTAATACATACATACAATCTTTATTTACTAATACATGCATACAATCTTCATTTACTAATACATACATACAATCTTCATTTACTAATACATACATACAATCTTCATTTACTAATACATGCATACAATCTTCATTTACTAATACATACATGCATACAATCTTCATTTACTAATACATGCATACAATCTTCATTTACTAATACATGCATACAATCTTCATTTACTAATACATGCATACAATCTTCATTTACTAATACATGCATACAATCTTCATTTACTAATACATACATACAATCTTCATTTACTAATACATGCATACAATCTTCATTTACTAATACAAACATACAATCTTCATTTACTAATACATGCATACAAACTTCATTTACTAATACATGCATACAATCTTTATTTACTAATACATACAAACAATCTTCATTTACTAATACATACATGCATACAATCTTCATTTACTAATACAGGCATACAATTCTCATTTACTAATACATGCAAACAATCTTCATTTACTAATACATACATACAATCTTCATTTACTAATACAGGCATACAATCTTCATTTACTAATACATGCATACAAACTTCATTTACTAACACATGCATACAATCTTCATTTACTAATACATACATACAATCTTCATTTACTAATACATACATACAATCTTCATTTACTAATACATACATACAATCTTCATTTACTAATACATACATACAATTCTCATTTACTAATACATGCATACAATCTTCATTTACGAATACATACATACAATCTTCATATACTAATACATGCATACAATCTTCATTTACTAATACCGGCATACAATCTTCTTTTACTAATACCGGCATACAATCTTCATTTGCTAATACATACATACAATCTTCATTTACTAATACATGCATACAATCTTCATTTACTAATACATGCATACAATCTTCATTTACTAACACATGCATACAATCTTCATTGACTAATACATAAATACAATCTTCATTTACTAATACATACATACAATCTTCATTTACTAATACATACATACAATCTTCATTTACTAATAAATACATACAATTCTCATTTACTAATACATGCATACAATCTTCATTTACTAATACATACATACAATCTTCATTTACTAATACATGCATACAATCTTCATTTACTAATACATGCATACAATCTTTATTTACTAACACATGCATACAATCTTCATTTACTATTACATACATACAATCTTCATTTACTAATACATACATACAATCTACATTTACTAACACATGCATGCAATCTTCATTTACTAATACATGCATACAATCTTCATTTACTAATACATACATACAATCTTCAATTACTAATACATACATACAATCTTCATTTACTAATACATGCATACAATCTTTATTTACTAATACATGCATACAATCTTCATTTACTAATGCATGCATACATTCTTCATTTACTAATACATATATACAATCTTCACCTACTAATACATACATACAATCTTCATTTACTAATACATACATACAATTCTCTTTACTAATACATGCATACAATCTTCATTTACTAATACATACATACAATCTTCATTTACTAATACAGGCATACAATCTTCATTTACTAATACATGCATACAATCTTTATTTACTAACACATGCATACAATCTTCATTTACTAATACATACATACAATCTTCATTTACTAATACATACATACAATCTTCATTTACTAATACATATTTACAATCTTCATTTACTAATACATGCATACAATCTTCATTTACTAATACATGCATACAATCTTCATTTACTAATACATACATACAATCATCAATTACTAATACATACATACAATCTTCATTTACTAATACATATATACAATCTTCATTTACGAATACATAAATACAATCTTCATTTACTAATATATGCATACAATCTTCATTTACTAATGCATGCATACATTCTTCATTTACTAATACATGCATACAATCTTCATTTACTAATACAGGCATACAATCTTCATTTACTAATACATGCATACAATCTTCATTTACTAATACATGCATACAATCTTCATTTACTAATACATACATACAATCTTCATTTACTAATACATGCATACAATCTTCATTTACTAATACATACATACAATCTTCATTTACTAATGCATGCATACATTCTTCATTTACTAATACATACATACAATCTTCACCTACTAATACATGCATACAATCTTCACCTACTAATACATGTGCTTTGGACTGGACTTCTCGTCAATAATGTATTATCATAAGAAGATGTCATAAGAGTCATTATACAAGAAAGATGCTGCCCCTTACCATGTTTACCATGTAGCAACCATCTTCCTGATGTACCCCCTGTTCTATCAGTATGACTCCCACCCCTCCTCCCCCTACTCTATAACATACACTCTTCATTTACTTATACATATATCTTCTTCTTCTTCTTTAAACGTTCCATATCGACCACATGTTAAACCACTCTGTATGATTTGTATGGAATCCGAGCCTAAGAGCGATTGTACGTTGTGCCAGTTATGCGCCTACAATAGGCCAGTACATCCGATTTCTGCGATGCTTTGTATTAAATAGGTAACTTCCTAGGCCCCTACCTCAGTCGCCTCTTACAACACGCCGTATAGGTCACAGTGTTACAATTCTTTGCTCCCCTTGCAAGTCTCGGCAGCACACGGAAGCTAACTAACACATACATAAACACTTCATTCCCTAATAAATAATACAACTTTCACAACTAAATAAACAATTCCTAAATATTCACATTCATGTTTTTCAGGACATAAATTCTTTCATTGGAACATATTGATCTATCTGTTATCTGTACAATATTTTGTTGTTTCGTTGGAACATATTGCTCTCTCTGTTATCTGTACAATATTTTGTTGTTTCATTGGAACATATTGCTCTCTCTGTTATCTGTACAGTATTTTGTTGTTTCATTGAAACATATTGATCTTTCTGTTATCTGTACAATATTTTGTTGTTTCATTGGAACATATTGATCTTTCTGTTATCTGTACAATATTTTGTTGTTTCATTGGAGCATATTGATCTCTCTGTTATCTGTACAATATTTTGTTTTGTCATTGGAACATATTGAACTCCCAAATTTGGGGTATAAAGAATAGAACCACTGTTACCTGCCACGCATGTCGTAAGAGGCGACTAAGGAGGTTTGGCTGAAATCGGATGCATGTGTCCTAAACGTGTAGAAGTCTTATGCGTTTATGGGCCTACCAAACCAATGTGCAACGTATACACGTTCTTGGCAAAGATCAAACATATCACAAAGAGTGATTAAAATTAGTCGTAAAGAACGAACGCAAAGAAGAAGAACTTTCTGTTATCTGTACAATATTTTGTTGTTTCATTGGAACATATTGAACTCTCTGTTATCTGTACAATATTTTGTAGTTTCATTGGAACATATTGAACTCTCTGTTATCTGTACAATATTTTGTTGTTTCATTGGAACATATTGATCTTTCTGTTATCTGTACAATATTTTGTTGTTTCATTGGAGCATATTGATCTCTCTGTTATCTGTACAATATTTTGTTGTTTCATTGGAACATATTGATCTCTCTGTTATCTGTACAGTATGTTGTTGTTTCATTGGAACATATTGATCTTTCTGTTATCTGTACAATATTTTGTTGTGTCATTGGAACATATTGAACTCTATGTTATCTGTACAATATTTTTATTGTTTTATTGGAACATATTGCTCTCTCTGTTATCTGTACAATATTTTGTTGTTTCATTGGAACATATTGAACTCTCTGTTATCTGTACAATATTTTGTTGTTTCATTGGAACATATTGCTCTCTCTGTTATCTGTACAATGATTTTTTGGAACATATTGCCTCTCTGTATCGAATTTGTTGTTCATTGGAACATATTGATCTCTCTGTTATCTTCAATATTTGTGTGTCATTGACATATTGAACTCCCAAATTTGGGTGTAAAGAATAGAACCACTGTTACCTGCCACGCATGTCGTAAGAGGCGACTAAGGAAGTTTGGCTGAAATCGGATGCATGTGTCCTAAACGTGTAGAAGTCTTATGCGTTTAGGGGCCTACAAACCAATGTACAACGTATGCACTTTCTGGCAAAGATCAAACATATCACAAAGAGTGATTAAAATTGGTCGTAAAGAACGAACGCAAAGAAGAAGAACTTTCTGTTATCTGTACAGTATTCTTTTGTTTCATTGGAACATATTGAACTCTCTGTTATCTGTACAATATTTTGTTGTTTCATTGGAACATATTGAACTCTCTGTTATCTGTACAATATTTTGTTGTTTCATTGGAACATATTGATCTCTCTGTTATCTGTACAGTATTTTGTTGTTTCATTGGAACATATTGCTCTCTCTGTTATCTGTACAATATTTTGTTGTTTCATTGGAACATATTGCTCTCTCTGTTATCTGTACAGTATTTTGTTGTTTCATTGGAACATATTGCTCTCTCTGTTATCTGTACAATATTTTGTTGTTTCATTGGAACATATTGATCTCTCTGTTATCTGTACAATATTTTGTTGTGTCATTGGAACATATTGAACTCCCAAATTTGGGGTGTAAAGAATAGAACCACTGTTACCTGCCACGCATGTCGTAAGAGGCGACTAAGGAAGTTTGGCTGAAATCGGATTCATGTGTCCTAAACGTGTAGAAGTCTTATTCGTTTAGGGGCCTACCAAACCAATGTGCAACGTATACACTTTCTTGGCAAAGATCAAACATATCACAAAGAGTGATTAAAATTGGTCGTAAAGAACGAACGCAAAGAAGAAGAACTTTCTGTTATCTGTACAGTATTCTTTTGTTTCATTGGAACATATTGCTCTCTCTGTTATCTGTACAATATTTTGTTGTTTCATTGGAACATATTGCTCTCTCTGTTATCTGTACAGTATTTTGTTGTTTCATTGGAACATATTGCTCTCTCTGTTATCTGTACAATATTTTGTTGTTTCATTGGAACATATTGATCTCTCTGTTATCTGTACAATATTTTGTTGTGTCATTGGAACATATTGAACTCCCAAATTTGGGTGTAAAGAATAGAACCACTGTTACCTGCCACGCATGTCGTAAGAGGGGACTAAGGAAGTTTGGCTGAAATCGGATGCATGTGTCCTAAACGTGTAGAATACATACATACAATCTTCATTTACTAATACATGCATACAATCTTCATTTACTAATACATGTATACAATCTTCATTTACTAATACATACATACAATCTTCATTTACTAATACATACATGCATACAATCTTCATTTACTAATACATGCATACAATCTTCATTTACTAATACATGCATACATTCTTCATTTACTAATACATGCATACAATCTTCATTTACTAATACAGGCATACAATCTTTATTTACTAATACATACTTGCAATCTTTATTTACTAATACATACATACAATCTTCATTTACTAATACATGCATACATTCTTCATTTACTAATACATACATACAATCTTTATTTACTAATACATACATACAATCTTTATTTACTAATACATGCATACAATCTTCATTTACTAATACATACATACAATCTTCATTTACTAATACATACATACAATCTTCATTTACTAATACATGCATACAATCTTCATTTACTAATACATACATGCATACAATCTTCATTTACTAATACATGCATACAATCTTCATTTACTAATACATGCATACAATCTTCATTTACTAATACATGCATACAATCTTCATTTACTAATACATGCATACAATCTTCATTTACTAATACATACATACAATCTTCATTTACTAATACATGCATACAATCTTCATTTACTAATACAAACATACAATCTTCATTTACTAATACATGCATACAAACTTCATTTACTAATACATGCATACAATCTTTATTTACTAATACATACAAACAATCTTCATTTACTAATACATACATGCATACAATCTTCATTTACTAATACAGGCATACAATTCTCATTTACTAATACATGCAAACAATCTTCATTTACTAATACATACATACAATCTTCATTTACTAATACAGGCATACAATCTTCATTTACTAATACATGCATACAAACTTCATTTACTAACACATGCATACAATCTTCATTTACTAATACATACATACAATCTTCATTTACTAATACATACATACAATCTTCATTTACTAATACATACATACAATCTTCATTTACTAATACATACATACAATTCTCATTTACTAATACATGCATACAATCTTCATTTACGAATACATACATACAATCTTCATATACTAATACATGCATACAATCTTCATTTACTAATACCGGCATACAATCTTCTTTTACTAATACCGGCATACAATCTTCATTTGCTAATACATACATACAATCTTCATTTACTAATACATGCATACAATCTTCATTTACTAATACATGCATACAATCTTCATTTACTAACACATGCATACAATCTTCATTGACTAATACATAAATACAATCTTCATTTACTAATACATACATACAATCTTCATTTACTAATACATACATACAATCTTCATTTACTAATAAATACATACAATTCTCATTTACTAATACATGCATACAATCTTCATTTACTAATACATACATACAATCTTCATTTACTAATACATGCATACAATCTTCATTTACTAATACATGCATACAATCTTTATTTACTAACACATGCATACAATCTTCATTTACTATTACATACATACAATCTTCATTTACTAATACATACATACAATCTACATTTACTAACACATGCATGCAATCTTCATTTACTAATACATGCATACAATCTTCATTTACTAATACATACATACAATCTTCAATTACTAATACATACATACAATCTTCATTTACTAATACATGCATACAATCTTTATTTACTAATACATGCATACAATCTTCATTTACTAATGCATGCATACATTCTTCATTTACTAATACATATATACAATCTTCACCTACTAATACATACATACAATCTTCATTTACTAATACATACATACAATTCTCTTTACTAATACATGCATACAATCTTCATTTACTAATACATACATACAATCTTCATTTACTAATACAGGCATACAATCTTCATTTACTAATACATGCATACAATCTTTATTTACTAACACATGCATACAATCTTCATTTACTAATACATACATACAATCTTCATTTACTAATACATACATACAATCTTCATTTACTAATACATATTTACAATCTTCATTTACTAATACATGCATACAATCTTCATTTACTAATACATGCATACAATCTTCATTTACTAATACATACATACAATCATCAATTACTAATACATACATACAATCTTCATTTACTAATACATATATACAATCTTCATTTACGAATACATAAATACAATCTTCATTTACTAATATATGCATACAATCTTCATTTACTAATGCATGCATACATTCTTCATTTACTAATACATGCATACAATCTTCATTTACTAATACAGGCATACAATCTTCATTTACTAATACATGCATACAATCTTCATTTACTAATACATGCATACAATCTTCATTTACTAATACATACATACAATCTTCATTTACTAATACATGCATACAATCTTCATTTACTAATACATACATACAATCTTCATTTACTAATGCATGCATACATTCTTCATTTACTAATACATACATACAATCTTCACCTACTAATACATGCATACAATCTTCACCTACTAATACATGTGCTTTGGACTGGACTTCTCGTCAATAATGTATTATCATAAGAAGATGTCATAAGAGTCATTATACAAGAAAGATGCTGCCCCTTACCATGTTTACCATGTAGCAACCATCTTCCTGATGTACCCCCTGTTCTATCAGTATGACTCCCACCCCTCCTCCCCCTACTCTATAACATACACTCTTCATTTACTTATACATATATCTTCTTCTTCTTCTTTAAACGTTCCATATCGACCACATGTTAAACCACTCTGTATGATTTGTATGGAATCCGAGCCTAAGAGCGATTGTACGTTGTGCCAGTTATGCGCCTACAATAGGCCAGTACATCCGATTTCTGCGATGCTTTGTATTAAATAGGGTAACTTCCCTAGGCCCCTACCTCAGTCGCCTCTTACAACACGCCGTATAGGTCACAGTGTTACAATTCTTTGCTCCCCTTGCAAGTCTCGGCAGCACACGGAAGCTAACTAACACATACATAAACACTTCATTCCCTAATAAATAATACAACTTTCACAACTAAATAAACAATTCCTAAATATTCACATTCATGTTTTTCAGGACATAAATTCTTTCATTGGAACATATTGATCTATCTGTTATCTGTACAATATTTTGTTGTTTCGTTGGAACATATTGCTCTCTCTGTTATCTGTACAATATTTTGTTGTTTCATTGGAACATATTGCTCTCTCTGTTATCTGTACAGTATTTTGTTGTTTCATTGAAACATATTGATCTTTCTGTTATCTGTACAATATTTTGTTGTTTCATTGGAACATATTGATCTTTCTGTTATCTGTACAATATTTTGTTGTTTCATTGGAGCATATTGATCTCTCTGTTATCTGTACAATATTTTGTTTTGTCATTGGAACATATTGAACTCCCAAATTTGGGGTATAAAAAAAAGAACCACTGTTCCTCCCACGCTGTCGTAAAACGACTAAAAATTTGGTGAAATCGGATAAAGGGCCTAAACTGTAGAAGTCTTATCGTTTGGGCAAAACCAATTGAAACAATACTTTTTTGGATAAAACATATCACAAAGTTTTAAAAATTGTCGAAAAAACAACAAAGAAGAAGAACTTTCTGTTATCTGTACATATTTTTTTTTTCATTAAAACATATTGCTCTCTTTATCTGTACAATATTTTTTTTCTTTGGGGAAATATTGCTCTCTTTATCTTTTTTTGGGTTTTATTGTTTTTTTTTTTAATTTTTTTTTGGGGAAACATATTGATCTCTCTTTATTATTTTTTTGGTATTTAAAACCTTTTATTTCATTGGGGGAAAAATTGGGGAACTTTTCCTTTTTTTGTCTGTAATATTTTTTTTGTTTTCATTTTGGAACATGGAACTTTTATCTGTCAATATTTTTTTGTTTTTGGGGGAATTTTTTTTTATCTTCTTTTTTTTTTCTTGTTTTTTTATTTTTTTTTTGTTTTCTTGGAACATATTGCTTCTTTGTTACCCAAAATTTTTTTTTCTTGGGAAATATTGAATCTCTTTTCTTAAAATTTTTGTTGTTTCTTGGGAAAATGAATTTCTTTTCTTCAAAAAATTTTTGTTGTTCTTTGGAACAAATAAAAACTTCTTTTATCTGTTATTTTTTTTTCATTAAAATATTATTTTCTTTATCTTAAAATTTTTTTGTTTTTTCATTGGAACATATTGTTCTTTATTTTACAATTTTTTTTTTCTTTTGGAACATTTATTTTTATTGTTATTTTTTTTTTCATTGGAACATATTTCTCTTTTCTTAAAATATTTGTTTTTTTAAAATATTACTTTATTACTTACAATTTTTTTTTTCATTGGAACATATTCCTCTCTTTATCTGACAATTTTTTGTTTTTTCATTGGAACATTTGACTCTCTTTTATTTTAAAATATTTTTGTTGTTTTTGGAACTATTGAACCCCCAAAATTTATTGTAAAATTTTTGTTGGGTTTCAAATATTTTCCAAACTAAAATCTTTTCTTTACCAAACCCAACAAAAATTTTGGGGTTTTGGTTAAAAAATTTGGGAAAAACCATAAAAAAACTTTCTTTATCTGAATATTTTTTGTTTCATTAACTTTAACTCTCTGTTTCTGTACAATATTTTTTTTGTTTCATTGAAAATTGCTTCTTTATCTGTACAATTTTTTTGTTTTTTCATTGGAACATATTGTTCTTGTTATCACTATTTTTTTTTTTATTGGAACATTTGTTTTGTTATCTGTACAATATTTTGTTGTTTCATTGGAACATATTGACTCCTTTATTGTAAATTTTTATTTTTCATTGGAACAATTTTTTTGGGGAAAAACTTTTTTCTGGGGTTAAAAATTTTTTTTTGTACAAATTTTTTTGTTTTTTTTTGGAACATATTGCTCTCTTTATCTTCAATATTTTTTTGTTTCATTGAACATATTTCTCTTTTATCTTAAAATATTTTGTTGTTCATTGGAACATATTGCTCTCTTTTAAAATATTTTAACCAAATTTTGTTGTTTCATTGGAAAAACCCGTTTGACCCTTTTTTGTTTATTCTATTAAAATATTTTTTGTTTTTTTGTTTCATTGGATATTGACTCTCTTTTTTTTAAAATATTTTTTTTTTCATTGGAACATATTAACTCCTTTTATTTTACAATATTTTGTTGTTTCATTGGGTTTTTTTCTCTCTTTATTTTACATATTTTTTTTTTTCATTGGAACATATTTTTCTGTTTTTAAAATATTTTTGTTTTTCATTGGAAACATTTCTCTCTCTTTTATCTGTACAATATTTTTTTTTCTTTTTGGAACTTTTTGCTCTCTCTGTTATTTCTTTTTTTTTTTTCATTGGAACATTTGTCTCTTTTTATCTGTCAAATTTTGTTGTGTCTTTGGTTTAAACCCCCAAATTTTGGGGGTGTAAAAATAGAACCACTTTTCCTGCCATTCAAAGGCAAAAGGAAAGTTTGGCTAAATCAGTTCATTTTCTAACTTAAGTCTTGCTTTGGGGCCTTAAAACATAAATTTTTGTTCATTTTTAAAAGCCCCACATACCCAAAGTGTTTAAAAATTGGTCAAAAAAAACCGCAAAAAGAAGAACTTTCTTTATCTGTACAGTATTCTTTTTTTCAGGAACATTTGTCTCTGTTATTTTTAAAATATTTTGTTGTTTCATTGGAACATATTAACTCTCTGTTATCTGAATTTTTGTTTTTCATTGAACTATTATTCTCTTTATCTGTCATATTTTTGTTGTTTCATTAAAAACATATTACTCTCTGTTATCTGAAATATTTTTTTTTCATTGGATTTTTTGATCTCTCTGTTATCTTACAGTATTTTTTGAAATTTTTTTCTTTTTGGGGAAAACATATTGAATCTTTTATTTACAATTTTTGTTGTTTCTTTTTTTGGGTTTTTTTTTTTTTAATTTTTCTCTTTATCTGTACAATTTTTTGTTCATTAACATATTGAACTCCTTTATTTAAAAATATTTTGTTGTTTCATTTGGAAACATATTGTCATTCTTTATCCTTATTTTTTTGTTTATTGGAACAATTGATTTTTCTGTTATCTTAATATTTTTTTGTTTCATTGGAACATATTGCTCCTTTATCTTACTTTTTTGTTGTTTCTTTGGGCATTTAATTCTCTTTATCTTAAAATATTTTGTTTTTCTTTGGGAAACATATTGTCTTTTATCTGAAAATTTTTTTGTTGTTTCTTTTTGGGAACATTTTTTTTCTTTTTATCTGTACTTATTTTTTTTTTTCATTGGGAACATATTTTCCTCTCTTTATTGAAAATATTTTTTTTTCATTGGCATTTGTCTTTTATCTTACAATTTTTTTTGTGTCTTTAAATTTGAACCCCCCAAATTTAGTGTAAAGAATAAACCCCAACCCCTTTTTGTCGTAGGCATAAAAAAGTTTGGCAAATCAGTTCATGTGTCTAAACGTGTGAAGTTTTTTCATTTGACTGGCTCAAAAATTTACAACGATACTTTCTTGAAAAGATCAAACATTTCACAAAGATTAAATTATTAAGTAAAACAGACAAAAAAGAAAGAACTTTCTGTTATCTGTACAAAATTCTTTTTTTCATTGGAACATTTGACTCTCTTTATCTGTTAATGTTTTATGGTTGCTCTCTCCTGCATTTTGTTGTTCATAACATATTGATCTCTCTGTTATCTGTACATATTTTGTTTTATTGAACATATATTATTTTCTTTTTTTCTCTTGCAATAAATTTTGTTATTTCTTGGGAACACATTGAGGGCTCTTTTCTTACAGTATTGGTTTTACATTGGACATATTTTCTCTTTATTAACTGAGGAATTTATATTGACTCTCTTTTCTGTACAATATTTTGTTGTTTCATTGAACCTCTTGAATCTCCCCTTTATCTAGTACATATTTTGTTTATTTCATTGATCTTATGTTTATCCAACAAAATATGACCCTTTCATAACATATGTATTTATTGTAAAATAGCGACATAGCTTTCTGTTATCTGTATATTTTTTTTTTCATTGGACATTTTCTCTATTATCTGTACAATATTTTGTTGTTTCATTGAACATTTGTCTTCTTTATTTTGTCAATTTTTTGTTTCATTGAACATATTCTCTCTTTTATCTTGCAATATTTTGTTGTTTCATTGGAACATATTGACTCTCTGTTATCTGTACAATATTTTTTTGTCATTGGAACATATTGAACTCCAAATTTGGGTTAAAGAATAGAACCACTGACCCACCATGTCGTAGAGGACTAGGAGTTGCTAATCAGCATGTGTCAAGTTAAAGTCTTATGTTTGGGCCTACCAAATTGTATAACATTTTTTGAGTAAATATCACAGGTGATTAAATTGCGTAAAAAAAAAATTTTTCTGTTTTTCTTTTTTATTCTTTATTAGTTTTGTTATCATAATTGTTGTTTCATTGGAACATTATCTTTTTCTGTACAATATTTTTTATTTATTAGTTTTTGATCTCTGTTATCTGTACGTATTTTGTTGTTTATTGGAACATATTGTCTCTCTGTTATCTGTACAATATTTTTTTCATTGAACATATTGTCTCTATTTTCTGTCGTATTTTTTGTTTATTGGAATTTGCTCTCTGTTATCTGACAATTTTTTGTTGTTTCATTGGAACATATTGATCTCTTTTATCTTACAATATTTTTTGTGTCATTGGAACATATTGAACTCCCAAATTTGGGTGTAAAAATAGAACCACTGTTACCTGCCACGCATGTCGTAAGAGGCGACAAAGGAAGTTTGGCTGAAATCAGTTCATTTTCCTAAACGTGTGAAGTCTTATCGTTTGGGGCCTCCCAAAACCAATGTCAACTAACACTTTCTTGGCAAGATCAAACATATCACAAAGTGATTATGGTCATAAGAACAAACGCAAAGAAGAAGAACTTTCTTTTATCTGTACAGTATTCTTTGTTTCATTGGAACATATTGACTCTCTGTTATCTGTACAATTTTTTATGTTTTCATTGGAAATATTAAACTCTCTGTTATCTGTAATATTTTGTTGTTTCATTGGAACATATTGTCTCTCTCTGTTACCCTATTTAATATTTTGTTATTCATTAGTTATATGTTTCTCTGATCTGTACATTTTGTTTCATTGAACATATTAACTCTCTGTTATCGTAAATATTTTTTTGTTTCATTGGAACATATGTTCTCTGTTATCTGTAAGGTATTTTGTTGTTTCTTTGGGAACATATTGACTCTCTGTTATCTGTAAAATATTTTTTTTTCATTGGAACATATTGACTCTCATTATCTTACAATATTTTGTTGTTCATTGGAACATATTGAACTCTCTTTATTTAAATTTTTTGTTCAGAACCCAAATTGATAATTTTTTAAAAACTATCTGTTATCTGTACAATATTTTTTGTTTCATTGAACATATTAAACTCTCTATTTTAGTACAATATTGTTGTTTTTCATGGACATATTAGATCTCTATTATCTACAATATTTGTTGTTTCATTAGAACAACCTTGATCTTCTTTATCTAACATATTTTGTTGTTTCATTGGAACATATTGATCTTCTGTTATCTTACAATATTTTGTTTATTCATTGAACATATTACTCTTCTATTATCTGTACAATATTTTTTGTTTCATTGGAACATATTATCTCTCTGTTATCTTACATATTTTGTTTTTCATTGGAACATATTGATCTCTCTGTTATCTGTACAATATTTTGTTGTGTCATTGGAACATATTGAACTCCCAAATTTGGGGTGTAAAAATAGAACCACTGTTACCCCATGTCGTAGAGGCAAAAGAAGGGCGAAATCGGTTCATGTGTCTAAACTGTAAAGTCTTATGCGTTTGGGCCTACAAACCAATGTCAACATTACACTTTCTTGGCAAGAATCAAACATATCAGAGTGATTAAAATTGGTCTAAGAACGCAAAAGAAGAACTTTCTGTTATCTGTTTAGTATTCTTTTGTTTTCATTGGAACATATTGAACTCTCTGTTATCTGTACAATATTTTGTTGTTTCATTGGAACATATTAGCTCTCTTATCTGTAAGTATTTTGTTGTTTCATTGGAAAATATTGTCTCTGTTATCTGTAAAATTTTTTTGTTGTTTCATTGGAACATATTAAACTCTCTTTTATCTGTCAGTATTTTGTTGTTTCATTGGAACATATTGAACTCTCTGTTATCTGTACAAGTATTTTGTTTTTCCATTTGGAACATATTGATCTTCTGTTATCTGTACATTTTTGTTGTTTCATTGGAACATATTGACTCTCTGTTATCTGTACAGTATTTTATTTGTTTCATTGGAACATATTGAACTCTCTGTTATCAAAATACAAAATTTTTTGTTTCATTGAACATATTGACTCACTGTTATCTGTACAATATTTTGTTGTTTCATTGGAACATATTGATCTCTCTGTTATCTGTACAATATTTTGTTGTTTCATTGGAACATATTGATCTATCTGTTATCTGTACAATATGTTGTTGTTTCATTGGAACATATTGCTCTCTCTGTTATCTGTACAATATTTTGTTGTTTCATTGGAACATATTGCTCTCTCTGTTATATGTACAATATTGTGTTGTTTCATTGGAACATATTGATCTCTCTGTTATCTGTACAGTATGTTGTTGTTTCATTGGAACATATTGATCTTTCTGTTATCTGTACAATATTTTGTTGTGTCATTGGAACATATTGAACTCTATGTTATCTGTACAATATTTTGATTGTTTTATTGGAACATATTGCTCTCTCTGTTATCTGTACAATATTTTGTTGTTTCATTGGAACATATTGATCTCTCTGTTATCTGTACAATATTTTGTTGTGTCATTGGAACATATTGAACTCCCAAATTTGGGGTGTAAAGAATGAACCACTGTTACCTGCCACGCATGTCGTAAGAGGCGACTAAGGAAGTTTGGCTGAAATCGGATGCATGTGTCCTAAACGTGTAGAAGTCTTATGCGTTTAGGGGCCTACCAAACCAATGTGCAACGTATACACTTTCTTGGCAAAGATCAAACATATCACAGAGTGATTAAAATTGGTCGTAAAGAACCAGCATAAAGAAGAAGAACTTTCTGTTATCTGTACAGTATTCTTTTGTTTCATTGGAACATATTGAACTCTCTGTTATCTGTACAATATTTTGTTGTTTCATTGGAACATATTGATCTCTCTGTTATCTGTACAATATTTTGTTGTTTCATTGGAGCATATTGATCTCTCTGTATCTGTACAATATTTTGTTGTTTCATTGGAACATATTGATTTCTCTGTTATCTGTACAGTATGTTGTTGTTTCATTGGAACATATTGATCTCTCTGTTATCTGTACAATATTTTGTTGTTTCATTGGAACATATTGAACTCTCTGTTATCTGTACAATATTTTGTTGTTTCATTGGAACATATTGATCTCTCTGTTATCTGTACAATATTTTGTTGTTTCATTGGAACATATTGAACTCTCTGTTATCTGTACAATATTTTGTTGTTTCATTGGAACATATTGATCTCTCTGTTATCTGTACAGTATGTTGTTGTTTCATTGGAACATATTGATCTTTCTGTTATCTGTACAATATTTTGTTGTGTCATTGGAACATATTGAACTCTATGTTATCTGTACAATATTTTTATTGTTTTATTGGAACATATTGAACTCTCTGTTATCTGTACAATATTTTGTTGTTTCATTGGAACATATTGATCTCTCTGTTATCTGTACAGTATTTTATTATTTCATTGGAATATATTGAACTCTCTGTTATCTGTACAATATTTTGTTGTTTCATTGGAACATATTGAACTCTCTGTTATCTGTACAATATTTTGTTGTTTCATTGGAACATATTGATCTCTCTGTTATCTGTACAATATTTTGTTGTTTCATTGGAACATATTGAACTCTCTGTTATCTGTACACTATTTTGTTGTTTCATTGGAGCATATTGATCTCTATGTTATCTGTACAATATTTTGTTGTTTCATTGGAACATATTGATCTCTCTGTTATCTGTACAATATTTTGTTGGGTTTGTTTTAGTTTTCTTTTTATTTCTTCAGGAAGACTGCTGAGTAAGGAGCGACTCTTGTTGAAATCGATGATAAAGCAGAGGATGCTTTTCTCGAACGTCTAATATCTAAAGACAGTTAGTTTGTTCACTCTGTTATTAGTAATTAGAGTCGTGAGAGATTTAAAGTTGTATTCACTTTGTTATTAGTAATTAGAGTCAGGAGAGATTTAAGTTGTATTCACTTTGTTATTAGTAATTAGAGTCAGGGAGAGATTTAAAGTTGTATTCACTTTGTTATTAGTAATTAGAGTCAAGGGGAGATTGAAAATTGTGGGTTAATGTGATGTTGTGCGGAGATAGTTCTAGTTTGTGTGGATAGAGTTGAATTTCGTTGGGAACGGCAGAAGAGAGAGAGAGGAGGAGAGAGTGAGAAAGAGAGGGACAGAGAGAGGTGAGAAGAGAGGTACAGAGAGAGAGAGAAAGAGATGAGAGTGAGAGAGAGTGAGAGAGGGAGTGAGAGGGAGAGAGAGAGTGAGAGGGAGAGAGATAGTGAGAGAGAGAAAGTGAGAGAATGGGAGAGGGAGTGAGAGGGAGTGAAAGTGAGAGAGGGAGAGGGAGAGTGAGAATGTGAGAGAGAGAGGGAGAGAGAGAGAGTGTGAGAGAGAGATAGTGAGAGATTGAGTGAGGGAGTGAAAGTGAGAGAGGGAGAGGGAGAGGGAGAGTGAGAGAGTGAGAGAGAGAGGGAGAGAGAGAGAGTGTGAGAGAGAGATAGTGAGAGATTGAGTGAGAGAGTGTGAGTGAGAGATAGAAGAGAGTGTGTGAGATAGTGAGGAGGGAAAGAGAGAGATAGGGAGAGAGAGAAAGGAAAGTGAGGGGAGAGAGAGAGAGGAGGTCACTAGAAATGCCGTCATAATGCTATTCACATTTTCTATTGTTCCCTCAAACAGAAGGCCACACATGGCTTGGAGAGTACAGACAAAGAAGGAAGGTGTGTGGCTATGGGCTTCAGGTAAACCAATTCCAAAACTGAATCTGTGGAAGAAGAATGAGCCAAACAATTACAACAATGGTAAATACTTGTTCCAGAATTACAATTTTAACAGATATATACTGATAGATGGACAGATACAGTCTGATAGATAGATGGACAGATATAGACATATAGATGGACAGAAACAGACTGATAGATGGACAGATACAGACTGATAAATGGACAGGTACAGAATGATAGATGGACAGATACGGATTGATAGATGGACATATATAGACAGATTAATGGATGCACAGATACAGACTTATAGATTGACAGATACAGGCTGATAGATGGACAGATACAGACTGAGAGATGGACACAGACTGTTAGATGAACAGATACAGACTGATAGATGGCCAAATACAGACTGATAGATGGAGAGATCCAGACTGATAGATGGACAGATACAGACTGAGAGATAGATGGACAGATACAGACAGACAGATAGATGGACAGATACAGACTGATAGATAGATAGATGGACAGATACATACATATAGATGAACAGAAACAGACAGATTAATAGATGGACAGATACAGACTGATAGATGAACAGATACCGACTGATAGATGGACAGATACAGTCAGATAGATGGACAGATACAGACTGATAGATGGACTGATACAGACTAATAGATGAACAGATACAGACTGATAAATGGACAGGTACAGAATGGTAGATGAACACAGAAGGATAGACAGATACAGACTGATAGATATATGGACAGATACCGACAGATAGATGGATAGACAGATACAGACAGATAGATAGATGGACAGTAACAGGCAGATTAATTGATGAACAGATACAGACTGATAGATGGACATATACAGACATATTAATGGATGGACAGATACAGACTGATAGATGGACAAATATAGAATGATAGATGGACACATATAGACTGATAGATAGATGAACAGATGCAGACAGATAGGTAGATGGACAGATACAGACAGATAGATAAATGAACAGATACAGACAGATAGATAGATGGACAGATACAGACTTATAGATGGACACATACAGACTGATAAATGGACAGATACAGAATGATAGATGGACAGATACAGACAGATATATAGATGGACAGATACAGAAATATAGATGGACATATACAGACTGATAGATAGATTGACAGATAGAGACAGATAGATAGATGGACAGATACAGAAATATAGATTGACAGAAACAGGCAGATTAAAATATGGACAGATACAGACTGATAGATGGACAGATACAGATGATAAATGGACAGGTACAGAATGATAGATGGACAGATACGGAATGATAGATGGACATATACAGACAGATTAATGGATGCACAGATACAGACTGATAGATTGACAGATACAGACAGATATATAGATGGACAGATACAGAAATAGATGGACAGATACAGACTGATAGATAGATGGACAGAAACAGGCAGATTAATAGATGGACAGATACAGACTGATAGATGGACAGAGACAGACTGATAGATGGACAGATACAGACTGATAAATGGACAGGTACAGAATGATAGATGGACAGATACGGATTGATAGATGGACATATACAGACAGATTAATGGATGCACAGATACAGACTTATAGATTGACAGATACAGGAAGATAGATGGACAGATACAGACTGAGAGATGGACAGATACAGACTGTTAGATGAACAGATATAGACTGATAGATGGCCAGATACAGACTGTAGATGGAAGATACAGACTGATAGATGGACAGATACAGACTGATAGATAGATAAACAGATACAGACTGAGAGATAGATGGACAGATACAGACAGACAGATAGATGGACAGATAGAGACTGACAGATAGATAGATGGACAGATACATACAGATAGATGAATAGAAACAGACAGATTAATAGATGGACAGATACAGACCGATAGATGAACAGATACCGACTGATAGATGGACAGATACAGTCAGATAGATGGACAGATACAGACTGATAGATGGACTGATACAGACTCATAGATGGACAGATACAGACTGATAAATGGACAGGTACAGAATGATAGATGGACAGATACGGAATGATAGATGGACATATACAGACAGATTAATGAATTTACAAATATATACTGATAGATTGACAGATACAGACAAATAGATAGATGGACAGATACAGACAGATAGATGGATAGACAGATACATACAGATAGATAGATGGACAGATACAGACTGATAGATAGATGGACAGATACAGACAGATAGATAGATGGACAGATACAGACAGATAGATAGATGGACAGATACTGAGAGTCAAAATGGCAGATACAGACAGATAGATGGACATATACTGAATTATAGATGGACAGATATAGACTGATAGATAGACGAACAGATGCAGACAGATAGGTAGATGGACAGATACAGACAGATAGATAGATGGACAGATACAGATAGATATATAGATGGACATATACAGAAATATAGATGGACAGATACAGACTGATAGATGGACATATACTGACTGATAGATGGACAGATACAGACTGATAGATGGTCAGAAACAGACAGGTATATAGATGGACGGATACATAAATATAGATAGACAGATACAGACTGATAGATAGATGGACAGATACAGACTGAGAGATGAACAGATGCAGACAGATAGATAGATGGACATACAGATAGATAGATGGATAGATACAGACTGATAGATAGATGGACAGATACATACAGATAGATGGACATAAACAGGCAGATTAATAGATGGACAGATACAGGCTGATAGATGGACAGATACAGACTGATAGATGGACAGATACAGATATATAGATGGACATATACAGAAATATAGATGGACAGATACAGACAGATAGATGAACAGATACAGACTGATAGATGGACAGATACAGACTGATAGATGGACAGATACAGACAGATATATAGATGGACAGATACATAAATATAGATAGACAGATACAGGCTGATAGATAGATGGACATATACAGACTGAGAGATGAACAGGTACAGACAGATAGATAGATGAACAGATACAGACTGATAGATAGATGGACAGATACATACAGATAGATGGACAGAAACAGGCAGATTAATAGATGGACAGATACAGGCTGATAGATGGACATATACATACTGATAGATGGACGGATACAGACTGATAAATGGACAGGTATAGACTAGAAGATGGACAGATACAGACAGATAGATGGAGAGATACAGACTGGTAGATAGATGGACAGATACAGACAGATATATAGATATATCGATAGATACATACTGATAGATAGATGGACAGATACAGACAGATATATAGATGGACAGATACATACTGATATAGATAGAAGGACAGATACAGACTGATAGATAGATGGCAGATACAGACTGAGAGATAGATGGACAGATACAGACAGACAGATAGATGGACAGATACAGACTGACAGATAGATAGATGGACAGATACATACAGATAGATGGACAGATACAGACCGATAGATGAACAGATACCGACCAGAATGGATGGATGGAAGGATACATGAATTGATAGATGGATGGGTAAATGGATGGGTGGATAGGCAGACAGACAGATATGTCGGTTTGGTGTATATACAAGCACAATGTAATGTATATAGAACATCTAAGAGAACATTGCTTACAAATGTATATTAAACATCTAGGAGAACATTGCTTACAAATGTATATTAAACATCTAGGAGAACATTGCTTACAAATGTCTATTGAACATCTAGGAGAACATTACTTACAATTGTATATAGAACATATAGGAGAACATTGCTTACAAATGTATATTGAACATCTAGGAGAACATTGCTTACAAATGTATATAGAACATCTAAGAGAACATTGCTTACAAATGTATATAGAACATCCAGAACATAGGTTCCCAACAGGCGGTACTCGCCCACCGGCGGGCGCTGAGAAGTTGGAAGGGGGAGCTCGGTTGAAAAGTAAATTTGGGAAGGGGGGCGTCCGCCGCCCCTTTAAGCTGAAAATTCAAAGTCTGGCTGGTCCTGCCCATGCGCAACGATTAATAGTACAATGACAGAATCTATGCATTTTGTGCCAGGTTGTGGAATCAAAGACAAAATTAAGACAATATGATGTCGAGTATTTGAAATATGTTTGATTCGATTACCCACAAGTAAGACGTTACCACTATGTCTGAGTTGTCACATGATGTTTTCACATGAAGCTATGAAACTTCCGCGATTAGAAGAACATGTGAGCAAAATATTAATTGCCATCATCGCGCACTACAGTATGTAATTACATCAGTTAAACATGATCAGAAGAAAATACTCTCGATGAAAGATTATGTAGAAAGCTTTGTGATGAAAACAACGAAGACTTCAATAGTTTACTATTGCACACAGAAGTTCGTTGGCTGTCAACATGTACCTCTCTAAAGAATGTTAGAACTCTTGGAATCAATTGCAAAGATATTTTCAATCAAGTGCCATGCCTGCCGGCGTAGCGATCATGTCTCTCCACAACTCTCTTTGCTTGGTTCATGTAATCAGTTCTGACGTCGATATTTTGTCGAACCATGATGTCAGGCCATCCAACATCTTCTCCCTCTGTCTTCCACGATCTCTCCTTCCTGAATTTTACCTGTAGTCACCAAATGTTCTAAACCTTCTCTTCGCATTATATGCCCGAAGAACCTTGATTGTCGGATTCTTATTCTTTTGATAAGGTTTCTTTGTGTGCAGACCTGATTTAAAACCTCCCCGTTTGTTTTCTTTGCTGTCCATGGAATTCTCAACATTCTTCTGTAAAACCACATCTCTGTGGCTTCCAATGATCGTATTGATTGTTTGTTCAGTGTCCATGATTCGCTGCCATACATAAGAATTGGTTCAATATAGCATTAGAGTACTCGTTTTCGCAGTGTCATTGGTAGTGAGTTCACGCATAGTGTGTTCTTCATTTTCATAAAAGCTGCTTTCGTTTGAGCTATTCTACTCCTAATCTCTGTTGTACATCTTCCATATAACGTTAGGAATATTCTCAGATACTTGAATAGATGGACTTGTTTCAGTGTTGTGTTATTTATTTTGATATTGCATGTTGGTGTTTCTTGTTTCTTGGAGACAACCATAACCTCTGTTTTCTTTATATTCATGCTTAATCCTTTCTTTTCACTTTCTCTCACTAGTATGTCTATCAAGTCTTGCAGATCGTGTTCATTTGTAGCCATGAGAATTGTGTCATCAGCGTACCTTAGGTTGTTTATATTTTGTCCACCGACTGCTATTCCTGTCTTTTCTTCTATAGATCTCATGATGTTTTCGCATATAAGTTGAATAGGTCTGGTGAGAGTACGCACCTTGTCGTACTCTAACTGTCATCGCCTGATAGATTCCAATCTTACTCTCTAGTCTAATGGCTGCGGTTTGTTGCCAGTACAAATTCTTGATCAGTCTAAGATCTTTACCATCAATATTTATACTTTCTAACATACTGATTATTTCTCAATGTTTTACTTTATCGAAAGCTTTCGCGTAGTCTATGAAACATAGGTATAAGTCCAACTTCATTTCTATTGATCTTTCCATTATTGTTCTTATTGTATATATTGCGTTGTTTGTTCCTCTGCGTTCAACAAAGCCACATTGTTCTTCCTTAACTTCTGGTCTTATTTTGTTTCGTACATTCTTCATAATAATGCTGAAAAGTAGTTTTGTTACGTGACTCATGAGGCTGATTGTGCGGTGTTCTTCGCATTCTATCGTTCCTGCTTTCTTTGGTAGTGCTATAAAAATGGATTGTCGTAAATCTTTGGGTACATATCCAGTGTTGTAGATGTCATTGAATAATTTTGTTAAAACGCCTATGCCCAATTCGCCTGTTGCTTCTATTTCTTCTGTTGTTATGTTGTCTGGTCCTGGGGTTTTTCCTTTTTCGTGTGTCTTATGGCATTGATAACTTCTGATGGAAGTATTTGTGGTCCTTCATGGTTGTAATTGATGTGTATTTCTTGTCTGTTATCACTGTATAAGTCCTTAATGTACTCTGTCCATCTTTCTATTTTCTTGTCTGTTTCCATCAGGATATCTCCCTGCTTTGATTTTAAACATCCAGTAGTTGTACGTTTACGTCTGCCAAGTAAGTTGTCTACGTTTTCGTATATTGATTTGGGGTTTTCTTTGTGTTCTGTTTCGATCTATTTGCATTTTTCATTTAGCCACTCTTCTTTGCTGTTTTACATTTTTGTCTTATCTCTTTATTGATTCGATCATATTCTGCTTTATTATGTTTGTTTTTCCTTCTATTTTCCATTAATTCCAAAATGTCTTCCGTCATCCATTTCTTTTTGATCCGTTGATATGTTGTGTGGGTTAGTTCCTTTGACGTTTGTTGGATTGATTCTTTAAGCATCTGCCATTGTTCTTCGATTGTTTCTATTTTTTCCATAGCGTTATATCTGTTTTGTATAATGCGTTTAAATGAGTCTTTCACTTTTGTGCCAGTCTTGAGTGTTGAGGAGTTCGATATGATGTTTCTTGCGCCCCTCTTTATCTTCTTCAATTTTATTCTTACTTTTCCTATCAGTAGTGCATGGTCACTGTCGCAATCTGCACCTGGTCTTGTTTTTATATTTAGCAGTCCATTTCGAAATCGTTTATTTATCATAATAAAGTCAATTTGATTGTGTGTGTTGTTATCTGGACTTCTCCATGTCCATAGTCTTCTCGGATGATGTTTAAACCAAGTGTTGCCAATTATCATGTTGTTTATTGTTGCCCATTCTATAAGTGTGTTCCCCCTATCGTTTTCTCTCCTAGGCCACATCCTCCAGTTGTCTCGTCTACCTTTTCAGAGCCTACCTTAGCATTGAAGTCACCCATTACAATTGTCACTTCATGAGCCTTGCACTGTTTCATAGCTATTTGTAACTGGTTGTAGAAATCATCTAGTTCTTCTTCTGTGCTATCTGTTGTTGGTGCGTATATCTGTATGATGTTGATATCTACTGGTGTACCCTGTAGTTTTAATAGCATTACTCTCTCTGATATTGTCCAGAATCCTTTCACCATTTTTGCTCTCTCGGCGTCTAATATTATGCCTACTCCTTTTGTGTGATTGTTTCCTTCTGAATATATTATTCTAAAGTTGTCTGAATACATTTCTCCTGCACCTATCCATCTCATTTCACTTATTCCTAATATGTTAAATCCCGTTCTTGTCATTTCTTGCTTGATGTTTTCTAGTTTGCCACTTTGTGATAGAGTTCGAACGTTCCATGTTCCGATATTTAAGAGTTGTTTTCTATCGGTGTTGTTTTGTTGGTCTGGTTTCATTTCGTTGTTACCGATACGATTGTGTTGAGACATGAATTTACTAGGGATAATTACGACGGTAGGTTCCCTCTTGCTTTCCGTCGGGCAGTGACTATACTAGTCGGGGATCGTAGCCATTGTCTCTAACTGAGATCATCTGCCTACCATCTAGGAATAGAGACCATCAACTGACATTAATGTCAGGCTCTCACATTCCATTCGCCACCTGCTTCCATGGCTTAGTTGACCTGATTCACACGTTACCGGGAGAACACCGTGTTGTCGTGTCGCTCGAACTGATAAATGTGTCCATTTCTTGAGAGATCCTGTGACCCGATGTGGTGAATGTTTTCAAATGAAACATTACATGAAAGCTAGACGAACTAAATATCCTTTCTTTCAAAATACACATCAAATGCACTAAAAAACCAAGAAATAAACCACAACCCAGCACGCACTACTATCCGACTGCACGTCTTATCGCCGCCATCTTAATAAGATATTTTAGAAAATAAAAATGATTATTTTCGATAGATTGTATTGAAAGGTTATAGCAATATTGCTTATCTGACAGATTAATACAGCAAATTTAATGAAACGATTCTATACCGTGGTTACAAAAATGTTCGCATAGAACGCACATATTCTATAGTTAATACAATATTACTGTGTTTTTATGCTTTTTTCCATTCGGGATGCGATGCAGATGGATAGAATCTGCTCCCTTGCAGGACGGTTGCGTAGAAATCAACGACTAGGGAATGCTAACCCGAAAAAAATGTTTGCAGAGCCAGATGCGCCAGGCCGTAAGGCGCATACCATGGTGCAACGACCCCTAAAAGTGAGAAATGGGATAACGGATTCTATGGTCGCTGCTCTGCCCCGAGACTTAGCCACAGAGAAAGAATATTGGACCAACCATCACAAGGGTGGCCAAAAATAACTGCTGGTGATCACACTGGCCACTGGTGCTAAAGCATAGGAGCGGTAGGAAAATCTTAGACATCAAACCCCACCAGACTCAGGAGATTCAACATAATCCGCTGGAACGTCGAGGACATTTACACCAAAAAGCAGGCCCTAGCAGTGAAAAATAGACCTTGCATGTATTCAGGAAATACACATCAAAGCCCCCGCACAGATTCTCTGTCCGAGGTTATCATTTATACAGATACGGACTCACAGAGAGGGGGAGACATACACGTGAGCAACAGATACACCATGAAACAGATAGAAGTCAGCACAAATGGGGAAGTAGAAATCATAGGAATTCTTTGTGGATAACTAACAGATTCGAACTAACAGAACCCTTATGTTGGAAACCATGACGCTTACCAATACAAACCGTCTAGTAGTGGGAGATTTTAACAGTCACTCAGAAAAGTGGGGATACCAAGACATCAATGTAGAGAGGGGAGGGTAAAACAGTGGGAAATAGATAACAACTTGCAGCTCAGAAATGGACTCGATGACCCACCAACCATCTACTCAAGAAGATAGAAAATTATACCCACCAGACCTCATCTTTACCACCGGTGACATAGCCTACAACTTGGATCAAACCTTCATGGAACTGCTAGGAGACAGTGACCACAAACCTGTCAAGCTCTCCTTGAAGATTAGATATTTCACCCAAGTTAAAAAAATAATGACCCAGTGGAACTACAAAAGAGCTGACTGGGCACAGTTTGCGAGGCTCAGCGACATCTACTGTGACCCCATAAATACACATCAGAAAAGATAAGGAACATGACAAACCTACTCAACATATCCATTTTGAGGGCAGCAAGAGAATCAATTCCTACAGATGCAAGAAGAGACTACAAACCTTATTGGTCAGAAGAGGTCCACAATGTTGAAGATGAAGTGAGTCAGGCCGAAGAAAGAGTAGAAACTAAGCAGAGCATAGACAGCAACATAGCACTCAAGGCCGACTCGGCTAACTATCGAGAGCAGTTAAGCAAGCCGCTAACAGAGCTGGAGAGACAAGACGTCTCAACATTGACAGAGGTGAGTTGAAGAAGCACTCCGGGATCTTAATCTTAAGAAGTCACCTGGAAAGGATGGCATCACAAATTATATGCTCATCAACCTAGGTAAGAAAGCCAAGAAAAAGCTGCTAAAAGTTGTGAATGCGAGCTGGAAAGTTACAGAATTAACTAGTGAATGCAAAGAAGTTATCCCCGTGCCCAATCTAAAACAAGAAAAAGCTGCTAAAAGTTGTGAATGCGAGCTGGAAAGTTGCAGAATTAACTAGTGAATGCAAAGAAGTTATCCCCGTGCTCAATCTAAAACAAGAAAAAGCTGCTAAAAGTTGTGAATGCGAGCTGGAAAGTTGCAGAATTAACTAGTGAATGCAAGAAGTTATCCCGTGCTCAATCTAAAACAAGAAAAAGCTGCTAAAAGTTGTGAATGCGAGCTGGAAAGTTGCAGAATTAACTAGTGAATGCAAAGAAGTTATCCCCGTGCTCAATCTAAAACAAGAAAAAGCTGCTAAAAGTTGTGAATGCGAGCTGGAAAGTTGCAGAATTAACTAGTGAATGCAAAGAAGTTATCCCCGTGCTCAATCTAAAACAAGAAAAAGCTGCTAAAAGTTCTGAATGCGAGCTGGAAAGTTGCAGAATTAACTAGTGAATGCAAAGAAGTTATCCCCGTGCTCAATCTAAAACAAGAAAAAGCTGCTAAAAGTTCTGAATGCGAGCTGGAAAGTTGCAGAACTAACTAGTGAATGCAAAGAAGTTATCCCCGTGCACAATCTAAAACAAGAAAAAGCTGCTAAAAGTTGTGAATGCGAGCTGGAAAGTTGCAGAATTAACTAGTGAATGCAAAGAAGTTATCCCCGTGCTCAATCTAAAACAAGAAAAAGCTGCTAAAAGTTCTGAATGCGAGCTGGAAAGTTGCAGAACTAACTAGTGAATGCAAAGAAGTTATCCCCGTGCACAATCTAAAACAAGAAAAAGCTGCTAAAAGTTGTGAATGCGAGCTGGAAAGTTGCAGAATTAACTAGTAAATGCAAAGAAGTTATCCCCGTGCTCAATCTAAAACAAGAAAAAGCTGCTAAAAGTTGTGAATGCGAGCTGGAAAGTTGCAGAACTAACTAGTGAATGCAAAGAAGTTATCCCCGTGCTCAATCTAAAACAAGAAAAAGCTGCTAAAAGTTCTGAATGCGAGCTGGAAAGTTGCAGAACTAACTAGTGAATGCAAAGAAGTTATCCCCGTGCACAATCTAAAACAAGAAAAAGCTGCTAAAAGTTGTGAATGCGAGCTGGAAAGTTGCAGAATTAACTAGTGAATGCAAAGAAGTTATCCCCGTGCTCAATCTAAAACAAGAAAAAGCTGCTAAAAGTTCTGAATGCGAGCTGGAAAGTTGCAGAACTAACTAGTGAATGCAAAGAAGTTATCCCCGTGCACAATCTAAAACAAGAAAAAGCTGCTAAAAGTTGTGAATGCGAGCTGGAAAGTTGCAGAATTAACTAGTGAATGCAAAGAAGTTATCCCCGTGCTCAATCTAAAACAAGAAAAAGCTGCTAAAAGTTGTGAATGCGAGCTGGAAAGTTGCAGAACTAACTAGTGAATGCAAAGAAGTTATCTCCCCGTGCACAATCTAAAACAAGAAAAAGACAGCTTCGTTCCAAGCAGTTGTAGACCAATTAGTCTATGTAGCTGTGTTGGAAAAGCAATTAGTCTATGTAGCTGTGTTGGAAAAGTGATGGATAGGCTTCTCAATAGAAGACTCATGTGGCAACAAGAGCAAAAACAATTGATACTAATACAGCAGAGTGCATGATTCAGTAAGCATGGATCAACAGAAGACCAAGTAACTTACATTGCACACGAGATCAAAGGTGGATTTCAAGAAAAGAAACATACACTAACGGTATGGGTTGACATGGAGAAGGCTTTCGACAGGGTCTGGAGAGAGGAACTGAAAATCAAACTACCCAAACTCGGAATCAAAAGGCGCATGTATATCTGGATATGTCAATATCTGGTAAATAGAACAGCCAAAGTATAGGACCAGGAAAAACATAGCAGGAAGGCAATCATCGAACAAATTGTTCCCCAAAGAGGGATTCCTGTCTCCAATGCTACTTAGTTTTTATAAATGATTATGGATAACATCGCCAACAGAGTACATTGTGCAATCTACGCTGATGATCTAGCACTGTGGACACGAGAAGAATCAATAGAAATAGCCACCTCAAGGATGCAAGATATGTAACTGAAAAGCTAGAAAAATAGAACAAGTCTTGACACCCTTTATAAATGAAAAGGAAATTAATTTCACAGTCATCAGCCTATCCAAGAAGAAACAAATGCTCAAGCTCAAGTTTAATGACAACCTACTCTCAATGGACGAATGTCAAACCTATTATGGGAGTCGTGGACAGCAGGCGGACGTGGAAAACACAGATAGGAAAATCTGCGAAAAAGCAAGGAAGAAAATGGAGATCCTGAACAAATTATAAGGCACCAACAGGGATGCGGGTTGTAGCATTCTGAAAAGGCTTTACACTGGGAGAATTTGACCAGTACTTGAGCATGACATAGCAGTCTGGGCATAATCTTCAAGACACATTTCATAAAGCTAAGCCAAGAGTTAAGTCAGGCCTCACAGCACATCACTGAAACCATAAGTCTACCCACATAGAAGTACTGGAAACGGCAATAGAACGTCAGCCAATGGAGAACAGAAGCAACATGAAGGTACTTCAACAATAAGAAAAATTAAAGAGACTGATGAACCATCCAATGCACCCCCAAATAAACATCTACGGTAGGGGCAGATTAAAAATAAATAACTTCATGGCAAACTCCAAAGAGCTTGCCCACGAAGACCCAATATTGGCGCTGGCTCAACCAAGACACACTAAATCCAGCCAGTACCTCTCCTTCCTGGTCATAGAGACTAGCAGAGCTGGATGCTCTCAATGCAGTTGCAAAATGGCACTACAACATATGAAACAAATACATGGAAAAATTGTGCTTTTAATCTGCTATCTCAGCAGTGACATCTGAAAGAAACACAGAACTAAGTGATCTCAGGTCAACCGTAGCCCAGTTGGTCCATGTTTCTGAGAGTGTAGTAATCCAGTGGATACCCTCACACTGCAAGCTCAATGGAAATGAAAATGCTGACAGACTGGCTAAAGAGGGAACAGGGATGTCTCAAGATGACAACCTGGTCAGCTGGAAAGAAGCAGAAACCATAACAGAAACTGAGAGCAGAACTAGATTCAAGATAGGCACAAACGATTAAAAATTTTTGATGATTAACAAAAAATGTCACCAAACATGGACAAATTAGTTTTATCATATCTAGCTCAGCTCAAATTAATACATTATAACATAATTTTTGTCAATGATACTGCACAATACCCGGCTTTATTATTTCTAAAAAATAACTGAAAATATGTCCTTTTTTTCCAGTATATAGTATGTACAATATAGTTTACCCTGGGGGGTTATCAAATTATTCAGGAAAAAAGGGGCGCCATTCAAAAAGGTTGGGAATTTGATCTGAAAGGGTTACAAATTATTTAGAACATCTAGAGAACATTGCTTACAAATGTAAAACATCTAGGAGAAATTGTTTACAAATGTATATTGAACATCTGGTGCATTATTTACAAATGTATATTGAACATCTGGTAAAATTGTTTCAATTGAAGGAGGTGGGATGGAATGATGCCTCATGAAAAAGTAAAATCAATATGTTTGTGAGATAGTAAGTATTTATTCACATCATAAAGTGGGGGTGGTGGTGTGTTTTGGGGTGTGTGTGTGTGTGTGTAGAGGAGAGAGAGGCTAGGAGAAAAACCCGGGAAATTTATTCACATCATCAAAGTGTAGGGGGTGCGTGTGTGGGGCCCTGTGTGTGTTGTGGGTGTGTGTGTGTGTTTTTATGAGGAGAGAGAGCAGAGAGAAACCGGTTTTTATTCACATCATCAAGTATTTGGTGGCGCATGTAGTGTGCGCATTCGGGCGCGTATGTGTGTGCACACTTAATGTACCTATTTATTTTTTTCAAACTCCAAATATCTTCAGGTAATCAAACAAGAAACAGGACAAACAAGCAAACAAAAAAAAAGTAACCAAGAACATGTATATTTTTGTAAATATAGATAGAATCGGGATCACAAACAAACTTTAAAAAAACAAATTTGAAGCTTTTGAAACAAGGTATTACAGAAAAGTTCTTAGAACACCCGGGGACAGAGATTAAAAAACAAAGGCATCCTACAAGATCTGCTTATCGGCGCTTTGGGTTCTAAATAACACCATGTCCTTGAAGATGTATTGGGGCCCACGTTAAACGGCACACGTTGGGCCATTTTGTGTGGGGGGGGCAGCTTGCGTCCCCAATGATCCAGTTATGCCGGCAGGAACGTTCTTTTCCTGGAAGGGTTCCCCATGCCGGACAGGTCCAGGTGAGAGGTCGACTAAAGTGGCCTCCTGGCCCCTCCAGGTTGGGGTTGGGCAAAAGCACAACCTCCCCCATAAAAAAGAAAAATGTTACAGAAACTTCGAAAGGAAAATGTTTCGATGTCCAGCGGTCTTGAGACAACCACGTCAAAAAAGGGGGGTGAAACCCCAAAAAAACCCCCACGGGGGGATTTCAAGTTCGGATGTCAAATCTAAACTAAGAATGGGTTTCTGGAACGTCAGAACAATGTTCGCGACCACAAAGACAGCACAGGTGGTAAAAGAGATGCAACACTAAAATTCCCCTTTCGGGGGTCGGAGTAGATGGACAGGTTTGGACAGACGAAACTAGAACAGGGAAACCATTTGTACTCAGGAAGAGACGACGGAATCATTCAGCAGGAGTTGAAAAAATAAGGAAAGGATTGAATAAACATCTTTTAGAGGGGCACCCGATTAATGAAAGATTGTTGAAACCCCGTTTAATGGGCAAAAAGGGAAAACCCTTTATCATTCAATGATATACCCTAAAACCCAAAGAAGAGGAAAAAAACACATTTTATGAAGGTTACGGGAAAATAGTGGACGGGGGTTCCAGCCAGGACTTTTGAAAGGGGAACCTAAACCGTTCCAATAACAAACAGAGAAGCAATAATGGGGAAAGAGGGATGGGGATGCAAATGAAAATGGAAAAATGTTGAGCAATTTTGTCTAGAAAAAGACGATCATAGGAGGCACATTGTTTCCCACAGGACCTACACAAGTACACATGGATATCCCCAAATGGAAAGATGAAAACCAGATAGACCACTTTTTAAACAACAGTAAATGGGGAAAAACATTACTTTATGTAAAAGGGGAAAAAAGGAGCTACGGGGGAGGACCACCACCTTTTCGTTTCCATGACAGGTCAAACTCAAAAAAACATATATCAACCCAAAACAAGAACAGAATCTTTAATGTTAACCTATTAAAAAAATAGAGATTGCTTTAAAAAAATATAGGGGAAATAAAGAACAGATTTCAAATCCTGTCAGAGCAGTCAGACACAACACCAACTGAAAGTATCCCAAAAAAATGGAATGCGATCAAAAGGACATATAAAATAGTTAGGTAGTGTACTGGGAACCAGTAAAGGACAAATAAAGAGGGATAATGGCCCGACCTTGGGAAACATCCAAAAGGAAAAAGGGGAAACAAAAAATCATCAATAGCATTAGATCAGAACGTCAAAAAAAAGGCAAGAAAAAAAAATTTCAGAACTAAACAAAATTAAAAGAAGTGCTAGAAAAAAGAAAATTTATGGAAAAGACAGCAGAAATAAAAAAAGGTCTAAAGTACATGATCTGCACACACTGTACAAGATTCCAAAAAAAATTATGGGGGGTAAAAAACAACCATAACATGCCAAAAAGAAACAGTCTAGGACAACGTTAAACAGAGCAGAAGGATATGAGATGGGCATCCCCCGAAGGTGCTAAAAGACCCGATCCAACATCCCCGGATATTCCACCGGCCGCACAGGATATTGTTTTCAACCTCAAATTGCCAGAAAAGCAAAAATATAAAGTATTGATCCCTGAGAAAACAAAGCACCGGGAAATGATGAAATGACAGCAGAGCTTTTCAAAATCGATCCCATCTTGCTAAACATTTAGAGCCACTGTTTGCAGATTCTGGGAGAAAGAAGAATTCCAAGGATTGGGCTAGGGGGACTGTAGTGAAAACCCCAAGAAAGGGAGTCAACAGGCAAATAACTGGAGAGGAATCACGTTGCTTTTAATCCCAAATAAGATATTCCCCGAAAATTATCATAATGCGAAAAAAGAAGCAAAATAAGTCCACGAATGGAGCAAGAAGGATTTAGGAAAGGAAGAGGAACAAATGAACATATATTTACCCTGCGTAACATTTTAGAACAATGTAGCGAGTGGCAAGGACTATATATATCAACTTCATAGATTTTGAAAAGGCATTCGACAGCGTCCACAGAGACAGCCTATGGAAGATACTAAGACAATACGGCTACGCAGAAGCTTGTCAACATCATAGCCCTCTTCTATAAAGATTTCTCCTGCAACCTAAAGAATTCCAACAAAACATTCCCAGTAAAATCTGGTGTAAGACAGGGATGCGTAATGTCCTCTTTTGTTTAGTATTACAATTGACTGGGTGCTAAAAATGCCATAAAACAACAATCACCAAGAGGAAAAAGATGGACCCCTTTCGATATGCTTGAGGACCTGGACTTTGCAGATGATATAGCCCTGGTGTCACACAAATATGACCATATACAAGAGAAAAGTACAATACTTCACAGCACGGCAAAGACAGTAGGCCTCAAAACAAACACAGGAAAAACAAAAATTATGACAAACAGTGAAATCCAACAACCAGTAATGTTAGAAAACAGACATGCTACATGGCTTGTTTGGAAAAATTTGGGAGAGGGAAGAAATACCAAAAGACTGGAGAGAGGGCTATATAGTCAAACTACCTAAAAGGGTGATCTCCAAGAATGCTCGAACTATAGAGGAATAATGCTCCTGTCTGTACCAGGCAAAATACTAAGTCGAATCATCCTAGAGAGCTCAAGGAAACTACAGATGCAGTACTAAGGGATGAACAAGCAGGATTTAGGCAAAACAGATCCTGCACAGATCAAATATCGACGCTACGTATCATAGTGGAGCAGAGCATCGAGTGGAACTCATCCCTCTACATAAACTTTGTGGACTATGAAAAGGCATTCGATAGCCTAGACAGGGAAACACTCTGGAAACTTCTACGACACTATGGCGTCTCCCAGAATCTTAATTTAATAAAGAAAATGTATGAGGAGACTACGGCTAGAGTACTGCATGAAGGAAAACTGACATATGCCTTCGAAATAAAGACTGGTGTGCGACAGGGCTGCCTTTTATCGCCCTTCCTGTTCCTGCTGGCTATTGACTGGATAATGAGATCAACAACTGCCAGGGGAAGAAATGGAATACAATGGACCATGATGAGTCAATTGGAGGATCTGGATTTTGCAGATGATCTAGCACTTCTCTCTCACAACCATCAGCAGATGCAAGAGAAAATAACAAAACTAGAAACAGTCTCACAGCAACTAGGCCTGACTATTCATGGGAGAAAACAAAGATCATGAGATTAAATGCTGGTTCCAGAGACCCAATCTTATTGAGAGGATCACCACTATAAGAGGTGGACACATTTACATATCTGGGAAGTGTCGTCAACATTCAAGGTGGCACAGATGAAGATGTTAAGGTTAGAATACAAAAGGCAAGATCAGCATTTGGCATTCTGAAGAACATATGGAGTTCAAGAATGATTAGGAATAAAACTAAGATAATGATATTTAACTCAAATGTCAAGTCTGTCCTTCTGTATGGAGTAGAGACATGGAGAACAACTAAGGTGAACACCAAAAGTTGCAGACATTCATCAATAGATGCCTACGCAGGATACTCCATCTGAGATGGTACGACAGGACCACAAACAGAGAACTGTGGGATAGGGCAGGACAACGGCAGGTGGAACAAGAGATAATGAGCAGAAGGTGGAGATGGATAGGACACACACTGAGGAAACCCCCTGACAGCATCGTGAGACAGGCTTTCCGATGGAACCCCAAAGGCAATAGAAGTAAGGGAAGACCCATAAACACCTGGAGAAGGGAGTTAGAGATGGAATGCAAGAGGACGGGGAGAGAGTGGCGAGATCTGGAAAGGATGGCCTTGGATAGGCGGGCTTGAAAGGCCTTGGTTGCGGACCTATGCTTCCCTAGGGGTGAAGGGTGAAGAAGAAGTAATGTTAGAAAATGAAACACTGGAAAGGGTTGAGCAGTTTACATATCTTGGTAGCGTACTGACACTAAATGGTGGCACAGAGGAAGATATAAAATCACGTCTAAGTAAGGCCAGAACCGCTTTGCCAGAATGAAACCAGTATGGAAGTCCAAAATCTACAATAGGACCACAAGCTTAAACTCTATAAAAGCATTGTTTTGCCAGTTTTGCTCTACGGATCGGAGTGTTGGAGGATGACCAAAGGAGATACTAGCAGGCTGTCAGTTTTCCACCACTCTTTGTCTTCGCAGAATCTTGGGAATCTTTTGGCCAGTAAAATATCCAATAACCAACTACTCCAAGATACAAGACAAGAGGCAATGAATGACATACTCAAAAGAGAAGATGGAAATGGCTCGGACATGTTATGAGAATGAGACAAGAAATGCCTGCAAGGGTAGCCCTCACTTGGACACCAGAAGGAAAAAGAAAGAAAGGCAGACCACGGACAACATTGAGGCGCATGATGGAAGAGGAACTGGACACCGCATCTCTGACGTGGGGCTCTGCGCTGAAGGTTGCACGAGACAGGAGAGCATGGAAAGTCCTTTCTGAAGCCCCATGTGTCACTAGGCATGACGGGATTAAGTAAGTAAGTAAGTTAAACGGCACAGTGGTTTGGATAGAACGGTAATTGAAGGCATGGTAACTGGAGTACAAGGCAGGGATCGACTAAGACGGAGGTGGCAGCGGACATTAAAGAAACCTTGAAAATGATGCTGGAAGAGGCGGGAGAACTTACTATAGACAGATAACTTTTCAAGCGGACTGTGATGAAAGTGACGTTTCCTAAGGATATTCTACTACTAGATAATCAAACTAAATACAATAACGAATGGCTCTTTATACGCGGCTTTTATAGAATATCTATGTTGTTGTTTTCTCTTCTCTGTCCAGAATGTTTTGAAATATTGATACTTCTTCTTCTTCTTCTAACGCTCCATATCGACCACTTGTTAGCTACTCTGTGTGATTTATATGTGATCTGAGCCTAAGAGCGATTTACGTTGTGCCAGTTATGCGCCTCAAGTAGGTCAGACAATATGATTTCTGCAAAGTTTTTTATTTACTAGGGTAGCTTCTCTAGATCTTACATCAGACCCCTCTTACAACATGTCTTGTAGGTTGCAGTGGTACTATTCTTTGCTTCCTGGTCGGCCCCAGTACATAACAAAAACATTGAAACTGTCTGACTAGTTCTCATGTAATTTTCTCAGCCGTTATTTGAAATTGTTCATATATTGATGTATATTGTGTTGACTTGTTCATATATTGATGTATATTGTGTTGTCTTGTTCATATATTGATGTATATTGTATTGTCTTGTTCATATATTGATGTATATTGTGTTGCCTTGTTCATATATTGATGTATATTGTATTGTCTTGTTCATATATTGATGTATATTATGTTGTCTTGTTCATATATTGATGTATATTATGTTGTCTTGTTCATATATTGATGTATATTGTGTTGACTTGTTCATATATTGATGTATATTGTATTGACTTGTTCATATATTGATGTATATTGTGTTGCCTTGTTCATATATTGATGTATATTATGTTGTCTTGTTCATATATTGATGTATATTATGTTGTCTTGTTCATATATTGATGTATATTGTGTTGACTTGTTCATATATTGATGTATATTGTGTTGTCTTGTTCATATATTGATGTATATTGTGCTGTCTTGTTCATATATTGATGTATATTGTGTTGTTCATATATTGATGTATATTGTGTTGACTTGTTCATATATTGATGTATATTGTATTGTCTTGTTCATATATTGATGTATATTGTGCTGTCTTGTTTATATATTGATGTATATTGTGTTGTTCATATATTGATGTATATTGTGTTGTCTTGTTCATATATTGATGTATATTGTGCTGTCTTGTTCATATATTGATGTATATTGTGCTGTCTTGTTCATATATTGATGTATATTGTGTTGTTCATATATTGATGTATATTGTGTTGACTTGTTCATATATTGATGTATATTGTGTTGTCTTGTTCATATATTGATGTATATTGTGTTGCCTTGTTCATATATTGATGTATATTGTGTTGAAATTGTTCATATATTGATATATATTGTGTTGACTTGTTCATATATTGATGTATATTGTATTGTCTTGTTCATATATTGATGTATATTGTGTTGACTTGTTCATATATTGATATATATTGTGTTGTCTTGTTCATATATTGATGTATATTGTGTTGTCTTATTCATATATTGATGTATATTGTGTTGTCTTGTTCATATATTGATGTATATTGTGTTGTCTTGTTCATATATTGATGTATATTGTGTTGTCTTGTTCATATATTGATGTATATTGTGTTGACTTGTTCATATATTGATGTATATTGTGTTGACTTGTTCATATATTGATGTATATTGTGTTGAATTGTTCATATATTGATGTATATTGTGTTGTCTTGTTCATATATTGATGTATATTGTGTTGTCTTGTTCATATATTGATGTATATTGTGTTGCCTTGTTCATATATTGATGTATATTGTGTTGACTTGTTCATATATTGATGTATATTGTCTTGTTCATATATTGATGTATATTGTATTGTCTTGTTCATATATTGATGTATATTGTGTTGACTTGTTCATATATTGATGTATATTGGGTTGTCTTGTTCATATATTGATGTATATTGTGTTGAATTGTTCATATATTGATGTATATTGTGTTGTCTTGTTCATATATTGATGTATATTGTGTTGAATTGTTAGACAAGCACTAATATAACTTTCTATACAGTCTGTAATTTAGTAAATATATCAATAACAATATGTGATCAACAAATGTTTCATATCTTCGTTATTTATCTGATGTCATTATCAGATGTTTTCCTTATCTTTAAATTCTTCTACTTCTTCTTCTTCCAGGAGCGACGGTATAGTTCGGAAATGTAAATCAAAGAACACAGGTGTATGATAAAGATGAAAAGAAAATGTCAATACAGTTTGTCACACAGTTGATAGAACATGTGATATATGTTGACCTAAGTCAGGTCTTCTATGTTGACTGAAGTCAGGTGTCTTATATTGACTTGAGTCATATGTTGTAGGTTGTCTTCAGTCATGTCTTGTATATTGTCTTCAGTCATGTCTTGTATGTTGTCTTCAGTCATGTCCTGTATATTGTCTTCAGTCATGTCTTGTATATTGTCTTCAGTCATGTCAGTAATATCAAATATTTTAAGGAAACGAAGGTGGAAATATTTAGGTCATGTTCTTAGATCAGACGAAAGAGACTAAATCGACAAGTCCTTATGTGTCACCAGTTGGGAAAAGAAAACGTGGAAGACCAAAGACCACTCTTCGAAGAACAATCCAACAAGAAAGTAAACTATTGGGATGTAAAACCATACAAGATCTCCAACTGCTAGGAAAGAACCGCATCACATGGAGATCTAAAACCTCTGCCCTATGTGCCTTTGGCACGAAAGGAACAAACTAACTAACTATATCTTGTATGTTGTCTTTTGTCATGTCTTGTATGTTGTCTTTTGTCATGTATGTTAAGTCACTTGTGATATTAAATCGACTGTTGGCTAAAGCTAATCTCCGCTTTTTTTTTTGTATTGATAATTCAAGAAGAAAGTATGATTGAGATATGTAGAACTAATACAATCTTATATGTCTGAGATATGTAGAGCTAATACAATCTTATATGACTGAGATATGTAGTACTAATACAATCTTATATGTCTGAGATATGTAGAACTAATACAATCTTATATGACTGAGATATGTAGTACTAATACAATCTTATATGACTGAGATATGTAGAACTAATACAATCTTATATGTCTGAGATATGTAGAACTAATACAATCTTATATGACTGAGATATGTAGAACTAATACAATCTTATATGATTGAGATATGTAGAACTAATACAATCGTATATCACTGAGATATGTAGAACTAATACAAATGACGTATACAAGTCGTCGATTTTCTAGGCACCACTTATACGTTCAGTAGTTTGACATTGCTTTATAAACGGTGAAGTCAATTTTTACCGTTCGTAAAAATCCACAAGAACAAATGAAAAATTTTCTTCAAATTGTCCGTGCGGTGTTTGAGTCAGGTACTCTTGTGTTGTGATCAGGCTCACTACCGTTGAAGCTACAGACGCCCACGGAACAAATCACTACCGTTGAAGCTACAGACACCCACGGAACAAATCATTACCGTTGAAGCTACAGACACCCACGGAACAAATCACTACCGTTGAAGCTATAGACGCCCACGGAACAAATCACTACCGTTGAAGCTACAGACACCCACTGAACAAATCACTACCGTTGAAGCTAAAGACGCCCACGGAACAAATCACTACCGTTGAAGCTACAGACGCCCACGGAACAAATCACTATCGTTGAAGCTACAGACGCCCACGGAACAAATCACTACCGTTGAAGCTACAGACGCCCACGGAACAAATCACTACCGTTGAAGCTACAGACGCCCACGGAACAAATCACTACCGTTGAAGCTACAGACACCCACTGAACAAATCACTAACGTTGAAGCTAAAGACGCCCACGGAAAAATCACTACCGTTGAAGCTACAGACGCCCACGGAACAAATCACTATCGTTGAAGCTACAGGACGCACGGAACAAATCACTACCGTTGAAGCTAAAGACGCCCACGGAACAAATCACTACCGTTGAAGCTACAGACACCACGGGCAAATCACTACCGTTGAAGCTAAAGACGCCCACGGAACAAATCACTACCGCTGAAGCTACAGGCACCCACGGAACAAATCACTACCGTTGAAGCTACAGACGCTCATGGAACAAATCACTACCGTTGAAGCTACAGACGCCCATGGAACAAATCACTACCGTTGAAGCTACAGACGCCAACGGAACAAATCACTACCGTTGAAGCTGCAGACGCCCACGGAACAAATCACTACCGTTGAAGCTACAGACGCCCACGGAACAAATCACTACCGTTTGAGCTACAGACGCCCACGGAACAAACCACTACCGTTGAAGCTACAGACGCCCACGGAACAAATCACTACCGTTGAAGCTACAGACGCCCACGGAATAAATCACTACCGTTGAAGCTACAGGCACCCACGGAGCAAATCACTACCGTTGAAGTACGGCGCCCACGGAATAAATCACTACCGTTGAAGCTACAGACACCCACGGAGCAAATCATACCGTTGAAGCTAAAGACGCCCACGGAACAAATCACTACCGTTGAAGCTACAGGCACCCACGGAACAAATCACTACCGTTGAAGGTACAGACGCCCACGGAGCAAATCACTACCGTTGAAGCTACAGACGCTCATGGAACAAATCACTACCGTTGAAGCTACAGACGCCCACGGAGCACATCACTACCGTTGAAACTACAGACGCCCATGGAACAAATCACTACCGTTGAAGCTACAGACGCCCACGGAACAAATTACTACCGTTGAAGCTAAAGACGCCCACGGAACAAATCACTACCGTTGAGCTACAGGCACCACGGAACAAATCACTACCGTTGAAGGTACAGACGCCCACGGAACAAATCACTACCGTTGAAGCTACAGACGCTCATGGAACAAATCACTACCGTTGAAGCTACAGACGCCACGGAGCACATCACTACCGTTGAAACCAGACGCCCATGAGAACAATCACTACCGTTGAAGCTCAGACGCCCACGGAACAAATCACTACCTTGAGCTCAGACGCCCACGGAACAAATCACTACCGTTGAAGCTACAGACGCCCACGGAACAAATCACTACCGTGAAGCTACAGACACCCACTGAACAACACTACCGTTGAGCTACAGACGCCCACGGAACAAATCACTATCGTTGAAGCTACAGACGCCCACGGAACAAATCACTACCGTTGAAGCTACAGGCACCCACGGAACAAATCACTACCGTTGAAGCTACAGACGCTCATGGAACAAATCACTACCGTTGAAGCTACAGACGCCCACGGAGCAAATCACTACCGTTGAAACTACAGACGCCCATGGAACAAATCATACCGTTGAAGCTACAGACGCCCACGGAATAATCACTACCGTTGAAGCTACAGACGCCCACGGAACAAACCACTACCGTTGAAGCTACAGACGCCCACGGAGCAAATCACTACCGTTGAAGCTACAGACGCCCACGGAATAAATCACTACCGTTGAAGCTACAGACGCCCACGGAACAAATCACTACCGTTGAAGGTACAGACGACCACGGAACAAATCACTACCGTTGAAGCTACAGACGACCACGGAACAAATCACTACCGTTGAAGCTACAGACGCCCACGGAGCAAATCACTAACGTTGAAGCTACAGACGCCACGGACAAATCAATACCGTTGAAGCTACAGACACCCACGGAACAAATCACTACCGTTGAAGCTACAGACGCCCACGGAACAAATCACTACCGTTGAAGCTACAGACGCCCATGGAACAAACCACTACCGATGAAGCTACAGACGCCCACGGAACAAATCACTACCGTTGAAGCTACAGACGGCCATGGAACAAATCACTACCGTTGAAGCTACAGACGCCCACGGAACAAATCACTACCGTTGAAGCTACAGACGCCCACGGAACAAATCACTACCGTTGAAGCTACAGACACCCACTGAACAAATCACTACCGTTGAAGCTACAGACGCCCATGGAACAAACCACTACCGTTGAAGCTACAGACACCCACTGAACAAATCACTACCGTTGAAGCTACAGACACCCACGGAGCAAATCACTACCGTTGAAGCTAAAGACGCCCACGGAACAAATCACTACCGTTGAAGCTACAGGCACCCACGGAGCAAATCACTACCGTTGAAGGTACAGACGCCCACGGAATAATTACTACCGTTGAAGCTACAGACACCCACGGAGCAAATCACTACCGTTGAAGCTAAAGACGCTTACGAACAATCATAGTGAAGCTACGAGGCACCCACGGAGCAAATCACTACCGTTGAAGGTACAGACGCCCACGGAATAATCACTCCGTTGAAGCACGGACGCCCACGGAACAAATCACTACCGTTGAAGCTAAAGACGCCCACGGAACAAATCACTACCGTTGAAGCTACAGGCACCCACGGAGCAAATCACTACCGTTGAAACTACAGACGCCCATGGAACAAATCACTACCGTTGAAGCTACAGACGCCACGGAACAAATCACTACCGTTGAAGCACAGACGCCCACGGAACAAATCACTACCGTTGAAGCTACAGACACCCACTGAACAAATCACTACCGTTGAAGCTACAGACGCCCACGGAATAAATCACTACCGTTGAAGCTACAGACACCCACGGAACAAATCACTATCGTTGAAGCTACAGGCACCCACGGAGCAAATCACTACCGTTGAAGCTACAGACGCCCACGGAACAAATCACTATCGTTGAAGCTACAGACGCCCACGGAGCAAATCACTACCGTTGAAGGTACAGACGCCCACGGAATAAATCACTACCGTTGAAGCTACAGACACCCACGGAGCAAATCACTACCGTTGAAGCTAAAGACGCCCACGGAACAAATCACTACCGTTGAAGCTACAGGCACCCACGGAGCAAATCACTACCGTTGAAACTACAGACGCCCATGGAACAAATCACTACCGTTGAAGCTACAGACGCCCACGGAACAAATCACTACCGTTGAAGCTACAGACTCCCACGGAACAAACCACTACCGTTGAAGCTACAGACGCCCACGGGCAAATCACTCCGTTGAAGCTACAGACGCCCACGGAATAAATCACTACCGTTGAAGCTACAGACGCCCACGGAATAAATCACTACCGTTGAAGCTACAGACGCCCACGGAATAAATCACTACCGTTGAAGCTACAGACGCCCACGGAATAAATCACTACCGTTGAAGCTACAGACGCCCACGGAACAAATCACAACCGTTGAACTACAGACGCCCACGGAACAAATCACTACCGTTGAAGCTAAAGACGCCCACGGAACAAATCACTACCGTTGAAGCTACAGACACCCACGGAGCAAATCACTACCGTTGAAGCTAAAGACGCCCACGGAACAAATCACTACCGTTGAAGCTACAGGCACCCACGGAGCAAATCACTACCGTTGAAGGTACAGACGCCCACGGAATAAATCACTACCGTTGAAGCTACAGACACCCACGGAGCAAATCACTACCGTTGAAGCTAAAGACGCCCACGGAACAAATCACTACCGTTGAAGCTACAGGCACCCACGGAGCAAATCACTACGTTGAAACTACAGACGCCCACTGAACAAATCACTACCGTTGAAGCTACAGACGCCCACGGAACAAACCACTACCGTTGAAGCTACAGACGCCCACGGAATAAATCACTACCGTTGAAGCTACAGACGCCCACGGAACAAATCACTACCGTTGAAGCTACAGACGACCACGGAACAAATCACTACCGTTGAAGCTACAGACGCCCACGGAGCAAATCACTACCGTTGAAGCTACAGACGCCCACGGAGCAAATCACTACCGTTGAAGCTACAGACACCCACTGAACAAATCACTACCGTTGAAGCTACAGACGCCCACGGAGCAAATCACTACCGTTGAAGCTACAGACGCTCACGGAACAAATCACTACCGTTGAAGCTACAGACGCCCATGGAACAAATCACTACCGTTGAACTACAGACGCCACGGAACAAATCACTACGGTTTAGCTACAGACGCCCACGGAACAAATCACTACCGTTGACTACATACGACCCGGAACAAATCACTACCGTTGAAGCTACAGACACCCACGGAACAAATCACTACCGTTGAAGCTACAGACGACCACGGAACAAATCATAAGATAATACAGATGCTTAGTCTAACACAATTTTTTTTGAGGTGCGTGAAAGCAATTATGCTTTTGTCGACTTTTATGACTGATGTTTGTTGTCAATATATATTCTGAGCTTCTTCTTCTTCGGACGCTCCATTTCGACCACTTGTTAAACCACTCTTGGTTATTTGTATGTGATCTGAACCTAAGAGCGATTGTACGTTGTGGAAGTTAGTGCGTCTACAAGTAGTCAACACATCCGATTTTGCGATGCTTTCGATTTACTAGGTAGCTTCCTAGGCACCTATCAGTCGTCTCTTACAAGCTATGTCTGTAGGTCGCAGTGTTACTATTTACTGGTAGCTTTCTAGCACCTACTTCAGTCGTCTCTTACAACATGCCTTGTAGGTCAGTGTTATATTTACTAGGGTGAGCTTCACTGGCACCTAGCTTCAGTCGTCTCTTACAACATGTCTTGTAGGTCGCAGTGTTACTATTTACTAGGGTAGCTTCCTAGGCACCTACTTCAGTAGATCTCTTACAACATGCCTTGTAGGTCGCAGTGTTACTATTTACTATGGTAGCTTCCTAGGCACCTATTCAGTCGTCTCTTACAACATTCCTTGTAGGTCGCAGTGTTACTATTTACTATGGTAGCTTCCCTAGGCACCTACTTCAGTCGTCTCTTACACATGCCTTGTAGGTCAAGTGTTACTATTTACTAGGTAGTTCACTAGGCACCTACTTGCAGTCGTCTCTTACAACATTCCTTGTAGGTCGCAGTGTTACTATTTACCATGGTAGTTCCTAGGCACCTACTTCAGTCGTCTCTTACAACATGTCTTGTAGGTCGCAGTGTTACTATTTACTAGGTAGCTTCCTAGGCACCTACTTCAGTCGTCTCATACAACATGCCTTGTAGGTCCAGTGTTACTATTTACTATGAGTAGCTTCCTAGGCACCTACTTCAGTCGTCTCATACAACATGCCTTGTAGGTCGCAGTGTCACTATTTACTGGTAGAATCCACTAGGCACCTACTTCAGTCGTCTCTTACAACATTCCTTGTAGGTCGCAGTGTTACTATTTACTATGGTAACCTAGGCACCTACTCCAGTCGTCTCTTACAACATGTCTTGTAGGTCGCAGTGTTACTATTTACTAGGGTAGCTTCCCTAGGCACCTACTTCAGTCGTCTCTTACAACATGTCTTGTAGGTCGCAGTGTTACTATTTACTAGGGTAGCTTCCCTAGGCACATACTTCAGTCGTCTCTTACAACATGTCTTGTAGGTCGTAGTGTTACTATTTACTAGGGTAGCTTCCTAGGCACCTACTTCAGTCGTCTCTACACATGCCTTGTAGGTGGCAGTGTTACTATTTACTAGGGTAGCTTCCCTAGGCACCTACTCAGTCGTCTCTTACAACATGCCTGAGGTGGCAGTGTTACTATTTACTAGGGTAGCTTCCTAGGCACCTACTTAGTCGTCTCTTACAACATGCCTTGTAGGTCACAGTGTTACTATTTACTAGGGTAGCCCTTTGGCCACCTACTTCAGTCGTCTCTTACAACATGTCTTGTAGGTCGCAGTGTTACTATTTACTAAGGTAGCTTCCCTAGGCACCTACTTCAGTCGTCTCTTACAACATGCCTTGTAGGTCACATGTTACTATTTACTGGGTAAGTTCCTAGGCACCTACTCCAGTCGTCTCTTACAACATGTCTTGTAGGTCGCAGTGTTACTATTTACTAGGGTAGCTTCACTAGGCACCTACTTCAGTCGTCTCTTAACATGCCTTGTAGGTCGCAGTGTTACTATTTACTAGGTAGCTTCCTAGACACCTACTTCAGTCGTCTCTTACAACATGTCTTGTAGGTCGCAGTGTTACTATTTACTAGGGGCTCTCCTAGACACCTACTTCAGTCGTCTCTTAACATGTCTTGTAGGTCCAGTGTTACTATTTACTAGGTAGCTTCACTGAGCACCTCTTCAGTCGTCTCTTACAACATGTCTTGTAGGTCGCAGTGTTACTATTTACTAGGGTAGCTTCCCTAGGCACCTACTTCAGTCGTCTCTTACAACATGTCTTGTAGGTCGCAGTGTTACTATTACTAGGTAGCTTCCTAGGCACCTCTTCAGTCGTCTCTTACAACATGTCTTGTAGGTCATGAGTGTTACTATTTACTATGGTAGCTTCCTAGGCACCTACTTCAGTTGTCTCTACAGCATGTCTTGTAGGTCGCAGTGTTACTATTTACTAGGGTAGCTTCACTGGCACCTATTCAGTCGTCTCTTACAACATGTCTTGTAGGTCGCAGTGTTACTATTTACTAGGATAGCTTCCCTAGGCACCTACTTCAGTCGTCTCTTACAACATGTCTTGTAGGTCGCAGTGTTACTATTTACTAGGGTAGCTTCCCTAGGCACCTGCTTCAGTCGTCTCTTACAACATGCCTTGTAGGTCGCAGTGTTACTATTCTTTGCTCCATTGAGAGCCCTGGCAATACAGTGATCTTCTGGAGCAACTCTTAGATCTTTGCTGTCAATATTTAAATTCTCAAACATTTTGAAAAACTCGTGATGATTTACTTTATCGAACGCCGTAATTGTAGTCTTAAGAAAATCAAGTATAAATCTGTTCTGACTTCTATTATTCCGTTAGTCATCTAATCTCTTATCATTATACAGTATGTCCCTTGAGGAAGGTAGCTCTCATCACAGTGTGAATGAAAAACTCTCTGCCTCTAGTAAGTTCTCCCACCTCCTCCAGAATCATATTCAAGGTTTCTTTGATGTCCTGCTGCCACCTTCGTCTTGGTCTTACCCTGCCTCTTACTCCAGGAATCAAGTCTCATTTGCCTTTCTATCCAATCCACTGTGGCATTTAAAGTGGCAAAGATATTTCATCTTCCGGAACATGATGTTATTTATGAGACAATGCTCTCCTCCGGACTAAGTTTTTATGTCACAGAAAATCAAGATATAACAAGAAAGATAACTAGTAATACGTTGATGACACCTCATCTTTTATTCAGTTACTTCCTTAGCACATCACTATTTTTACTTTACATTTCAGAATATAATTGCATAGGTTATCATAGGAGTATATCATTTGGTTGTTATAGGAGTGTATCATTTGGTTATTATAGGATTGTATCATTTGTTTATCATAGGAGTGTATCATTTGGTTATTATAGGATTGTATCATTTGGTTATCTTAGGATTGTATCATTTGGTTATCATAGAAGTATATCATTTGGTTGTTATAGGAGTGTATCATTTGTTTATCATAGGAGTGTATCATTTGGTTATCTTAGGATTGTATCATTTGGTTATCTTAGGAGTATATCATTTGTTATCAGAGAGTGTATCATTTGTTATCTTAGAGTATATCATTTGGTTATCTTAAGTATATCATTTGGTTATCAGAGAGTATATCATTTGTTATCTTAGAGTATATCATTTGGTTATCTTGGGTGTATCATTGTAGTTATCATAGAATCAAGTGTACTCATATGAGAGAGACGTTGACTGGTTAATATTCTACTTTAGATTCTGTATCCTCTAAGATACTGCGTTCCTAGCTGATCAATTAAACATCCGAGATATGTTCCTACTACTTCAACATCTGAGATATGTTCCTACTACTTCAACATCTGAGATGTGTTCCTACTACTTCAACATCTGAGATGTGTACTTCTACTTCAACATATGAGATGTGTTCCTACTACTTCAACATCTGAGATGTGTACCTACTACTTCAACATCTGAGATGTGTTTACCTACTACTTCAACATCTGAGATATGTTCCTACTACTTCAACATCTGAGATGTGTTCCTACTACTTCAACATCTGAGATATGTTCCTACTTCTTCAACATCTGAGATGTGTTCTACTACTTCAACATCGAGATGTGTTCTACTACTTCAACATCTGAGATGTGTTTACCTACTACTTCAACATCTGAGATGTGCTTTACTACTTAACATCTGAGATGCGTTTCTACTACTTCAATATCTGAGATGTCTTTCTACTACTTCAATATATGAGATGTGTTTACCTACTACTTCAAAATCTAGATGTGTTTACTCTACTACTCAACATCTAAGATGTGTTTACCTACTACTTCAAAATCTAAGATGTGTTTACCTACTACTTCAACATCTAAGATGTGTTTACCTACTACTTCAACATCTAAGATGTGTTTACCTACTACTTCAACATCTGAGATGTGTTTACCTACTACTTAACATATGAGATGTGTTACCTACTACTTCAACATATGAGATGTGTTTACTCTACTTCAACATCTAAGATGTGTTTACCTACTACTTCAACATCTGAGATGTGTTTACCTACTACTTCAACATCTGAGATGTGTTTACCTACTACTTCAACATATGAGATGTGTTTACCTACTACTTCAACATCTAAGATGTGTTTACCTACTACTTCAACATCTAAGATGTGTTTACCTGCTACTTCAACACTCTGAGACGTGTTTACCCTACTAATTCAACATCTGAGATATGTTCTACTTAACATCTGAGATATGTTCCTACTACTACAACATCTGAGATGTGTTTGCCTACTACTTCAACATCTGAGATGTGTTCCTACTACTTCAACATCTGAGATGTGTTTACCTACTACTTCAACATCTAAGATGTGTTTACCTACTACTTCAACATCTAAGATGTGTTTACCTACTACTTCAAAATCTAAGATGTGTTTACCTACTACTTCAACATCTAGATGTGTTTACCTATTACTTCAACATCTAAGATGTGTTTACTCATACTTAAACATCTGAGATGTGTTTACCTACTAATTCAACATCTAGATGTGTTACCTACTACTTCAACATCTGAGATGTGTACCTACTACTTGAACATCTGCGATGTGTTCCTACTACTTTAACATCTGGGATGTGTTCCTACTACTTCAACTTCTGAGATGTGTTCCTACTACTTCAACATCTGCGATGTGTTCCTACTACTTCAACATCTGAGATGTGTTCCTACTACTTCAACATCTGAGATGTGTTCCTACTACTTCTACATCTGAGATATGTTCCTACTACTTCACATCTGAAATGTGCTACCTACTACTTCAACATCTGAGATATTTTCTTCTATTACTTCAACATCTGAGATGTGTTCCTACTACTTCAACATCTGAGATTTGTTTACCTACTACTTCAACATCTGCGATGTGTTCCCTACTACTTCTACATCTGAGATTTGTTTATACTACTTCAACATCTGAGATGTGTTCCTACTACTTCAACATCTGAGATATGTTCCTACTACTTCACATCTGGATGTGTTCCCTACTACTTCAACATCTGCGATGTGTTACTACTTCAACATCTGAGATGTGTTTACTCTACTTTTACATCTGAGATGTGTTTACCTACTACTTCAACATCTGGATATGTTCCTACTACTTCAACATCTGATATGTTTCCTACTACTTCAACATCTGAGATATGTTCCTACTACTTCAACATCTGAGATATGTTCCTACTACTTCAACATCTGAGATGTGTTCCTACTACTTCAACATCTGGGATATGTTCCTACTACTTCAACATCTGATATGTTCCTACTACTTCAACATCTGAGATATGTTCTACTACTTCAACATCTGGATTGTTCCTACTACTTCAACATCTGGGATATGTTCCTACTACTTCAACATCTGGGATATGTTCCTACTACTTCAACATCTAGGATATGTTCCTACTACTTCAACATCTGAGATATGTCCTACTACTTCAACATCTGAGAGATGTCCACTTCTTAAAATGTCACTTTGAGATATATTCCACTTGTTAATATTCTGAACCTTTCCAAATGTATTCTCATCTTGTTTATATTCTTTTATACCTTTCAAATGTATTTCTCATCTTGTTTATATTGTTATACCTTTCCAAATGTATTTCTATCTTGTTTATATTATGTTATACTTTCAAATGTATTTCTATCTTGTTTTTTTCTGTTATACCTTTCCAACTGTATTTCTCATCTTGTTTATATTCTGTTATACCTTTTCAAATGTACTTCTCATCTTGTTTATATTATGTTATACCTTCCTACTGTATTCTCATCTTGTTTATATTCTGTTATACCTTTCCAACTGTATTTCTCATCTTGTTTATATTCTGTTATACCTTTTCAACTGTATTTCTCATCTTGTTTATATTCTGTTATACCTTTCCAACTGTACTTCTCATCTTGTTTATATTCTGTTATACCTTTCCTACTGTATTTCTCATCTTGTTTATATTCTATTATCCCTTTTCCTACTGTATTTCTCATCTTGTTTATATTCTGTTGTACCTTTCCTACTGTATTTCTCATCTTGTTTATATTGTACTATTAATCATTCACCAAAACTACAAATGTATTATGTTTTCTTCTAGAGTTACAGCTATACCAAGTTTGACTGCAGTTTCCTTCACATTCCATACACATAACTCGATTGTTATACTTACATGTTTCATTTCTCCTACCTCGCACTCTTGTCTCTCTCTATCTATCTTTTATCTATCTCTCTATCTCTCTCTGTCTGTCTCTGTGTCTCTCTGTCGCTTACCGTCTCACACACACTCTCTCTCCCGTTCGTTCTTTTTCAGCCATGTTTATCACTCTTATTGTGATATCGTTCTTATTATCGATCATGTTTATCATTCTTATCGTTCTTTGCCAAGAACGTAATTTTACGTGACATCGTTCAGTACCATTTGAAGCGCTGGTGCTTATCCTTCGGTGAAGTGTCCGATTTCAACCAGCGTTTACTGGGTTCGCTCTCCGTTAGCCTTTTGCTGTCTCCAGCCAACAGACAAGGCAACAGATTGCTATTTTCTTTCAGGGTAGCGAACCTTAGACGACCTGCCCTCCAGAGTTGATGAGCGTCATCTGCCCAGCTAACCCATCTTTTTATGGACTACTTGGTTTGCCTTTCCTCCAGTTTTGTGTACAGTTTGCTCCGCTAGCCTTTGATTGTCCACAATCACACTACAAGGCAGCAGTATCACATACACACTCACACATACACATACATACACATACACACACACACTCACACATACACGCCTTTGTTGTGTATGATCTATTGTGCACAAATCAACTGATGGTAGAATAAGTCAGTCAATGTACAGAGATTAGAGACAGCGAACATACACAGTAATTATATCAGATTATCCTTTTCCCTGCCTGTAGTTTCTGACCAACTTTTAGCATCCTTACAGTAGACAAGACGGCGCTTGAGGGACAAATGGGCAGGTAGACACTGCCTGTGTTGCCGACAACAAATTTCAATCTTATGGAAATAGTCTTTTCTGGAACTTTTTTTTGGCATCTTTCTTCAAAAAGGTTATGTTACGTTACTTTTGGTTTCAATTCAAACAAGTGCCATGCCTACCGGCGTAGGCGATCATGTCTCTCCACAACTCACTCTCTTTCTCTCTTGCTCTATCCCTGGTGCAGTTTCGTAGTTCTGACTTCGATCTATGTCGAACCACCATGTCAGACCATCTTACATCTTCTCTGTCTGCCTTCCACTATCTCTTCTTCCCTGAATTTTACCCGTTGTCACCAAACCTCCACTTCGCATTATATGCCCGAAGTACCTTGATTGCCTTATTTCTGTTCTTTTGATAAGTTTTATTTGTGTGCAGGCCTGTTTTAAAAAATCATAATTTGTTTTCTTCGCTGTCCATGGAATTTTCAGCATTTTTCTGCAAAACAACGTGTTTCGGCAATCTTATGAATTGCTTCTTCATTGTCCATAATTGGCTGCCATCAAGTACACGCCTTTTCAAGTTCAGAATATATAAAAATGATTTTGTTCTGGTGTCGTCTGATCGCTTAGTAGATCAAGCAAGACAATATACAGACATAAGAAGAGATCAAGAATAGAAGAGATGTGAACGTTAAAGGTGAACTGTATAGTGAAGGTTTAGAAGAAAGATAGATAGACTTGCCCTCAAATTGACTACAGGAACAGTTGAAGTACAAAACAAAAAACACCAATTCTACAGAAGCTGGTTTATGACTTCCACATCTTGATGGCAATAAAAGAGATGGTGAATATATTCAGCGATTTAAATGGTTCATATTTACACATTGTAAAAGCAGAACTGAGTTTTAGTTTAGTTTAGTCGTCGGATCATCATCACTGCAGTCAACCAATTAGTCCATAAGTGCTCCGATCTCCCCTTCAGTATGTCTCTCAGCGTGTGGTGACTAATCACCCCGGTTCTGTGTTGGTTTATTGTTCTTCTTTGGCAAACAGCATAGTGTTCTTGTCTAGCTACACCACATTTGACTTGGAATTCTTGCAGTCGGGTTAGTGTTGTAGATTCACCACTGTCACTTGAATCATGTAGACGACCTCTCTCCCTTAGAGAATTTAGAATATCAGCCTGGTCCATTGCTCACCAGCTTTACACAGCTGCTACACCTGCAAGCATATCGGCGCGTTCATTTTCCCTTACATCTGCATGCCCTGGCACACAAATTAAACTGATTTTTGTCAGCTTAGACTTCCCAATCGACTACATCCAGTGTCTCCTATCCCATCCTTTTTCAATCTTACTTAGCATACTCATTGAATCACTGAGAAAACATGCATGGATAAAAGTCTGTGATTCCAGCCAGACCATCACCTTAGTTACCGCCATGATGTCCATAGTGAGACTGCTCGTAGTCACGACAAAACCACCACTGTCTTCCTTCCAACATCCCTCCGACTTGAGCAGTGAAAGCCCACGAGCTCCGCACGTCGAATCACCGAACCATCCGTATAAATGATTACAGTATTCTGCAATGAGTTATCATAAATTAATGTCTGATCTTCTAACTCCACGACCAGTGGGTTGTCTTGTGTTTATTCTTGATCAAGTTTGATACATACAGAAAATGATGTCATGATTTCTGTTGGCATCGGTATCTATTCTTGATCAAGTTTGATACATACAGAAAATGATGTCATGATTTCTGTTGACATCGGTATCTATTCTTGATCAAGTTTGATACACACCGAAAATGATGTCATGATTTCTGTTGGCATCGGTATCTATTCTTGATCAAGTTTGATACACACCGAAAATGATGTCATGATTTCTGTTGCACCGGCATCGTTGTAATCTATTTCTTGATCAAGTTTGATACACACCGAAAATGATGTCATGATTTCTGTTGACATCGGTATCTATTCTTGATCAAGTTTGATACACACCGAAAATGATGTCATGATTTCTGTTGACATCGGTATCTATTCTTGATCAAGTTTGATACATACAGAAAATGATGTCATGATTTATGTTGACATCGGTATCTATTCTTGATCGGGATCAATGTCTTCAAGTAAACATACCTGTTGAATGCAGTGTTTGATGGGAATATGGGATGGTGTAATTAACCAGCGAGCCACCGGAAGCATCAGTATGTATATCCTTCGACGTTTGGTGGAGGAGACTGAGCACCTATTGATCTGCACTAATGCTATGAGGTGTGCTTGCTAGACGTTCTATAGTGGCGTAGTGGCAGAAGTATTTGTAGGGGTAAAGCAAGAAATATAATTTTTAATGGAACATCAGATAAACTAAATTGATAACAAATACAGACTTGTTGAGAAGAAATACAGACTTGTTGAGAAGAAATACAGACTTGTTGTGTTGAAGGTTAACAGGACAAAGTGATGATAGATTGAACACAAACTCACCAAAAATCCTTAGAACATAAACATACATACATTTGAATGGAACCCACAGGGGAAGGGAGAAGGGTAGATGTCAAAAGAAAATATATGGAAACAACTGAAGGGATATCAGATCAACTGTAGTTTCGTGAAGCAGAGCTGGTGAAGATGACCCAAAGTAGAGCTCGGGGAGGGAGAGCAATTATTGCAGCCCTGTGCTCCACTTAAGAAAATAATACTTAGCATCAGTAGATAGTAGTAGTAAGTAGTAGTGTAGTAGTAGTAATAGTAGTGTAATAGTAGTAGTAATAGTAGGTGTAGTGAGTATATAGTAGTAGTGTATACAGTAGTAGTAATGAGTAGTAGTAGTAGTATGTAGTAATAGTAGTAGTGTAGTGTAGTAAAGAGTAGTAATAGTAAGTAGTAGTAGTAGTGGTGTAGTAGTAATAGTGTGTATATAGTAGTGTAGTAGTAATAGTAGTAGTAATTAGTAGTATTAGTAGTAGTGTAGCAGAGTAATAGTCTGTAGTAGTAAGAGTAGTAGTAGTAATAGTAATAGTAGTGTTAGTAGTAGTAGTAGTAATAGTAGTAGTAGTAATAGTAGTAATAGTAGTAGTAGTAGTAGTGTAGCAGTAGTGAGTAGTAGTAGTAATAGTAGTATTATCAGTGTAGTGGTAGTAGTAATAGTAGTAGTATTAGTCAGTATAGTAGTAGTAATAGTAGTGTAGCGGTAGTAGTAGCAGTAATAGTAGTAGTAGTAGTAGTAGTGTAGCAGTTGTAGTAGTAGTAGTAGTAGTAGTAGTATAGTAGTAGAGTAGTAGTAGTAGTAGTAGTAGTAGTAGTAGTGTATGTAGGTAGTAGTGTAGCAGTGTTGTAGAGTAGCAGTAGTAAAGTGTAGTAGTGTAGTGTAGTGTAGTAGTAGTGAGTATAGTATGTAGCAGTAGTAGAGTATTAGAGTAGTGAGCAGTGAAGAGTATGTGAGAGTAGATGAGTAGGCAGTAGAGAGAGTAATAGTAGTGTAGTATGTGCAGCAGTTGTAGTAGTAGTAGTAGTAGTAGTGTAGTAGTAGTAGTAGTAGTAGTAGTAGTAGTAGTAGTAATAGTAGTAGTGTAGGTAGCAGCAGTAGTAGTAGTAGTGTGGCAGTGTAGTAGTAGTAGTAGTAATAGTAGTAGTAGTAGTAGTAGAGTAGTGAGCAGAGTGTAGTAGTAGTAGAGTATATGTAGTGAGCAGTAGTTAGTAGTAGTAGTAGTAGTAATAGTAGTAGTGTAGCAGTAGAAGTAGTAGTAGTAATAGTAGTAATAGTTGTAGTAGTAGTAGTAATAGTAGTAGTATAGCAAAAGTAGTAGTAGTAGTAGTAATAATAGTAGTAGTGTAGCAGTAGTAATAGTAGTAGTAATTGTAAAAGTAGTAGTAGTAGTAGTAGTACTTGTTCTGGTTCTGCAGGAACAGACGGAGATCGTTCATGCAACGTTGTATCAGATGTTCCGGTTCTCCGTGAACAGAAGGAGATCGTTCATACAACGTTGTATCAGATGTTCTGGTTCTCCGTGAACAGAAGGAGATCGTTCATACAACGATGTAACAGATCTTTTTGTTCTCCGGGAACAGAAGGAGATCGTTCATGCAACGTTGTATCAGATGTTCCAGTTCTCCAGGAACAGACGGAGATCGTTCATTCAACGTTGTATTAGATTTTCCAGTTTTCCGGGAACAGACGGAGATCGTTCATGCAACGTTGTATCAGATGTTCCAGTTCTCCAGGAACAGAAGAATGAGAGCCCATGGGGCACTAGAGATCGATGCAAATACATTAAACTTCAGATCTCTACTTTCATAAACTGATTTATAGACCAGTCAATGCCAGCTGCCGACATGCCATTAAATCTTCCTTAACTAGTGTATGTAAGTAGTTGATTCTCTTCGATTCTTGTATAATTTATATCTCAACTGCTTAAGTTTATACTTTCACAAAACATAATTATTTGGTTTTATTGTTTTAGAAATGTGAAGTGAAATGACTTTATAACTAAGATCTGAAAAAGCTATGGGAAATGTTATTTGATTAATTTAGTGATATTAACATGTCATTATCTGTTTACAGAGCAAGTTATATATAGAGATGTTGACAGTTCTAATCTGACCAATGAATTATTGACAAGTGTCTAAAGTCGAAAACGTTTTATTTATCATCTTATAGTAGCATGTCCTTTACTGAAAGTCGTTATCGTAATAGTTTGCCATAAAAACATTAATTCTCGATGTCTAGCAAGTTCTCTCGTCTCCTCCAACGTCATGTTTGTTTCTGTATTGCTACGTTGCCACCGTCGTTTTGGTCGTCCTCTTGTCTCATCTTTCTGGTAACCATGACAACAGCTGATGCCTCTTCAATTTTCACGTTTCTAAACCATCGATTTCAATACATTTACCTGTTTCATCATCATTTATAATTACATTTCATGTTTCAATTCTTCATTTTATAATTCGACTTACCGTCAAACTTATTTCATAATTCGACATGTACCATGTTTCAATTCTTCGATTTTATAATTCTATTAATGTTTCGACATAATTCGATGTACCATGTTTCATTTTCGATTTATAACGCATTTACCTGTTTCAAATCATCGCTTCATAATTGATGTCCATCAATTCTTGATTTATAATTCGACATTTACCATGTCAAATCATCGACTTCAAATTCGACATCCAGTTTCCATTCTTCGATTTATAATTCGACATGTGCCTCACCATCGTTCTAATTCGATTACCAATTCTTCGATTTATAATTCGACGCATGTTTTCACCATCGATTCATAATTCGACCACGTTTAATTCTTCGATTATAATTGACAATACGTTAAACCATCGATATTCTAATTCGACTTGCAGCACTTTCAGAAAGCATTAAGTTAAAAAACTAGTCATATTTCTACTCTGACCATGTTTGTTATTCATTAGATATATTTCTCATATCGTGTGACGTTTAATATCAAACTCTATATGTACTCAGTCACGCAGCTGTCAACTATAATAATTAATAAATAATTCCTCTCGTACCGTTATACGTTCATAGGGCCTGCAAGTAATTTCTCCATACCGCTCTATCCTGGGCAACTCGCTCAATCTCCTCCATGGAACTGAGACCGATATGTCCTGCCTCTCTCAGCAAAGTTCGCTTCAGGGTCCCTTAGGTCGACCTCTCTTTCTTGAACCCTTTGCATCCACTTCAATGCCTGCTTTGATATTCTTTGATCATTTCTCCTCAAGGTATGCCCAACATATCTCCATCTTCTCTTTCTTATAACAGTTGTCACTAGTGGTTGACCAGACATGTCTCTGATTTCATCACTTCTCCTGAATTTGTTCCATTTTATATTCATTATTTTTCGCAGACATCAATTTTCAAATGCATTCAACTTGCTTTCTATATCTTTAGTCATTTCTCAACTCTCGCTGGCATATGTTAGGATTGATACAACATTTGAATTGAAAATTCGTAATTTAGTTTTAATACTATATAACTTGCAGTTCCATATTTTATTTAGACTTTAAAAGCTGATGTTGCTTTGTCAATTCGTATCATAATTTATTTTTTAACATTTTCTGTGCAATCAAAATTGCTACCCAAATAGGTGAACTGCTCTGTTATTTTATCATTTTAGATTCCAGTGTGATATCTGCATTACTTGCCATAGGTGTCTTCATTATATTGTTTTTCATGCTTATCTGCAGTCCAACTTTTGATGCTATAGATGACAAGTTATCTGTTTTTCTTTGCACATCTTGGTTGTTTCTACTTAACAAGGCAATATCATCTGCAAAATCCAAATCTTCTAGTTGACTATTTTCTACTCAATCGATGCCAGTTTCGCCCCTGCAACATTTTCGCATCACCCAGTCAATGGGCACTTCAAACAATAGCGGAGATAGAATACAGGCTTGCTTTACTCCGGTTTCACCCATAAACCAGTCGCTGTGTCCACCATCAGTGCGAACTGCACACTGTGAACCATCATAGAGGCTCTTTATAATGTTTATTATTTTGTCTGGTATTCCATAGCATCTCAGAATATTCCACAGAGATTATGTGTAGACTATCAAAGGCTTTTTTTAAAATCTATGAAATTTAGTATGAGTAGTTGTTGCTTCTCAATATGTTCCTCCAAAATTAGTCGTAGGGTAAATATTTGGTCTAAGCAGCTTCTCCCAGGTCTAAAACCAGCTTGTTTTTCTCTCAGGGTTGTGTCCAGTGCTCCTTTGATTCTATTAAGAATGATTTTGCAGAAAGTCTTGGTCATTACTGATAATAGGGTGATCCTCTCCAGTTGTTACAATCTTTGAAAATCACCTTTGGGGATTTTAACAATTATTCCTTCTTCCATTGATCTGGGACAGTTTCTTCTTCCCATACTTTATTAAATAGTTCTTGCACCTGGCTATAGTTGTATCATCAGCCGCTTTGAGCATTTCTGCAGTAATGTTGTCATCACCCGCTGCCTTATTGTTTATCAAGGAATCGATTGCCTCCTTGACCTCAGCTACATTTATCATTTCTTCGTTAATTGGTAGGGAGCTGTTTCTTGCCTCTTCGTCAAACTTGAGTAGTACTGGTGGATCAGGTCTATTTAATATTTCTTCAAAATGTTCTGCCCATCTTTTCTTCTGCTCGGTATCTGATGTTAGAACTTTACCATCTTTGCTCTTGATTGGGCCACCCTTTGAAACAAATTTTCCCAGTAAGTTGTTTTAGTGTGTTGTATAGCATTTACTTTTTCCCAGTCTTAGCTGCCTTTTCCCCTTCTTCGGCCAGTCGATTGACACATGCTCTTTTATCTCTTCTTGCTGCTCTTTTCACTTCCTTGTCTTTTAGTCTATATTCCTCTTTAGCTTGGATTTCATCTGTTGCATCCTTAGTATTAAATATTGCTAGTTTCATCTTTCTTCTTTCTTTAATACATTTCCAGGTGTCATCGCTTATCCAGGGTTTTCTGTCTTTCGTCTATAATCCTGCGCTACTATTTGCTGCCCCCAATAGTGTGTCCTTTCAATTTACCTATGCATAAATTATGATCACTTCCTACATCTGCCCCTCTGTATGACGGACATCCAGCAATGATGTTCTAAATTGTGTATTTATGCACATATGGTCAATCTGATTCCTGGTCACTCCATCTGGTGAGTGCCAAGTAAGTTTATGAATTTCTTATGTGCAAAGATGGTACCTCCAATTAGCGAAACAGTATAAACAAGTACATAGTTTTACAAAATACAGAAACAGCGACGATAAACAGCAACGTTTCGACCAAAAGGCCTTTATCAACCAAACGACACAACAGGAGTGACGAATTATAGAGAACACTTACAAATGGACGATAACGGGAAAAATGCAAATGTATCTAATGAACTGGGAATAAAAAAGAATAACGAAATGAGTCAACACAAAACTAGAAGGGAAAAAAAGAGAAACTATATACAATCAAGTGAAAATACAAATTATATATATGTAACAAATACACATATAGATTACAAGGCATGAGTTGAGAAAGTACTAAGAAGCATAGGAATGTAATGCGTTGAGTCCAAGAGGCCGCAAGGTACCATATAACGAAATAAAACGGTTCTCCAGAGCAAATCGATTACGATCATCAGAGGAACATGATCGGATGGCTGTGACCTGGACATCGCAAGCTCCTGAATGGCCAGTATCATTGAAATGGGTAGCTACAGGGGTCACAGAGCATTGGCGTATATCGCGCAAGTGTTGAGCGAATCGGTCACTGAGTCTCCTGCCGGTTTCCCCAATATAGGCCTTGTTGTACCGCTTGCAGATAATGGCATAGATAATATTACGGGACTCGCACGTGAAACTGCCTTCAATAACGAACGTGGCTTTTGGAAAAGACAGTGCCGGTCTGTATTACATAAGCACACGTGTTGCAGCGCCGACAGCCACACTGGATGGTGCCAAAATGACTCTGGATATTAGGCTTGAGGCGACTGTGAACCAACATATCCTAAGGCTTCTGTCCCGTCTGTACGCCACTTCTTGACAGGAGAACTAACCCACTTGTCTCCACCTTGGCTCTCCTTCGTCTTGCAGAACTAGTTCTAACTCTCAACTCCTTTCAGTTCAATGACCAGTTCTTTGAGCAGATCAGTGGGTCGCCATGGGTACTAAAAGGGGACCCAGTTATGCTTGTCTATTCATGGGTCATCTTGAACACAGTATGGAACACCTATGATGGCCCTCTTCCGTATGTGTATCATAGATACATTGATGATTGTATTGGCATTACCGATATGCCTGAAGCCGATTTGTCACGCTTCATTAATTTCATTAATGTCTTCAATCCGGCTATTCGGTTTACATCTCACATCTCTACCTCTTGTGTCAACTTTCTTGACATCACTATCACTATCAGCCTATCCACCATCACTACATCAGTATATCACAAGCCTACTGATGCACATAGTTTTCTTCTTTATACCTCTTCCCATTCCCAGGCTTGTCGTGACTCTTTACCATTCTCTCAACTCTTGCGCCTTCGTCGCCTCTGTAGAGAGGACGATGATTTTCTCGATAGGGCTCACGAGATGCTTGATTTCTTTCGTAAGCGCTTATACCCGGATAAGGTGCTTGCTTCTGCTATGCGGCGTGTTCAGCAAATTTCTCGCCAGGAGGCTCTCTCTAACCAGCATAGAACTTCCAATTCTGACAGGGTGAAACTTGTCTTAACTTTCCACCCTCATAGTTCCTTTGTGAAGAAAGTCTTATTCCGTCATCTCTCCATTCTTCAGTCTGATCCTGAGACACGTTCAATCTTCCAACACTATCCTTTGGTGGCGTACAAACGGGACAGAAGCCTTAAGGATATGTTGGTTCACCATCGCCTCAAGCCTAATATCCAGAGTCATTTTGGCACCATCCCGTGTGGCCGTCGGCGCTGCAACACGTGTGCTTATGTAATACAGACCCGCACTGTGTCTTTTCCAAAAGCCACGTTCGTCATTGAAGGCAGTTTCACGTGCGAGTCCCCTAATATTATCTATGCCATTATCTGCAAGCGGTGCAACAAGGCCTATATTGGGAAACCGGCAGGAGACTCAGTGACCGATTCGCTCAACACTTGCGCGATATACGCCAATGATCTGTGACCCCTGTAGCTACCAATTTCAATGATACTGGCCATTCAGGAGCTTGCGATGTGCAGGTCACAGCCATCCGATCATGTTTCTCTGATGATCGTAGTCGATTTGCTCTGGAGAACCGTTTTATTTCGTTAATATGGTACCTTGCGGCCTCTTGGACTCAACGCATTACATTCTATGCTTCTTAGTACTTTCTCATATCATGCCTTGTAATCTATATGTATATTTGCTTCATATATATAATTTGTATTTTCACTTGATTGTATATTGTTTCTCTTCTTTTCCCCTTCTAGTTTTGTGTTGCACTCATTTCGTTATTCGTTTTTATTCCCAGTTCATTAGATACATTTGCATTTTTCCGTTATCGTCCATTTGTAAGTGTTCTCTATAATTCGTCACTCCTGTTGTGTCGTTTGCTTTATAAAAGGCCTTTTGGTCGAAACGTTGCTGTTTATCGTCGCTGTTTCTGTATTTTGTAAAACTATAGTACTTTGTTTATACGTGTTTCGCTATTTACCAAGTTTGACTGCAGTCTTCTCCCTATTTCGATATTACCTCCAATTATTAAGTTTGACAGTATACATAACTCCTCCAGTCTTTCTCCATTCTCATTCATTGTGTTTATTCCTTGTTTTCCTATATCTCTCTCTACCCCTACATTATCACTTCCAACCTTGGCATTAAAGTCCCCATTACTACTAACAGGTCATGTTTTTTGGGTCTTGTTAATTTGATCTTGTAGTTGCTCATAAAATGTGTCTTTCTTATCATCGTCAGCCTCGTTTGTTGGTGCATAACACTGCAGTATTGTCATATTGACATGCCTGGTACTGAAGCGGGCTCTAATTATCCAACTCGAGATGGGTTCCCATTCTAACATGCTCTTTGCTACTCTAGGTGTCATCATTATACCCACTCCTTCAAAATGCTTACCATCTTCTTTTCCTGAATATATGAAAGTTAATCCACTAACTACTCTTCTATCTGTTCCAGGCCATCTCAACTCACTTAACCCCAGTATGTCCAGCTCGTATCTCTTCATTTCTTCTGCAATTTGGGCCGATTTTGTAGCCGTGGCCATCGTTCTCACATTCCAAAATCTAATTTTAGTGTGTGTCTTTGAGCCAAGTAATGTAAGAGTCGGGTTGCTGACTTCCGCAACGCAGCTTTCATCAGCAACCGTCATTGATGCACTAGGTGCACGGCACACCACCTGGTTGGTCGGTTTACTGGTATGGCGTCCTTTCTTGCAAGTTTCTGTAGCTCTTTCAATTTTTTGTGATGTGGTAGCTGGCCTCACGCACAAGTCCTCCTTTTTCATCCGGGCTTGGAACCGACATTGGCAGAGTTCTGACAATTAGTAGTTGAAAATTAGTGGTAAAAAAGAGTAGCTGACAACTAGTTCATGCAAATTCTAAGTTAAGAAGATCTCATATTTCCTTGAATCTAATTTGCAAGCACTATACAGCTGACACCATAACCTAGTTGTAATGGACTAAACACTTATGATGTCGCACTGAGCTCTCAGACTTATTATCTTTAATTGGTGTGTAAAGCTGCTCTGTCAGAAAGCCCGTGCTCTCATGTCAATCCTGTGATAGCGTGTATGCTGTAGAAAGCCGTGCTCTCATGTCAATCCTGTGATAGCGTGTATGCTGTAGAAAGCCGTGCTCTCATGTCAATCCTGTGATAGCGTGTATAAATTTGTAACAAGCGTATGTATGCTCTCATGTCAATCCTGTGATAGCGTGTATGCTGTAGAAAGCCGTGCTCTCATGTCAATCCTGTGATAGCGTGTATATTGAAAGCTTAAAGCCATGGGGTTTTTCTCCATGTCAATCCTGTGATAGCGTGTATATGTGAAAGCCGTGCTCTCATGTCAATCCTGTGATAGGCGTGGCCTCTTTAATTGTAGGGAAAGGGGCCGTGCTCTCATGTCAATCCTGTGACATGATAGCAAACACATTATTTCAACAACATCCTAGAAGGTTATATACCTGGACGTCACCAGACGGTAAGATCAAAAACCAAATCGATTATATACAGCAACGATCGATATCAAACATAACAACGGCTAAAACCCTGCCTGGTGCAGACTGGAAGTTAACATGAGCTATTGATGGCGATGATAAAATTTAAGCTCAGAAAATTAGAGAAGAAACTAAAACCAGTCTTTTTTGACGCTAATAAAATCCCAGATAAATATGGAGTAAAGTAAAGAACAGATTTGAAATACTGATGACAGCCCAGAAGAGATGACACCAGATGAGTTGACCACACATGCTAGAGATATCCTATTGTCGACAGCAAAAGATATGGTTCCACAAAGAAAAGACAGAAAGAATGAGTGGATTGCAAACGATACACTAGATAATACAACAGAGAAGAGAGAAAAAGGCACAGGGAATAGCAAAGGAAGAAAATAGGTTAGCCTACAAAATATAACAAAAGAAATAAGGAAGAACATAAGAAGAGATAAAAAGCAATACCTACAAAATTGTTGTGCAAGGTTAAAGAACACCAGAAGAAAGGAGAGGCAGGAAATGTTCAAAGAAATAAAATAAATGACCATAACGTTTAAACGAAAACTAAATGCAGTAAAAGATAGTATAGAGCAACCCTAACAGAACAAGAAGAAATTCTCAACAGATAGAAAGAATATTGCAGTGAAATGTATATGAACAGACGTGAAAATGACAATAGAGCGAACATCTAAATAATCACAGAGAAAGTACCGAACCAACGCTAGAGGAAATTGAATGGGCAATAAAAGCTTGAAGATGAGAAAATCACCAGGATGTGATAATATTTCAGCAGAATTTATCAAAACAAGAGGAGAACAAAGCATAAAAATATATCATGCAATATGCAAAAATATATGGGAAACAGGAATATGGCCAAAGGGATGGAAAAGATCAATATTTATCCCAATACCTAAAAAGGGAGACACAAAATTATGTACCAACTATAGAACAGTGGCATTGATAAGCCAAGCAAGTAAAATCTTATTAAAAATTATTAGAAGACCATATAGGAAAATGGAAGAAAATATCAACATAACACAAGCTGGGTTTAGACGGAACAGAGGTACACGTGACTATATATTTAAAATGAGAACAATCATAGAAAAATCTAGAGAGTATAATGTAGATCTATACTCATGTTTTATTGACTACTCAAAGGCTTTTGATTGTGTAGAGCATCAGGAATTGTGGAAGATTATAGGAGAAATGGGATTCCATTTACATTTGATACAGTTCATAAGAGAACTTATAGTGATCAAATGGCGGCTGTAAGAACATGTGATGATACATTAGACTGGTTTGACATAGGGCAGGGAGTCAGACAAGGCTGCATTCTGTCACCTTGTCTATTTAACATATATGCAGAAAACATCATGAGGAATGTTACAGAAGATAGCGGAGTAGAAAAATACGATCCTTTTATAATCGGAGGAAGAGAAATAGCTGAACTAAGATACGCTGATGATACAGTGTTACTGTCAACATCACAAAAAGGGATTAGAAAGTATTAGAAGTGAAAGATAAAAGAAAAAAATCTATATCTCAATGTGGTAAAAACAAAAATAATGACAACAGATAAAACGAAGATGAGAAATGATATTTTTATCAATGGAGAGAAAGTAGAAAATGTGAACAGTTTTGAATATCTTGGTTCACTGCTAACAACAGATGGAAATGGGATGAAGGAAATTAAAAGAAGAACAAACATGGCTCTACTAAAAATTAAACAACTCAAAACAGTATGGAACAGAACTGATAAGAAAACAAAGATCAGAATACAAAGAGCATGCATATTCCCAGTGGCAACGTATGGGTGTGAAGCATGGACATTTAATAAAACAGTGGGAAAACATATATGTGCTTTTGAATATAAGTGTTACAGAAGAGTCCTTCGCAGGGCGGCTCGTCATTAAGGGCCAGTAGGCTCCTACCAAAAACCGAAAGGGAATAACTTCCCGGAATAGACAAATAATAGTAAATACTCAAAATACTCAAAAACCAAGATTTTTCCCAAAATTTGCGTCTGCACACCAAAAATGACCACGAACCGCCACTGGTCCTTTGTATATTTTGGACAGTGACGAGAACACATAGATATATCCAGAAAGAACTCAGAATCAAAAAAACTGGCTGATGCTACAAAATAAGAAAGAGAAAATTGAGATATTTTGGACATATAAAAAGATGAGTCCTTCGAAACTAAATGCTACAGAAAGATCCTACGAATACCATGGACAGAAAAAGAAAGAACACTGATGTCCTGACAGAACTAAATGTTAAAGAGAATTGGCTGATAAACAACATACTATACAGAAAAATTACATACTTTGGTCACATCAAGCGTCACGATGGCCTGGAAAGAACAATACTAGAGGGCAGGGTCCCAGGACGCAGAGGCAGACCAAGAAGAAGATGGCTACAAGATATTAAAGAAACCATGAACATGACCATCGACAAGTGGGTGAACTGGCAAGAGACAGAGTGAATTTCAGATGTGCTGCAAAGAGAGCAACGTCCTATAAAGGATACGCACCTTGATGATAAAAAAGACATGAAGGGCTTGAGAAGACCATCATGGAAGGAGGCATACCGGCAAAGAGAAGAAGAGGAAGACCACGGAGAAGATGGATTCAGGATGTAACTGATGGTTTGAACATGACGGCTGCAGAGGCAGGACATCTGACCTGAGAGGAGAAATTCCGGAGGACTGTTGGGGTGGCAAAGTTCTGCTCATGACAAGCTATTTCATGATGATGAGTTTATATATATATCATTCGGTATTTACGCTCACGGACTAATTTTTAACGCAGTTACACTCTTTAACTGTGCACTGGCTTGACCGCGTAAGAATTTCTTGACTTAATGAATGGAAATCACAAATTTGTCTGTGCGAGAGAGAGAGAGATCAGAGGTCTCTATAACCAAAAAAGACACATGTCTTAGATTGAACTGGAAATGAGCGAAATATATTAATTAGGAAAGAAGGACGCTTAATTTCAAACTTTGTATATTAACATTCATATATATTCAACTTTTAACGCTAATCAGTATCACGTTAAAGTAATAATTAAGAGAAATAATTTATAAAATAACAAATACACGTTCATCATCATCATCATCAGGTGCCGTGCCGTCTGGCGTAGGCGATCATGGATCTTCACAAATCTCTGTCGTTGGTGTTTGCTATCAACTCAGATGTTGACGCTCTTCCGTGCGATGAAGTCAGGCTATCCAAAATTTTCTCTGTCTTCCTCTGTCTCGTCTACTCTCGATTTTACCGGTTGTCACAATGTGTTCTAAGCCTCCCTTCTCATCACATGCCCGAAAAATGATGACTGCCTCTTTCTTATATTGATGATAAGTTTTCTCTGTGTCTTGATCTCATTCAGCACCTCGACATTAGTCATTTTAGCAGTTCATGGGACTCTCAGCATTCTTCTATAAAACCACTTTCTGTGGCCTCATTAGATTTTTCGATCTGTGTGTTCATTGTCCATGACTCGCACCCGTATGTCAGTATTGGTTCTATGTAGCTCTGAGTAACTCGCATTCTGATCGGGATTGACAAGGACTTGTTGCAGATAATGCTTCTCATCATCAGGAATTATGTTTTTGCTTGTCCTATTCTGCTCATTATTTCTGATCGGCATCTGCCATCTGATGTTACCAGGACTCCGAGTTATTTAAATTGCTACACTTTTCTTAGATCAGTCCCATTTATTGTGATGGTGCATTTTGGCAAAATCTGCTTTTTGATATGATCATAACTTCTGTATTCTTAATATTCAAACTGAGTCCTTTGTTGTTACTTTCTGTCACAACCTTATCAACTAATTTCTGTAGCTCCATTTCATTTCTTCCTCCCCATGAGGCCATTACCTTGTAGTGGTGGGGAGGCTTGCGTGCTCCAATGATACAGTGAGCTATGACGGCGGGAACTTATGTTCCCGGAAGGGTTACACAAGCCGGAAAGGTCACTGAAGAGGGGACAGACGAAGCATGGTCTCCTGGTCCTCCAGGTTGGGGTTGGGCTTGGGACTAACGATCCCATCCTTTAAAAAAATTAAAGTTACGGAAACAACAACAAACATACAACCTATCTACGGGCATGAAGGGCTACCAGAGTCATTGACTCACATGACTGGAAGTGGTGAAAGCCGAAAGGAAGCTACTTTCATGAGGACGGAAGTCCTGAATGCCAAAACCAAGACCAGAATTGGATGCTGGAATGTAAGAACAATGTACGAAACCGGAAAACTATCACAATAACAGCAGAAATGAGAAGATATAATCTACATATCCTAGGGTTAGGAGAGCAGATGGACAGGAAATGGAAGAAGTACCACTGCAACAGGTGAAACAGTCCTTTTTCTGGACGAGACGATGACCTACACCATGAAGGAGTAGCAGTAATCCTAAGAAAGGGCGTGGAAAAGTGTCTGTTAGAATTGAAACCTATCAGCAGCCGCTTGATTAAGATCAGACTAAAGGGGAAGCATACAAACATCACAATCCTACAATGCTATGCGCCAACTAATGATAGCGATACAAAGAAAGACTCGTACTACGAAAACCTACAAGCAGAATTAGACAAGTCACCAGCCCATGATGTTATCATTGTTATGGGAGATCTAAATGCGAAGGTCGGACAAGACAACACGCATAGTTATAGAACTATTGGAAAATATGGATGTGGTATGATGAACGAAAATGGGGAACGTTTAGTAAACTTCCGCAGCATGAACAATCTCGTTATAGGAGGAACCCTATTTCAACATTTAGATATCCACAAATTAACATGGTATTCCCCTAATGGCAGAAATAAAAACCAAATAGACCATGTAATGATCAATGGACCCTGGAGACGCTCGCTGCTAGATGTTGTAGTCAAGAGAGGTGCAGATGTTGGTAGCGACCACCACCTAGTCACAGCTTATGTCAAACTTAAACTAAGAAAAACAGGACAACAGAAAAACTTCCAAAGAGGTTCGATGTGGATAGACTAAAAGACACGGAAGTAAGGGATAAGTTTATAATGCAGATAAAGAACAGATTCCAAGCCCTAGAAGTAATGAAACTACGGATGAAACTGACAACATAGATAGAACATGGGACAACATAGCATCTATATATAGCAAGAGCAGTGAAACATGTCTAGGGTACCGCACAAAGAAAAGAAAAGAATGGATAACATCAACAACATGGAAAATAATAGACAGCCGAAGAATATTAAAAAGAAATTGTTAGAAGCAAAGTCCGAAAGACTGAAAGCAAGATACCAAGAACAGTACAAAAGCGCAAGTAAAGAAATCAAACGGGCTGTGAGAGCTGACAAAAGAATGTATGTTGAAGACCTGGCAGTACAGGCAGAAGAAGCAGCAAAAAGTGTGATCAGGAACAGTGTCAAAATTACAAAGCTAATAAGCTGGAAACATTACAGAAGATCAAATACTCTCATAAAGGATAAGAATGGAATACTATTGACAACGGAAAAGGAACAAGAAATACGATGGACAGAGCATTTTAAAGAATTGCTAAACAGACCACCTCCAACGGTAGTAGCAGACATACCAGAACCAACAGAGGAATTAGAAATTGGCATTGAAACACCCAGCCGGGATGAGATCATTACAGCAATTAAATCTCTTAAGAATAACAAGGCACCAGGGAATGATAACTTAAACGCAGAACTATTCAAAATAGACCCAGAACTTGCAGCTAATATATTGCAACCCTTGTTTACTACTATATGGAATGCCCAAATAATACCTGATGCATGGAACAGAGGAGTCATCATCAAGATACCAAAAAGGGCTCCTTGCCGATTGTAATAATTGGCGTGAATAACACTGCTTTCTGTCCCAAGTAAAATCTTAAGCAAAATCATCGTACAACGTATTACTGACGCTGTGGATAAGAAACTGAGAAAGGAACAAGCAGGATTTCGCAGAGGACGGAGCTGTATAGGCCAAATATTTGCTCTTAGAAATATCATAGAGCAATGCACAGAATGGCAAAGCAAACTCTATATCAACTTTGTAGATTTTGAAAAGGCTTTTGATAGCATACACCGCGAAAGTCTATGGATGGTATCTTAAGATGGTATGGAATCCCACTGTGTTTTATAAATATTATAAAAGCTGCTACAGCAAGTTTGCATGCAGTGTTGAAACTTCAGAACTAAAGTTTGAAGTAAAAACAGGCGTGCGACAAGGATGTGTTATGTCAGCCCTATTATTCAACACTGTCATAGATTGGGTGATGCGTAAAACAACGGAATATAAGGCAAGAGGTATTAGATGGACGCTCACATCCACTCTGGAAGACCTAGATTTTGCAGATGACATCGCACTCTATCTCATACACATAGAGATATCCAGGAAAAGACCTGCCGCCTTAACCAATATAGTGAGATGGTTGGGCTGAAAATAAATCAGAAGAAAACTGAAGTAATGACTCTGAACATAGCAACCCCAGCACCAGTCAAACTAGAAGGTAAAACCCTCCGAGATACAACCGCTTCACATACCTTGGAAGTGTTATTAGCAATGAAGAAGGCGCTGGATCTGACATTAAAAACAGACTGAGTAAAGCACGAAGTGCATTCATGACCCTTCAGACCGCCTGGAAATCTGCCCAATACAGCATCAGAACCAAGACTAGTATCTATAACAGCTGTGTGCTGTCAACTTTGCTGTACGGATCGGAATGCTGGAGAATGACAGAACAGGATATGTCCAGACTCTCCGCCTTTCCTACAACTTGTCTGCGAAAATCTTACGCGTGTACTGGCCGACTACTATCTCGAATCAAGAATTGCTTAAACGATGCCAACAGGAGAATATGGGCACTATCATCCGAAGACGACGCTGGAGATGGATTGGACATGTGATGCGCATGGAGCCTGGCTCCGACACGAAAACTGCACTGAGATGGACTCCAGAGGGTAGGCGAAAACGTGGAAGACCCAAGACGACCTGGAGGAGAACGATAGAGCAAGAGCTGAAGGAAATGAATCATAGCTGGAACACAATACAGAGGAAGGCCATGAACAGGAAGAATGGTGTACGTTTGTTGCTGCCCTAAACGCCAAAGGCGTAACAGGCTAAAGAGAGAGATTTCATTTCTTGCTATTAAGACAGTATCATCAGCGTATCTCAGGTTATTTATGATATGTCCTCCCACAGCTATTCCAGGAATATCTTTTATAGACCTAAAAATGCTTTCACAATACAGTGAGAACAGGTCTGGTGATAATCGCCTTGTCTAACCCCTTTTTGATCTTCTGGAAAGTTCCAATCTTTTTATCTATTCTTATAGCTGCTGTTTGCTGCCAATATATGTTCTGAATCTTAGATCTTTGCTGTCGATGTTTAAGCTCTCTAACATTTTGGAAAGTTCTTGATGGTGTACATTGTTAAACGCCTTGGTGTAGTCTATAAAGCACAAGTATAGATCTGCTTTTACTTCTATTGATCTTTCTATTAATGTTCTTAGGATATATATAGCGTTGCTAGTGCCCTTGCCTTTAACAAATCCAAACTGTTCATCACTGATTTCTGGTCTTATTCTGCTTCTCATCCTTCTCATCATTATCCTCAGTAATATCTTTGTCATATGACGCATAAGACTGATAGTGCGGTGATCTTCACATTCCACTGCTCTTCGGCAAAGCAATAAATATGGACTTTAGTAGATCTTTTGGAATACAACAACTGTTATATATGTCGTTTAAAAGCTTATGTCGTTTACACGTTATACTTTATTTTCGGTGGGGCCCGGCACCACTGGCCATTAATGACCAGCCGCCACTGGATGACAGCTCAATAACCAATAACCAATCATTAGTACACTTATATAAATGAGCTACAGTAAGAACGCCTTCTTGCAAATGAACGAATCAACTCTCCAGGCCGGCAGCATCCAATCAGAGGTTTAAGTAGGTCTCAGTCTGCTGTAAACTTGACTTGAGTATACATATTTATTTATATATACATCTATACTGCGTGTGTACGTGCCAGTTTGAGCAGATCTACAAGAAAGCAAGTATCCCAGATATACATCGATACTGCATGTGTACGTGTCAGTTTGAGAAGAAGTACAAGAAAGTGAGTATCCCAGATAGATTGTCTTTTGTTTATGTATGAAGTTCTGTGTCAGCAGAGATGATCCATCAGTCTGGAGTAACCTGGTCCAGAGTCAACTATAAACTTACGGGCCTGCGAACTCAGGTAAGAATTATGGAAAATCAGATCACGACTACACCACGTGACCTCGCATACCAGTATTGGTGTATATAGACGAATTCATTTTAAAATCAACACAAAATGCTAAATCGTAGTTATATTATGCAACAAGTTAAGTTTAACAATAAAGAATATCAATATTATGAATTTTTTTCATCAATAAATAACCATAGACTCACAGAATTGAGTAAAATTAAAAAAGCTTGCAGTGTTTTATCAAACATCTGTAATTTCCAGCCCCCTTTTCTGATCTAGGTCAGTTAATCCCCGGTCAGTTGTGTGACCTAGTTATCTAGAGTTGACTGTGTCTTTTCTCAGGTCAAAGAAAGTGATCTGTTGGCATCTTCTTCATCATCTTGTGATTATATGAAATTTTTACAGAAAAAAACTGGTGTCGTTAGTTGCCACATGATGACGGACATAATGAGGATGAGATTTATGGACTAACTGCGTCCAGGGCAAGGATGATGGTGACTGTCGTCAAATAAAAAAGTTGGAATATCTAAACTCTAAGTCCACAGACATGATCATTTTCTATCAGAAGTACAATGAGTAACTGTTAAAATATGAGGCAACATATTTAATGACTATAGTCCGTTCAACAACTCATGCCCACAGTCCAATGCAATTGTAGCAAAACCATTTATTCCACATAGGAAACTTTTGAATCTTAAATTATACCGACGCAAATGTCTGATGAAAAAATTTTATAGGAAACCTGGATTTTTAATATAACGGTTTCCTTTGATGTTGGCATATTTGGAAGTCTGATACAGCATTTTAGTTTTACAGAAAACGCACACATATGACATTTGATGTCAGTCTCACCCAAAGGCGTATTTCCCAGCTCTACATGGGGGCCAATGTTGATACTGCAATGGTGACATAAACAGAAATGTAGACTAGTTGTATTTTGGGTTTTTAAAATAATGTGGGAAATGCGCGTATAACATTAATGCATTTTTGCATTTAATAATTTGACTTCAAACTCATTATGTATGTTAAATCAATGACTGTCAACAATATAGAAGTCAACAATATTACAAAATAACTTCAAACTATAGTCTGTCCATTAATTCGTGAGCATTTGAAATTGATTTTCTCAAAACTTCCTGTTGGATCTCAGTGATTTTTGCATGCAGCCTTAGAATATCCAGACGTTAAAATAAACTAACCATTAGTCCATAGATGCTACGATTTTCACATCGCGAATTCCTTTGATCTTTAATAATTGCAAATACGGACCAAATTTTAGATTTTACAGTATCCTAAATTTGTCCATTCAATTCTATCCATAGGTGTATCTCCATATTACTATAGGTCATGTATGTTGCCTTTTTGTGCAATCATGAACTTGGATACAATATGCAACAGTTAGTCCTCCCCTTCGGTCACCATTAGACCCCAGGGTGTCTTAACTTACCACAAATTGTATGATGGTAGACGCATTTGGATATGGGAAAAGTATCGTTGATATTTCTCAGTCTGTAACCAAAAATAATTTGTATCATCCCGAATCTGACGATTCCATGGGGTTGATAATTGTTACTGGCTGGACAAATTGTAATCCATCTCGGTGTCAGTATCGTCTTCCTCTCGGAGCACATTTCTCACTTCTTCCAGAACTGCATGTCTATCATTGAGAGGGACTCACCTGTCAGAACTTCAACATCACACATTTTAAACGTCCTGTTCTGTTCGGCAACTTGCCCTTTACTTTAGCCCAGACAAGCTCTATCGGATTGAGGTGAGCATGATATGGAGGTGTCGCAAAGACGTGTGGGGATTCCCAATGATTTTGTCAATATGAAACACCTTTGTCTTTTGTCATCCTCAAGGGGCAACAACTCGGGTTTCAAAAATGTATCATCGAAGCTGACATTTTCCTTAGCAAGCCAAGTCCTAATTTGATCTTTTGTATTTGATGCAGTTGGTACTTTGTCTTCCGCTGATACTGCGTTGTGATAGGATGCATTATCCATTACCAAGCATGATCCGTCTGTTTAAATTGGGTAGATCTTTCTCCATCCAGTGCCTGAAAATAGTCCATTTTTTTATGTGGGGTAGTCCCTACCGTAGGTACTTTTTGATTGGAAATAAGTCAGCGTCATGGAAAAACTACACTCTTCCAAATTTTTGGTAAAATACGCTGCCTTTGCTGCTTGGTTTTTTCTTTTCTGTTCACCGTCTACTGATTGCCATTCTTAGCATTGGTGTGGTGAGCATTGACCCAGGATTCGCCCAAATATACAATATCATAGCCTTGCCTCCCCCGCTCACGGATCTCCCTTCAGGTATTTACTTCGGGCAGAAAATTAAATGTGGCTTTTCACAAATAATATTCCTGCCGCCTATAGTTTTCTAAAGGGGTAAGGCGGCTCTTACAATTTTCCATAGAGTACTTTTAGAAATGTCTATGCTGCAATCTGATTGCAGTTTTAATTTCAGTTTCTAGGAAGTAACAAGTTGATTTGTCGCAAACATTTTCAAGGCTCCCGTCTTATGACATCTATGTCAAAGTCGTCAATTGTTCTTTCCGTCCTGCTGACATTAGTGCACTTTGTTCCTGTTTAATCCATCAGGAAAAGTTCTCATTCAGACCAAGCGCCAGTTCGTTCGTTTCTAAAGGGTTGAATATCGCAATATAGATGACCTCTTAGATTCCCTACGGAAGTGTTGGTATAGTAAAACTGTAACCTTCTGCATTGTTATAAATGTGCACCAGACTCATTATGAATGTGATATCAATGTCAGTTTTGATAAGAAACCCAATATGATCAATAGCTTCATACAAATAGCGAGATACACTATAACTATACAACGGTATCCCAATTATAACGTCATATGCTTCCACTTTCCCAAAGTCGACTGGTTCGGTGCACAGGAATTCCCGTGAAATTGTTGTTTACTCACGATATTTTAATGTTACCAATGTATTTTTAGAACAACGCGTCTGTGTACCGTAGATCTGTTACTATTGTGTACAATCCGATGAGGTTGATTTTAATATAACCTGAAGAAGAAATATTTCAAACTACATCAAATTTTCTTGGAAAAAAATTTTTCCCTTAGTGTCATGGATATTCTAAGGCTGCTTGCAAAAAATCACTGAGACCCAACAGGTAGTTTTCGAGAAAATCAATTTCAAACGTGCTCACGAATTAATGGACAGACTATAATTTCGATATACGTCTTAACTAAATGTCGTCTCGCACTAATGACGTCAATTCTTTACCAAGTTCAAGCCCGAGTCGTTGGTGCCCGAAAATGCAAGAACTTTTAAAAAATCGTGAATTTCGCCCTGAATGTTGCTATTTTTGTCATCAATGTATTAAATTGCTGTAACATGAGTTTTCTTCAACCATGCCAACAAAGGCGTTAAATATATAGCACAAAGAAGGAAACTTCTAGATGGTATGATTGTTTGAATGGAAAAAATATTTTGTAGCGTCGGGAACATGTGTAGTTCATATGCAAGTTTTCAAGTTATTTCATCAAATGGTTACAAAGATACACATTTTTATCAGTGGGCATGACAAGTTGAACGGACTATAAGATCTTCCTTGTTGTAATGTATCTTTTTGTTTATCTTGTTGTCATATTTATCTATTAAACATTTACCATCATCATCATGTGACCGCATTATATCTATGACATCAAGAAGATGATATTCTTGGAACACATTTAATTTGTTTACTTTTTTTAAAAAGACAAAAATATTAAGATGTGATTAAAATAATAAAGAAAGACAAAAACATCAAATTGTGTCTATCCGTAGATGTTGGAGTTCTATAGCAGCACATGTGTTTTATTGATTGCTCAAGCAACGTTCACTCTAGTGACGTCAGAAGGTAATAATAAACTACATTGTTCCTGAGGTCGTCACGTTGCTATTGTGACCATGTTGTACAGAATGTCATAAATAAAAATGTCAGTTATATTATTCTATCTTTCACCAAGTCTCAGATATTTTTCTTTCATATAGTCTCAGATATTTATCTTACTTATAGTCTCAGATATTTATCTTACAGTCTCAGATATTTATCTTTCTTACAGTCTTAGATATTTATCTTACAGTCTCAGATATTTGTCTTACAGTCTCAGATATTTATCTTACTTATAGTCTCAGATATTTATCTTACTTACAGTATTAGATATTTTATCTTACGGTCCCCAGATATTTATCTTACTTACAATCTCAGATATTTATCTTACAATCTCAGATATTTATATAACTTATAGTCTCAGATATTTATATAACTTACAGTCTCAGATATTTATCTTTCTTACAGTCTCAGATATTTATCTTACTTATAGTCTCAGATATTTATCTTGCTTATAGTCTCAGATATTTATATAACATAGTCTAGATATTTATCTTACTTACAGTCTCATATATTTATCTTTCTTGCAGTATCAGATATTTATCTTTCTTACAGTCTCAGATATTTATCTTACAGTCTCAGATATTTATCTTACTTACAGTCTCAGATATTTATCTTACAGTCTCAGATATTTATCTTACTTACAGTCTCAGATATTTATCTTACAATCTCTGATATTTATCTTTCTTACAGTCTCAGATATTTATCTTACAGTCTCAGATATTTATCTTACTTACAATCTCAGATATTTCTCTACAGTCTCAGATATTTATCTTGCCCAGTCTCAAATATTTATCTTCTACAGTCTCATATATTTATCTCCACAATCTCAGATATTTATCTTACAGTCTCAAAATATTTATCTTACAGTCAGATATTTATCTTCTTATCTCAGTATTTATTTTCATGCAGTCTCAGATATTTATCTTTTTATCTCAGATATTTATCTTACTTGCAGTCTCAGATATTTATCTTACCTAAAATCCCAGATATTTATCTTACTTACAGTCTCAGATATTTATCTTACTTGCAGTCTCAGATATTTATCTTACAGTCTCAGATATTTATCTTCACAGTCTCAGATATTTATCTAACACAGTCTCAGATATTTATCTTCTACAGTCTCAGATATTTATCTTACTTGCAGTCTCAGATATTTATCTTACAGTCAGATATTTATCTTGCCACATCCTATATTCATCTTACTTCGTCTCAGATATTTATCTTACTTGCAGTCTCGATATTTATCTTACAGTCTCATATATTTATCTTACTTGTCTCAGATATTTATCTTCTTGAGTCTCAGATATTTATCTTACAGTCTCAGATATTTATCTTACAGTCTCAGATATTTATCTTTCTTACAGTCTCAGATATTTATCTTACTTACAGTCTCAGATATTTATCTTACTTGCAGTCTCAGATATTTATCTTACAGTCAGATATTTATCTTACTTACAGTCTCATATATTCATCTTACTTACAGTCTCAGATATTTATCTTACTTGCAGTCTCAGATATTTATCTTACAGTCTCATATATTTATCTTACTTACAGTCCCCAGATATTTATCTTACTTACAGTCTCAGATATTTAACTTACTTACAATGTCAGATATTTATCTTACTTACAATCTCAGATATTTATTTTACTTAATCTCAGATATTTATCTTACTTACAGTCTCAGATATTTATCTTACAGTCTCAGATATTTATCTTACTTACAATCTCAGTCATGTTTATCAGTGCATATGAAATACTTTAAATTGATTAGAATTGTTTCAAACTTTATTATCAAGTTGTCTACAACAGTGCTGTCCAAACGTTTTTGATAATGTGGCGCAATTGACTGATGGTTGGGGATGGGCATGCGCCACGTGACGATTGATGTAATAATACAAACAATACAAATTGTCATAAAATTATATTTGTAGTATTATTAATTTTAAAAAAAGTAATAGATGAAAATTTAATCCTGACTTATAATCCTAACGTAATCTTAACTAAAACAAATTATTACTTACATTGTACATAATCAGTTTGAAATTTGCTTGCATTTCTCTGTAAGCTAAACAGTCTGGTGTGTAATTGGTACAGGCTGCTTGGTGCATCATCTAAGTGTAGTCTGTCAAGCAGGATCGGTTTTATCTTTGATAATGTTTGTAAATGAAACTAGACTTCAAAAATTAGATGATCAAAAGTATGAATATATTTTCTGAGCAACACTACTAATTATTATATATTTATTATTGTACACCAAAGCATTGTCCCCCAGAACTTTTTATAAGTATCATGGGAGGGTTTACAAATATGTCTTCTCGCAGATTTCAGATTTCTAATTCTATTTCTACAAAAATTATATTTTTTGAAAACGTTACCTACCCTACTTCCAAGTTCAGTTGCATCAACAGAAACGAATGGGTTGTTCATAAACATTATAATTGGCTCAATGGTTGAAAACACCTACCCTACTCCAAGTTCAGTTGCATCAACAGAAACGAATGGGTTGTTCATAAACATTATAATTGACTCATGGTTGAAACTTGACCTACCCTACTTCCAAGTTCAGTTGCATCAACAGAAACGAATGGGTTGTTCATAAACATTATAATTGGCTCAATGTTTGAAACTTGACCTACCCTACTTCCCAAATTCTATTGCATCAACAGAAACGAATGGGTTGTTCATAAAAATTATAATTGACTCAATGGTTGAAAAATTGACCTACCCTACTTAAGTTCAGTTGCATCAACAAAAAACGAATGTGTTGTTCATAAACATTATAATTGGCTCAATGGGTTTAAAACTGATTAAATATGTGATCAAATTGAACAGTAAAAATGTAACCTTTCCCGTATAGTGTCCATTTCTGGCAACTACTAATCCGCTTCATTTCATGGCTTAAACATGCTTGTTTTGTGACCTATGATTCATTCAGTGTTCTGCTAAAGACTAGCTGAGACATTTGTCCTATTGCCCAAATCATAAATTAACAAACTTAAGAAGAGGACACTCAAAACAAATACATACAAAAGTAGCAGAGTAAGTAGCAAGTGCTTTAAAAAATTACAGATGAAACACGAACAGCAGAAGAAGAATTAAATATATTCAAAGAAAACATCACAGAAGCTGCCACAGGCAAAACATTGTGGGACACCCATTAACATCAAAACTAGCAGAAAATGGGAAGACAACACCATGGTGGAATGAAAAGTCAAAAGAAGCTGTCAAGGAAACATGTGACACCATAAAGTCTAGTAGAAAATGAAAGAAGACAACACCATGGTGGAATGAATAAGTCAAAAAAAGCTGTCGGAAACATGTGACACCATAAAGTCTAGCGAAATGAAAGAAGACAACACCATGGTGGAATGAATAAGTCAAAGAAGCTGTCAAGGAAACATGTGACACCATAAAGTCTGTAGAAAATGAAGAAGACAACACCATGGTGGAATGAATAAGTCAGAAGCTGTCAAGGAAACATGGACACCATAAAAGTTGGGAGAAAATGAAGAAGACAACACCATGGTGGAATGAATAAGTAAAAGAAGCTGTCAAGGAAACATGTGACACCATAAAGTCTAGTAGAAAATGAAAAAAGACAACACCATGGTGGAATGAATAAGTAAAGAAGCTGTCAAGGAAACATGTGACACCATAAAATCTAGCAGAAAATGAAAGAAGACAACACCATGGTGGAATGAATAAGTCAAAGAAGCTGTCAAGGAAACATGTGACACCATAAAGTCCCAGTAGAAAATGAGAAGACAACACCATGGTGGAATGAATAAATCAAAAAAGCTGTAAAACAAGACAAAAAAAAAAAAAAGAACAATTTAAAAAAAGAAAAAGTGACCAAACTTTAGAAACACCAAAGAAATGAGGCAAGACTAAAATATGGGATTAAGAATGCAAGAAAACAGAACCCAAAAATAAAAATGAAAGAAACCCAAAATGGAAAAGAATTTGACAAAGAAAAAAATTGATACAAGGAGAAAGCTTAACAAAAGCAAGAAAAAACTAAAAAGAATCAAAAGGAACAAGGGAAATTTTAAAATGAAAAAAAAAGAAAATACAAACTAGGAGAAATAGATAACAGAACTACAACCCAACAGAAATCATAAATGACGAAAATGGAAAATAATTAAGCGACACACAACTCAGTCTTAAGAGATGGCAAGAATACTTCAATCAACTCCTCAATATCACATCAATAGGAAATGAAGACCCACAACCTACCAATATAACAGAAATAACTGAACTAGAACCAGAAATACTGAAGTCAGAAAGCAATACGATAGAATGGGTATACAGACTGTTCAACCCCGTCTGGATCTCAGGAAAGACCAGAAGACTGGAGGGAAAAGCACTAATAGTTTCCATATGGAAAAAGAAAGGTAGGAAAAGAGACATTACAAAGTATAGAGGGGTCTCGTTACTGACCATATCGAAAAAATATTTTGTAAAATTCTTGAAGAAAGGTTGCGCCATACCATCGAACCACAGGTCAGCGACTCCAGATGGGGTTTAGGAGGAATAGGAGCTGTACAAACGCAATATTCGCTCTCAGACAGTTAGTGGAAAGGATAGTCGAATCTGAAAACACCTGCACGTTGCGTTCGTAGAACATGAAAAGCTTTCGACCGCGTAGACAGAAACAAGTTGGGAAATATTGTCAAACTATGGAGTTAATAACCACCTAATTAACTATGCAAGGCATCTAAAAAAACAGCCAGTGCAAGTTAGAACAAACACAGGTCTATCAGATAAGTTCCATTTTTGGGTCAGTAGTAAGTAAAGGATGGTACTATCACCGCTGCTGTTCATCACATATATAAATCAAATCTGTAAAACTGCTAACACTAGTAAGAGAACAACTTTGGGGGAACTCTTAAACGAATTTTTTTTTGCAGACGACCAAGCAATCAATATCAACAACAGAGGAACAGCTCATCAACACAGTAATGCGATTACGAAATCAACAAAAATGAGGTGGTCAGACTAAATTAGATCAGATCTGGAGAAAATCGTTAGGGTGGCTGCGGTAATACTGAGGATATAGGCGATAGAGTAAAGACGGGTATATACAATATTACATAAGTGAAAAATTAACTATAAGTTTGAAAAAAAACACCCCAACGTTTCCGGTGCAAGACCTTTATCAAGAACACAAAAACTAAATTAACAAAAACATGATACTAACAAATGATCTGAATCAGATGCTGGCATACGTACCTGTGTGGCTCTTGGTCAGCATCTCGTGAATGATAGAATGGACGGAAATAGGGAAGACTATTAGGTTCCCGTTTGGGCTGGTCAATGGGAAAAGGGGTCAGTGGCAGGTTACTAAGATATTGTTTGTACAGGTGGGAACAAGACCCCGTGGGAAGAGCAGGAGAGGTAGGTGGAAGAAACGTGAGATAATAGCGTTAATGACCGACATAGCATACTGATGTGAAAACACGTACCCCATACAACATGAGCCCTATTCGGCTAATATGGATTGCATACTCTCCGATAACAAAGGCGGTTGTATCCAATGTTCCCGAGGGGACTACATTTCCTCTTCTGTCGTCCACTCTCCAGCCACCTCCCTGTTTTTATATCTATCAGTATCATGACACTATCACCCCTATTCATCGTCAGAATTTGGCTCACCTCTGAAACCTGACACTTCTCTCCCCTCTGTTCCAGCCCACGACATTGGATTCTGCCTGTGGTTGCCGGGGCACACAGGATCATATTAAATTAGGCTAGTCGTTGGGGGACATTGGTCGAGAATTCCCAGTTTGATCACTGGGGGCCCGTTCTAGTGTCATGTTCTATCCATTTCTTCTTTCATATTTTCTTCTGCACGTTATCGTCTGGTATACATATCTGTGGGACACTTACAGTGTGTCTGTTACAAACCCGGAACATTGGAGCACTACCTGCCTTTGTTATCGGAAGTATGCAATCCATATTTGCGAATAGGGCTCATGTTGTATGGGGATTCGTTTTACACATCAGTATACTATGTCGGGCATTGCTATTATCTCAGTTTGTTCCACCTTTCCTCTCCTGCTCTTCCCACGTGGGGTCTTTGTTCCCACCTGTACGAACAATATCTTACGTAACCTGCCACTGACCCTTTCCCTTGACCAACCAATCGGTAACCTAATAATCTTCCTATTTCCTGTCCTTTCTATCATTCACGAGATGCTGACCAAGAGCCACGCAGGTACGTATGCCAGTATCTTTTGATTCAGATCATTTGTTAGTATCATGTTTTAGTTAATTTAGTTTTTGTGTTCTTGATAAAGGTCTAAGCACCGAAACGTTGAGTGTTGTTTTTTCATATCTTATAATTAATTTTTCCTTCTTATGTAATACTGTATATACCAGTCTTTGCTCTATCATCAACACAGTAACAGACTCCAGTTAACATGCAACGAATACAATATGAGAATAAACATTGACAAAACTGGAGTAATGACATTCGCTAGAGAAAAAACCACCACTATCTCCATCGACAAACGTCCATTAAAACAAGTCAAAGACTTTACATTTCTAGGGAGCATCTTTTCAGCAAACGGAAGAATAACTAACAAAATCCAACATAGATGCAATATAGCAAATCAAACACTAGAACAAATGACGCCAATTTTAAAATGGTAACAGGTCGCTGAAAGGCAAACAGGATTAGAGTAAAGATAGATAGATAGATAGATGGATAGATAGATAGATAGATAGATAGATAGATAGATAGATAGATAGATAGATGGATGGATGGATGGATGGATGGATGGATGGATGGATGGATGGATGGATGGATGGATGGATGGATGGATGGATGGATGGATGGATGGATGGATGGATGGATGGATGGATGGATGGATGGATGGATGGATGAGATGGATGGATGGATGGATGGATGGATGATGGATGGATGGATGGATGGATGGATGGATGGATGGATGGATGGATGATGGATGGATGGATGGATGGATGGATGGATGGATGGATGGATGGATGGATGGATGGATGGATGATGGATGGATGATGGATGGATGGATGGATGGATGGATGGATGGATGGATGGATGGATGATGGATGGATGGATGGATGGATGGATGGATGGATGGATGGATGGATGGATGGATAGATATGGATGATGATGATATAGATGGATAGATGGATAGATGATAGATGGATAAATGGATAGATGGATAAATGGATAAATGGATAGATGGATAAATGGATAAAGGATAGATAGAATGGATGGATGGGTGGATGGATATAAATAAATAGATAGATAGATAGATATATAGATATATAGATAGATAGATAGATAGTTAGATAGATAGACAGACAGACAGACAGACAGGCAGGCAGGCGGCAGGCAGGCGGCAGGCAGGCAGGCAGGCAGGCATGCAGGCAGGCAGGCAGGCAGGCAGGCAGGCATGCAGGCAGGCAGGCAGGCAGGCAGGCAGGCAGGCAGGCAGACAGGCAGACAGGCAGACAGGCAGACAGGCAGACAGGCAGACAGGCAGACAGGCAGACAGGCAGACAGGCAGACAGGCAGACAGACAGAGAGACAGAGAGACAGAGAGACAGAGAGACAGAGAGACAGAGACAGAGAGACAGAGAGACAGGTAGACAGGTAGACAGGTAGACAGGAGACAGGTAGACAGGTAGACAGGAGACAGGTAGACAGGTCGGTCGGTCGGTCAGTAGGAGGAGTAGGAGTGTAGGTAGGTAGGTGGTATGCAGGTAGGTGGTGAGTGGTAGGCAGGTAGGCAGGTGTAGGCAGGAGTAGGAGGAGGTAGGTAGGTAGGTAGGTAGGTAGTTAGGTAGGTAGGTAGGTAGGTAGGTAGTAAATATTTGATGTTATCAAAAATTAAATAATGTGTAATGTGATATTTATCCTAGATAATGGTTGTACTAAACCTTGGGTTAGCGGTAACACATCCTGCTACTTCTTTGAAATGACAGCACAGTCATGGAACAATGCGCAGGTAAATCATTTCTAAACACACTGTCTTTTCATTCACTAATACATACATAATCACTTCATTCACTAATAGATACACCAACTGTTAATTCACTAATACATACATCTACATTTCATTCACTAATACACACATCCACACTTCATTCACTAATACATACATCCACACTTCATTCACTAATACACATGTCCACACTTCATTCACTAATACACACATCCACACTTCATTCACTAATACATACATCCACACTTCATTCACTAATACACACATCCACACTTCATTCACTAATACATACATCAGCTTTTCATTCACTAATACATACATCCACTCTTCATTCACTAATACATACATACATTTATGTGATATGGGCGAGTCTCTGGCACAGGAACGAGTGCGCAAATTAGGAGTTGAGTTTGAAATGTTGATAACAGATACTGATGTCAAAAACGAACATACTCGTACATATAAGGAAGAATGAACAAAAGATATTTAATTAATCAAGAAGTTCATATTTCAGAATTGCTATTTACCGATAACTTCATTGACTGAAAGTTAAAAATGAAGAATCTCTCCAGAAATATTTGAGTCAAGTTAAAACCTAGGCGTACATATATATTATAATATGAAAGTAAAAGACAAACACAACAGAGACAATGATGATAGAACGTAGACAGAAAATCTTTGGATAAAATTAAAAGACACAAAGATATCACACAAACAAGTCAGTTCAAAAACTAAAGAAATTTTCACTTAAAATGGAAAGTGGATTTTTATGTCCATTTTAATGTCTATTTTAGTGTCTATTTTAGTGTCAGTTTCAGTGTTCATTTTAGTGTACATTTTAGTGTCTATTTTAGTGTCAGTTTCAGTGTTCATTTTAGTGTCCATTTTAGTGTTTATTTTAGTGTCAGTTTCAGTGTTCATTTTAGTGTCTATTTTAGTGTTCATTTTAGTGTCTATTTTATTGTCTATTTATTCTAGTTTAATATTTTGTTTCATTTTTCATAAAAATGTTTCTTTTCACCTACGTATTTCTGTTATCAGATCAACTGCAAGAATAAAGGAGGGTCTTTAGCAGAAATTGAAGATAATGTGGAAGATCATCTTGTTCACAAACTATTTCCTTTACACGGTTAGTTTTTTTTTTTTAGTTAAGTCTTTATCTTGTGAAGAGAGAAATAGACAGAGAGAGTGAGAGAGAGAGATAGATGGATGGATGGTTTGGATGAATGGGTAGATGGATGGATGGGTGGATAGATGAATGGATCGATAGATGGGTAGATGGTTGGTTGAATGGGTAGATGGATGGATGGGTGGATAGATGGATGGATGCATAGATGGATGGATGGACGGATAGACGAAAAGACGGATAGATGGATAGATGGGTAGGATGGATAGATGGATGGATGGATGGATGGATGGATAGATAGATGGATAGATGGATATATGGATGGATAGATGGATGGATGTGTGGGTGGGTGGTTAGATGGTTAGATGGTTAGATGATAGATGGTTAGATGATAGATGGTTAGATGATAGATGGATGGATTGGATTGATGGATGGATGGATTGAATGAATGGATGTATAGATAGATGAATAGATGGATGGATAGATAGATGGATGGATGGATAAATGGATAGATGGATGGATGTTTTCTTCTATTCTACAATTCTTCAATAACTATTTTTAGTTAGATGTTACTGGGGACTAGTCAACGTGAATGTTCTATATTTAGTTAGATGTTACTTGGTCGACTAGTCAACGTGAATGTTCAATATTTAGTTAGATGTTACTTGGACGAATAGTCAACGTGAATGTTCTATATTTAGTTAGATGTTACTTGGGCTAGTCAACGAATGTTCTATATTTAGTTAGATGTTACTTGGCGAATATCAACGTGAATGTTCTATATTTAGTTAGATGTTACTTGGTGGTAGTCAACGAATGTTCTATATTTAGTTAGATGTTACTTGGGAATAGTCAACTGAATGTTCTATTTTTAGTTAGATGTTACTGGGAATATCAACGTGAATGTTCTATTTTTAGTTAGATGTTACTTGGGCGGCTAGTCAACGTGAATGTTCTATATTTAGTTAGATGTTACTTTGGCGACTAGTCAACGTGAATGTTCTATATTTAGTTAGATGTTACTTAAGCGAATAGTCACGTCAAAAGCAGTTTGAAATTACATGTTGTACTTTTAAAACTGGATGAATGAAGGGGAGAAATGGTTTCAACGAGTCAGGAACCATCATTGTGCATCCCTTTCAGAGATGGAAGATATGAGACCGGGTCTGACCGAATTGCGGGACGTGTTCAGTAAAAAAAAGCAAAAATTTGTGAAAACTGTTGTACATAGTGGTTCTGTATTATGGTCTTTTAAAGTCACTTCTGGTTCAATTGTAAGTGAACACGTCAGAAATAATTTCACGTCCTGAGTAGAACAGATAGTTCACACACGTTCATAAGTAGGGTTTCCCAACTTCACTGCAACGGTCACCCAAAATTGCTCCTTTCCCTAAACCCAATGAAAATCAAGAACAACAACTGTGAAATGTTTCCGTGGACTAATCCCAGAATGCAACAGCCGTCCCACCAAAAGAAACCTGCACGCATAAAATGATATGGGTCGCTAAGGGGTAAATAATAAGGGCCCTTACCTTGTAGTGGTGGGGGCGTGCTCAGATCCAAAGCTATGCGCAGGAACGTTCTGTCCTGGAAGGTTACCATGCCGGACAGGTCCAGGTGAGAGGTCAGATTAAATGGCCTCCTGGTCCAGGGGGTTGGGCGCAGTGCAACAACTCTGCCCCAAAAAAAGAAAAATGTTACAGAAACTTCAAAGAAAAATGCTCTGATGTCCAGGGCCCTGAGACAGAAGTACCACTGTCAAGGGAACAGTATGGTGAAAGCCAGGAAGCCCACGCGGGGAATTCAAGTCTGCGGGATGTCAAAACAAAACTAAGAATGGGATTCTGAACGTCAGAACAATGTTCGAGACCACAAAGACATCACAGGTGGTAAAAGAGATGCAACACTATAAATTAAAATTCTGGGGGCAGCAAAAGGAGATGGACAGGTTTGGACAGACGACAACTAGAACAGGGAAACCATCTTATACTCCAGGAAGAGACGGGGGGAATCATTCAGCAGGAGTTGACTAATAATAAGGAAAGGATTGAATAAACATTTTTGAGTGGCACCGTTTAAAGAAAGATTGTTGAAAGCCCGATTTAATGGAAACAAGGAAAGCTAACTATCATTCAATGCTATGCACCACAAAAGAACAAAGGGAAGAGGAAAAAAACACTTTTTATAGAAGGTTACAGGAAATAGGGACAAGGTTCCAGCTCAGGACTTTTTGGGTGCATAATGGGAGACCTAAACGCAAAAGTTGGAAACAATAACAGACACAGAGAAGCAAAAATGGGGAAAGAGGGATGTGGCACTGCAAATGAAAAGGGAGAAATGTTGAGCAATTTTTGTCTAGAAACAGATGATCATAGGGGGCAATTTTTTCCCACACAGGACAACATAAGTACACATGGATATCCCCAAATGGAAGAGATAAAAACCAGATAACCACTTTATGATCAAAGTAAATGGCGAAACATTACTTGATGTAAAGGTGAAAAGAGGAGCTGACGTGGGCAGCGACCACCACCTTGTCGTTGCAATGATCAGGCTCAAACTCAAGAAAACATATATACAAGCAAAGACAAGAACAGAATACTTTAATGTTAACCTATTAAAAGACAAAGAGATTGCTACAAAATATATAGTGGAACTAAAAAACAGTTTTTCAAACCTGTCAGAGCGGGTAGACACAACACCAACTGAAAGTATCCAAGAAAAATGGAATCGATCAAACCCCACATATAAAATAGTTAGGCAGTAGGAAATGGGAACCCATAAAGGACAACATAAAGAGGGATAAGGGCGCCCTTTGAAAATAAAACAAAAAAAAAAACCCATCAAAGATTAGATCAGAATAAAAAGATAAAAGAAAAGTAACAGAAAAAAAAAACAAAAAAATTAGCAGAAAGAAAATTTTATAAAAAAGACAGAAAAGAAAAAAAAGCGCTAAAGTAATGATCTGCACACTGAAAAGATTACCAAACAATTATGCGGAGGTAAAAGACAAACCAACATCCAGTCAGAAACGCCAGGACAACTGTGACAAAAGGGGGAAGGATATGAGATGGACATCCCATTTTGAAGATGCAAAAAGGGCCTGTCCTGAACATCCACCGGATATCCACCGGCCGCACAGGATATTGATATCAACCCCAAATTGCCAGAAAAGCAAGAAATAGTAAAAACTATTGGATCCCTGAGAAACAACAAAGCACCGGGAAATGATGAAATGGCAGCAGAGCTTTTCAAGATCGATCCCATCTTAGCTGCAAACATATTAGAGCCATTGTTTGCAGATATCTGAGAGAAAGAAGAATTGCCTAAGGGTTGGGCTAGGGTACTGGGAAATCCCAAGAAAGGAGACCAACAGATTGCAATAACTGGAGAGGGAAACCGTGCTTTCAATCCCAAGAAGATATTCTGCAAATTGTCATAATGCGAATAGAAGCAGTAGACAAGTGTCTGAATGGAGCAAACAGGATTTAGGAAAGGAAGAGGAACAAATGAACATATATTTACCCTGCAAGATTTTAGAACAATGTAGCGAGTGGCAAAGGACTATATATTCAATTTAGATTTTGAAAAGGATTGAAGCGTCCACAGAGACAGCTATGGAAGATACTGAGACAATACGGCGTACCGCGAAGCTTGTCAACATCATAGCCTCTTCTATAAAAGATTTCTCCTGCAACCTAAAGATCCAACAAACATTCCAGTAAATCTGGGGAAGCAGGGGTGGAATGTCCTCTGTTTTTTATTAAAATTTATAAAGTAAAATGATAAAACAACAAGCACCAAGAGGAATAAGATGGGCCTTTTGAGATGCTTGAGGGCCTGGACTTTTCAGACAGATATAGCCCTTTGGGTCACAAATGAAGATATAAGAGAAAGTACAATATTACAGACGGCAAAGACAGTAGGCCTCAAAAACACAGGAAAACAAAATTATGACAAACAGGAATCCAACAACCAGTAATGTTAGAAGATGGGAACACTGGAAAGGGTTTAGAGTACATATCTTGGTGTACTGACACTAAATGGGACAGAGGAAGAATAAAATCACGTCTGAGTAAGGCCAGAACCGCTTTTTCCAGAATGAAACCAGTATGGGAAATCCAAAATCTACAATAGGACCAAAGCTTAAACTCTATAAAAACATTGTTGCCAGTTTTTCCTCTTTCGGATCGGGGTGTTGGGGGATGACCAAAGGGGATACAGCAGGCTGTCAGTTTTCCACCACCTTGTCTTCAGAATCTTAATCTTTTGGCCAGTAAAAATATCCAAAACCAACATCCCAAAACACAAGACAAGAGCCAATGAATGACATACTCAAAAGAGAAGATGGAAATGGCTCGGACATGCAGAGAATGAGACAAAAATGCCTGAAGGATAGCCCCACTTGGACACCAGGGAAAGAAAGAAAGGCAGACCACGGACAACATGGGGCGCATGATGGAAGAGGAACTGACACCGCATTCGACGTGGGCTCTGCGCTGAAGGTTGACGGGACAGGAGAGCATGGAAAGTCCTTCCTGAGCCCCATGTGTCACTAGGCATGACGGATTAGGGAGAGAATGTACAACAAAAAACTGTTCATCACTTGAATTGCAATTTTGTCAAAGGGGAACACCAATCATGACAAAATCCAGCTTTCGCAACAGAATACGATACCTGTAGTTGATCTTCTTTTTTGGGAAAAAACGTTTTGGAGAACACAGCAAAATGACAGAGAGAGAGACAGACAGACAGAGAGAGAAAGAGAGAGAGACAGAGATAGAGACAGCGAGAGGGGAGCAGAGACAGCAAAAGAAGAGAGAGACAGCGAGAGAGAGACAGGGAGAAGACAGAAAAGAGAGAGAAGAAGCGAGAGAAAGATTGAAAAAGTAGGGGAAAAAAAGGCAAAAGAGAGATAGAGAGAAAAGAGAGAAAGAGAAGTGAGAAGAAAGAATAAAAACTAGATTTACTTTGTGTTGGAAACAGCAGCAAAAAGGAAAAAAGTCTATTCTATCGAACAGCAATCCCAGAACATCTGGCATAGGAAGAAGAGAGAGAGAAAGAGGAGAGAGCAATCGAGTAAGAAAGAATGAAAACTAGGGTTACACTTTGTTGGAAACAGAAGCAAAATAGAAGATTCTATTAACAATCCAAGAAAAATCTGGGACAAAAAATGATGTCAATAAAAATATGCAATAAAGTAATAGTTAACACAGTAGTAATGAAATATTAGAACAAAGGATTTATATATTTACTTTGGGTAATAAAACATTATTAAATGAAATACATCGTCTAGTTGGTAAATCAAATTGAAAAACCCTTTAATACAGAATTAGTACAGAATTTAAAGTTAAGAAAGTAATTTCAAATTTATTGATAGTTAACGTTTATACGTTATATAACGTGTATGTAGGCAGCAGTAGGACAGCCTGGTTCGTTATTGAATGTTAGTGCAGCATGATGAAGTCATTGACAACGTACGTTGCTATTCTGCTTATTTTCGACACATTTTCATCAGTCAGTTCTGATGGTAAGTTATGTTGTCAGATATATATATATATGACTTGTCTGGACATATTCTTCTCCGTTTCTCATGGAGCCTAGGGCCTTAACTGTTATTTGCCACCTCTCCCGGTCTACGGCTGTTTCCTTTATGGCCTCCCAGGATAGTCCAGCACTTCTCAGTTCCTCAAGAAGACTCCAGGTCTGTTTAGGACGTTCACTTTTCCGTTTTCCTTGCGGTTTCCACTCAAGTGTTTATCTAGTGACATTCGACTGTGTCTTCCGTAGGGTATTCCCGACCCATCACCATTTCTCCATATAATGGATCATCATGGTTTATATCCTTGTCGTGTTTGCAGCTCTGCCATACCATCTCAGTCTGAGAATACACCAAAGACATCCGTAGATAAAGGCCTGAGTCTTATTCGTATTTAACTTATTGACTTGATGTTTCTAGAGCAATCAAAGACATTTGAGTTGCATATTCTGAGCTTTCTTTTTGTTGTTTTTTTTAGATCCAGAAGCATTTTAGCTTTCAGCTCTTCAGCTCGGTGCCATGGACATCGTAACCCTTTGGTTCGAAGGCCGAACACCGTAAATCTGGGGAATCTGTGGCTTTCTGCCAGCCAACGGAATTGAACCCGCACTCACAGAGGGCTTGTCACCCGTCCAACCTACGAACACGCTGGGCAGGCGGGCGAGAGTTTGTTTTAGTGAAGAGGCAATAGATTTCCACACTGTCTGCAAGATAGCAAAGGCTTGTGAAGCTTTTCAAATCCTGGCATTAATGTCTTCTGTACCTCTTGATTGACTGATCTTTCTTCTAGTAGCAAATTCACCAACATCTTCCATATCCCTTCCTTCAATCAATATTGGGTCTTGCTATATGTTGTTGCTTCATGATTACTTTGTCTTCTCTTGACTGATTTTAAGTCCGACCTCACGCATTTTTTTCCAGAGCATTCCATTTTCATGCATGTCTTGCAGTCTGTGTGAGAGCTAGACAAGATCATCCGGGAAGTCTAGGTCCTCTAATTTGGACATAAGTGTTCAGTGAATGCCTTTTCTGGACCCGTCGTGGACATTGTGTGTAACCCAATCAAGTAGCACTAAGAAGAGAATGGGAGCAGCAGACATCCTTTTCTAACACTCGTAGTGACATGACACTTCTCCGACAGTCCTCCATCATGGATAGCCTGTCAGGCAAACGTCTCATATAGTTGCTGGACGATGTTAATTAACAGTCTTCTCTGGTACCTTATAGTGTTTCAGAATATTCCACATTGATTGCCTATCTATGCTGTCAAATGTCTTCTCGAACTCTACAAAACGCACATAGAGTGGAGTCTGTGACTTTATTGTTTGTCACTCCATTGTTTGTTCTATAATGATTCCAATGTGGCTATCCGGTCATTGCAATATCTCTCTTTCAGAAATCCAGTCTGTTCTTCTTCTTCTTCTTTGCGTTCGTTCTTTATGACCAATTTTAATCACTCTTTTGATATGTTTGATCTTTGCCAAGAACGTGTATAAGTTGCACATTGGTTTGGTAGGCCCTAAATCCAGTCTGTTCATCTATAAGCCTCTGGTCAATGGCCTCTTTCATCCTGTCCAGGATAACCCTAGTGAGGATTTTTCTGGGAATGAAAAGCAGCATGATCCCTATCCACCTATTGCATTGTTATACTTCTCCATTATTTGGCAGTTTTATAAAGTGCCCTTTATTTCAGTCTGCTGGGATCTTTTCCTGTTCCACACAAAGTTAAACAATCTTTGGAGCTGATATACCATATATTTTCCTCCTTTCCTCCGTCATCTACTCCTGCCGATTTGGTATTTTCATGTTTTAACTTTATCATCATCAGCATCATCATCCACATTGTCATCATCATCAACATCATAACATATATATATATATGTTCATTTGGGCTTTTCAGCACGAGATAATAAGAGTTACGCCACTTAGTTGATATTTGCTGAATCATATCGTCTGTTGTGGCTGTAATTTCCTATTCTGGAATGGCAGTGTTTGCCATATTTGATACAGGTAAAACTGGAGACTGGATCTGATGCAGAGGATTATCTCTCTGCACTTCCTTTAAAAGTGATGGCATTTGCTTTTATTTGTGAGAACCACTCTCACTGCTGCTCACCATGTCTGTCTGTCATTGGTCAACTGATTCCAGTTTTCTGTGTCTATGGTGCATGAAGTTAGATCACGCTTTCCGATGTCAATGATGCGCAGTAATGGGCGCTCATGCGTCTAGTACCAGTGCAAGTTGATCATATAAGCAGTATTTCAACTGGGACCCCCATAGAGGGCAATTTTATTCTTACAAGTTCATTGTTTAGGAGGGCAATTAAATACTTAATTTCAGTTCTCCATTACATGTTTGAAAATTTACTTATGTTTCTCAACAATTTCTAGTAATTTCTTAATAAACCTGTCATTTAAGTTTCTTCAGTGAACAATTCAATATTCAACATTAAAAATTATGTATATGTTACTTAGGGGGCATAAGAAATTTAGAAAGTCTTAGGTTGGGCATGGCACAAAAACGCTGGGAAATACTGATATAGAGTGTCCTTTGGGATTCTGCCCTCGCTCACGCGGCAGACATGTCACAACCATCTCAGAGGTCGTTGACTCAGCAAGATGTACTGCCTCTAACTAACACTGTCGAGATCTCTATATTGAGATGAGGTCTTGCCATCGTGGCGCATACCGCATGAGACAGCGCATTTTGAATATTTTCAAACGATGTTCTTGTCTGCTGGCATAGAGTGGTCCGTCTCACTACCATACAGCAGGGGCTGAAAACACAGGCTTAATATACTTTTTCTTGGTGTTTCTGGAATGCCCTATTTTCCCATACACGCTAATTTGAACATAGCAGCGAATGCCTTCCCGATGCGGTTGCTAATTTCATCAGTGAGGGCGATGTTGATGGCAGAACCAAGGTATGCAAAAGTGTTGACTACTTCGAGCGTATGACTTCTAATGTTAATAGATGGATCATTGCTAATATCTTGGAATACGATATCTGTTTTCTTCAGACTGATGGTCAGACAGAAATCGTTGGATGCTGCAGTAAGTCTGTTCATGATATATATAAAATCTCTTTCTCTGTTTATGATTTTAATGAATCGTTGGCAAACAGAAGTTACCTGAACATAAGCCAAACTTGATAGATGGGAAACACGTTTGTATTGAGTTATGTTATGTTATGTTATGTTATGATATGATATTATATGATATGTTATGTTATGTTATGTGATCGACATCATGGCACATTGGGCATTCCTATTCGTGATCTGTCCTCCGCTGCAGCAGCCATCCCAAGTCCATTTGCTCACCGCCATTGAGAAGTTGATTACTATATCTCTCTCTCTACTAAGAAGACGACACTGTCTAGCATGTCCAAACTTAATGCCTAATTCTAAGAACTCATTCCACTGTCCGAGAATCGTCTATGTAACATAAATGAGAGCGTACCGCCTTGATGACATCGGCTCTGTCCATAATTCTGCATAATTGAGTCGGGGCATTGTTTGCAAGAAAGTCAGCACGCTTGTTACCCTGCACTCCAGCATGTCCAGATGTGTACATCAAGTCATTTTTTTGAGATGTGATCTCCGAATTATGTCCACCATTCCCGCGCAGACTTCAGATTCAATCCTTAAAGCATATTCATCGAGTTGATATGAAAACCGTATGGGTAACCTGTTGCTCAGCCACCATAATGAGTGTTTAAATGAGTGTCCTATCATTTACATGAAGACAAGAGGAACATATTCGTAATGAATGTTTTAATGAATGTCCTACCATTTAATTGAAGGCAAGAAAAAATATCTAATTTATCTGATCCCATCCAGATATACCAAAATCATTGCGGACTTCGCGTGCTTTAACGGTTACTATGACGACGGGATTCAGATTTACGAAGGTGTAGATCGCGACTACCTCCAGGTCACAGTTACACCAGTGATTGTACCTGCTTTTGGAGATGTAAGTAGATCTATCTATCCATCGATCCATCCATACATTCATTTATCCACCCATCTATCTATCTATCCATCCATCCATCCATCCATTTTGCTAAAATACTGTAAACGTTGTTTCGCAGAAAGTTGTATGGGAAAAGGGGGAGAATTAGACGTATTGTATTCTGACATTCTCCAGCATTATGGACTGTATAGATAAGTTGATAACACACATCTGTGTTGTATAAATTAATAAAACTATGAATTTGAAAACATGATTTATTAGGAATTGTATCACTGGTTGGGGAGATGATGAATTCAGACTAAGATAATGAGTTGATGTTAAATATGCTAGACGATTGCAATAACTTTTACAAAATCTCTATGGAGTGTCTTTTTCATCTTTGTCTCTGGAATCTAACATACTGATTTTTTCGCTCCTTTTTGACCATATGACCTCAATAATTGTCCCCACTTTTTCTTACCATTTCATTTAGGACTTTCCAGGATACAGGATAGTGCAATATTTTTCAGTTCACCTGGAAGTCTCATTCTCCGTGTCTGCTTAGGGCTCCCTTTCTGTGTTATAACCCTCCCTGTTTCTGCTCAAGTGTTTGTCTGTGACACTGACTATGTCTTCAGCAGGGTATGCCTGTCCACCCCCTTTCTCTCCCCAAGTCTGGATCATCATGGGTCATGTCCGGGTTTTTGCCACTCTGTCACATCATCTAAGTCTGAGACTACGCCGAAGACCTTTGCTGATAAAGGCCTGAATCTTTTGAAATATTTAACTTGGTGGACTTGTCTAAAGAAAAATGGGGTTTTAAATAGAGTTTCAAAAAGGGGAGGACCCCATTTTTTATTTAGGCATAATCTATCCCCTTTTTAAACCTTTTCCCCAAACCCCCAACCCACCAAAAAACATTATTTACATACAAAACACAAAAAACGTCATTTTCCAGGCATGCGTCACGTATCGGTCATCGAGGTTCCCTTTTCCTGCGGTGAGATTGTGACAAATACCAATTGGTGATTCCCACGATTCTAACCCTACAACAAGATTTTTACATTTGGGTGAACATTTGGTTTTTTATGTAGAGATGGAGATTTTACACTGTGTGCAAAGAGTAACGGTTTTCTGGCTTTCCTAAAAATTTGGTTTTAAATTTTCCCTTTTCTTACCTTTACATTATTTCTAAAAAAAACAAATTACAACCATGTTCTAACCTTCCCACAATCGAGCCCACAGTTTTTTTTCAAAACCCTCATTGTTTCCTCTTGACTGATTGTAAACTGACTCGTTGAACGGTTTCTGCCAGATCATCTACTTGTTCCGATGTCACAAAAAAAAGGAAGAAATTTAAGCTAGGTTTAATTTTTCAAAATGGGCCCTGAAGCCCTGACTTGGCGATACTGTGCGTGTAATCAAATTGAGTCTAACATGATGCCATACCTTCAAGTCAAAAATTTAAACACAACTTTTTGAATAAAAATAATCATTATTTTTGATACTGTTCCTTTTTTTGTTTTGTTTGCAGAGTTCCGTCTTGTTAATTCAAGCTGATGAAAACGGAAAAATGAGAATGATCAAAAATCCTTGTCCTAAATGCAACAGGGAGAACCCCCTGACGGGGGACACCATAAAAGTGACGGAACAACAAAATGAAAAGTCTGATATTTTATTTTATTTTAACTTTATTATTATTTCAATTTATTTTATTTGTAAGTATTTATAACGGTAGTTCAAATTTTTAACAATCCTAACATATGCCAGCAAAGAGTTGGAAAATGACTAAAGATATGAAAGGTTGAATGATGAAAATGTTTTTTTAAAAGTATATTTTTAAAAATGGCAAATATGAAACGTATAAAAAAGTTCGAATTTTAAAAATGTACGACAAAATATATTTTTTTAAATGAGATTTAACAACTGAAATTTAAGAACAATATTTTTTAAAACAGTAGTCTTCCTGTTCGTTGATCAATGTATGTACTGCGCCCTTTTCCCTTTTTGTTAAGTGTGTCAGTTTGGGGTTTATTTACTTTTTTTAAACAGTGATGAAGTTATCGTATTAGTAATTATAATTGTAATATTAAGATAATGCATATTCCATGGGGAAAGAAAGTTTTGAAGCATATTAAAAAAAGGAAAAAGGAAAAAATATATGACCTTTCGAATGTAAGTGTTACAGAAGAGTTCCCCCAAAAACCTACTTAAACTGGGTTAGTTAGTTTAGTTTTTTCCCTTTTCATGCCAAAGGCAGCACATAGGGCAGAGGTTTTAGATATCCATGTGAGTTCGGTTACAGTTGAATCTTGAGGGTTTTTTACATCCCAAAGTTTACTTTTTTTGTTGGATGGATCTTCAAAAGTGGTTTTTGGCCCTTCCACGTTTTTTTTTCCCCAACTGGTGCCCACTTGTCGATTTAGTCTTTTTTCCCCGTCTGATCTAAGAACATGACCTCAATAAGAACATGACATAAACTGATAAGAAACAAATTTTCTACTCAAAAAAAGAACAAAAAATCAAACAATGCTGGCTAATGCTAAAAAATGAGAATGAGAAAATTAAAGTAGGAACATATAAAAAGTTAAAGGACTGGAAAGACTATTATAAAAGGAGGTCCCCTTTAAAAGGAAAAACTACCATGAAGAAGATGGATTTATGATGAGCGGGTTGATCTAAATGAGGATGCATAAGTGGAAACGTCGGGGTTTATGAGAGGGGAAAATTTTCCCGGGAAAAATTAAGAGTTGCAAAGTTCTGCTCATGGAAGCTTTTGGGATGAGATTATTATTCAAATGCCATGGCTTGTGAAGTAAAGTTTTTCGTTATTTTTCCCTCATCTAACATAGGCGTATCTCTATCCCATTAAATTGTTTTACAATGCTTATTTTTCCCTCATCTAACATGGGCGATTCTATCCCATTCAATGTTTTACAATTTTTTAATTTCATCTAACGGGGGGCGTATCTCTATCACATTTTTATGTTTTTACACTGTTTATTTTTCCCCACAAAACAGGGGATGCTTCTATCACATTCTAAAATTTACCTTTTTATTTTTCCCTCATCTAACATGGGCGTTTTCCCCCATAAATTCTATGTTTTACACTGTTTTTTTCCTCATTTTAACAGGGGAATATCTCTTTCACATTCTATTTTTTACACTGTTTATTTTTCCTCATCTAACATGGGCGTATCTTTTAAAATTCCCTATGTTTTACACTGTTTATATTTATTCATCTAACATGGGCTTTCTATCACATTCTATGTTTTACCTGTTTATATTTCCTCATCTAACATGGGCATTCTATCACATTCTATGTTTTACACTGTTTATATTTCCTCATCTAACATAAAATTTCTCTATCACATTCAATGTTTTACATTTTAAATATTTCCCCATCTAACATGGGCGTATCTCTATCACTTTTCTATTTTTTTACACTTTTTTATTTTTCCCTCATCTTACAGGGGCTATTCTATCACATTAAATGTTTTACTGTTTATTTTCCTTCTTAACATGGGCGATTCTTTTCCCATTCAATGTTTTACAATGTTTATATTTTTTCCCATCTAACATGGGCTATTCTATCTTATTCAATTTTTTACAATGTTTATTTTCCTCATCTAGCATGGGCGTATTCTATCACATTCAATGTTTTACAATGTTTATTTTTCCCTCATCTAACATGGGTATTCTGCCCCATTCAATTTTTTCCCAATGTTTATGTTTTCTTTCAAATCAGATCGACAAGTTCCATCATGAAACATCTTTTAATTTTTAAAACGTGGGGACTTTAGTACATCTACTGACTGTCAACTAAAATTAAACAGACATCTACTTTGTCTTTACTGTCAATGGCCAATTTGTGTGGTCACTAAAAACGGGGTAACTATCTAATCATGGTCAATGTCTATAAATGTAATATTTCAAATTGTGAAGTAACCCAAAGGGGTTTTCATCTTTTTGTAATTTATCAAAATTTTATATTTAGATGAAACCTTTGACCGGGTTTTACAGAAAATTTAATAGAATTTTTCCCAAAAATAAAAACTGTTTTGAATTTTTTGGGAAGTGAAAAAACAACCATGAATGAGGAGTTTGGGTCTTATAGACATGCCCTTTAGACGGTTTTGAAATCAGCACAATCCGAAACAATATTAATATATACAAAATAGATGAGACTGCAGTAAAACTTTTTGTTTGGGGAAAAAACGTAATCAAAAGAAATTGGGTTTTTTACAAATTAAAAAAACAATGAAAAAATCCCCAGCAACGTTTCGACCAACAGGGGTTTTTTATACCCAGATTTTCATTAGAAACGTTTGTTTTTGGTTGTCCATTTGTTTTTTTTTTTAAATTTTGGCACTTGTTGTTCTTTGCTTGAAAAAGGCTTTGTTGGTCGAAACGTTGCTGCTTTTTGTCATTGTTTTGTAATTTGTAAAGCTACGGTACTTTGTGATTACATGTTCTTTTCATATGTACCGCAGCTGTTTTCCCTATAAACCCTTTACTATACGGATCAGATTGCGGGAGAATGACTGAACAAGATATGTCCAAACATTTCCCCCATCAATATAACTTGTTTTTCGAAAGATCTTCTTTGTTAAAAAGCCAAAACCCGCTTAAAGTGCAAGGGAATATGAAAATCATTCCGAGGCGGTGTAGATGGATCGGATATTTATTAGCATGGAGATTAACTGTCACCCAAAAAATGCACTGAGATGGACACCGGGGGGTAAATGGCGTGGCAAGCACAAAACAACATGGAGGAGAACTGATGAACAGAAACATATAGAGAGAGGAATCACAACTGAAACACACTACAGGGGTGACTAAAAACAGAATAAAAAGAATGGTGCGCATCTGTTGCTACCATAAACAAGGAGGGGGTTCACATTCTAAAATGATAGAGAGGGGGGAGAGAGAGGGCGAGAAAGAGAGGGAGGGTATATAGAGAGGTAGATAGAGATAGGGGGATAGAGATAGAGGGGGATAAAAAGAGATGGAGATAGAGAGAGAGAGAGAAAGAGAAGTAAAAAGAAGAACTGATACAATAGCTAGAACAAAGATAATTTGTAATGAGCTAGTCTACATGAAATTATATATCAAATTTTGAGATCAATGGCACACATTAAGATAGTCTTACAAAATACATCAGTTTAATTAATGTTTACATTAAAAGTCTTTATCAAGTAAAGGTTTGTTAAAAATTTATCCTTTGGGGATCAAAACGTTTTATTAGCCTCTTGGTGAAATGTCTAAAAAATTTCCTTACTTTTTGGGTTTTTATTTTGTCGTCTACAAAAAAAAATTAAAACACAATAAATAAATAAAAACATATCACAATAAATGAACGTTTGTATTTTCGTCCCTTTGTGTTTCATTTTAATTTGTCACTCCTGTTTGTTCGTTTGTTTATAAAGGCCTTGTTTGGGCGAAACGTTTTTTTTGTCATTGTTTTTTTTAATTTGTAAAACCCTTTTCAGATTTTTTAATTACGTGTTTTGCCAATCAAATAGTTTTACTGGGGGTTCCAAAATATATACTAAAAAAAATATCGAATAGATAACAGGAAAAAATTTTTAACAAATTGCTCCAAAAATTCTTTTGTAGAATGGTCTAAATATATATATGTTTCAATGAAAAATATCAAAAATTTTATCTCATGGAGTAATGTGAAGTTTGTTAGTGAAATTAGTTTAAATAATAATGTTGTGTAAAATCTTCCTTCTTTCCACCATTTACCTTTTTAGAAGTGTTGGGCTGGGGAAAAATTTATCTTTGGGGTGCTTTTTTTTAAGGCACTTTTGTAAGCCCATATTTTTTGTAAGTTTGTTCTTGATGCCTCCTTTTCACATTTTGAGCGGTCTTCCTCTTGCTTTGTACTTGTTTTACTTTTTTTTTTGTGGCTCTTTTAAAAAATTTGTTTAATCTGTTGTTCTTTTTTGAATTTGGGTGACTGGTTTCACATCAAATTTTTTCTTCTGATTTCTTCATTTCCCCAAATTTTTTCTTTATTGGGCACACCTGCAGCTCTTTTTAAGACACCTCATTCTGTCGTTATAATTTTTCCGTTCATTAGCTGTTTTATTGGCCATGTTTGAAATTTGTAAATAGTATTGGCCAGAAAATCGTTCTTATGGTTTTCTTTAGTTTTTTGCGGTATTTTTTATGTCACAACAGTGGTTTTAACTGGCCCCGTACCTGGTTGCTTTTTTTTGTTTCAATAAAAAAGCAATAACAATAGCAATAACTAACGATCATAACGAAAAAGTAAGAAATAAGAATATTAATAATGAAAGCGATTATAATAATGATTAATGATGATACGAAAGTAAAAGTTGATGACATCGATAATAAAAATTAATTTTGTTACATTTTAGAAACATCCCGCCTACAATCTTACCTTTTCCTGCTCTGATGTTATTTCTACCCTCCCCCCTGGAAAATCCTGGGGAAAAATTCTACTGTAAAACTTGATTTGTTCCCAAAGGGCTGAAGTATGTATTAACTTTATTTAATGTGGTTTTCTATATTTAATATGTAGGGCTGACCGAATGGTTAGAGCCAGGTTTTCCCTGGGGGACCCTGTTCAATTAGGATAAGGCCAAGAATTTTTTTAAAGTTGTGGACCCTTTAAAAATTTCCCAACGAACCCGCTTTGCAGCGATTGCACTAGCCATGCGGCCCAAAAATTTTTCCCGGTTCTAGACCCACCCTTCCACCCTCGCCCTAAAAATCGGTACTTTGGGGGGGAACGACGGGGTTACTTTTATATTTTGCTTTATTTAAAATTTTGGGGAACCCCCTGACCAACATTGCCGGGGAAAAATTGCCCAAAAAAAAAAATTTTAAACCCAGTTGGGCCTTACCCGTTAGCCATTACTACAAACACAAAATAAAAAGGAAGTAAAACGACAGACGATAAAAAATATTCTTTTACCAAACACTTTGTTACGAGTGCCAAAATTGGCCCTGAAGGGAAACCATCAAAGAAAGCCCCACCACATGTGAAATGAAATGTTGGGGAAAGGGAATGGGGGTCACTAGGAATGATAGACTACGGAAAACAGGGGTATCAGAAGCAGAGTGGGCATAACTTCTGCACCAATACATCGAAAGACAACAAATGCAGTGGTTCGGACATTTTAATGAGAATTAAAAAAACCAAACATCAATAACAGTATACAAAAAAAGAGATCAGGTGCTAGAGCGAAGCGGGAAACCAAAAAAAAGATGGATAGACAATAACAAGACCACACTAACTAAACATAGATATAACACAACAAGGTCGACTCCCTCTGACCCCGGGAAAGCAAATTAAAGTTCCCCCCCACCGCTTAATGGCAAAAGTGCATTTCCGATTCCATCATCCACCCGGGGGAGGGGGCCGGGTTAACCCGCAGGGGCCTGTAGCAAATGTTAGTAAAAATAATAAAACACAACTTTTTCAAAAAGTTTCCCCTTTTTAATGTTTACTAAATTTAGAATAACACTAAACAAATCAATCTCTCCAGGTACATTACATTCAATATTCATTAAGGTAGGTTATTTGGGGGAAACTTTTCCCCTCAGGTTCCTTACCTCACTATTTCCTTTCGTTTTTAAAGTCGGAAAAAAAGCGTTTCCGCCGCTGTTACAAGTAAATACAAGAAATTGTAAGATTATTTCACATTTGGGGAAACGACTCTAATGAATTTAAAAACTAAATATTTAAACCGAAAAATTTTTTTTAAACTAAACATTTTTCCCGACGCGAGACCTCCAGATACCCGGACCCGGCATTTTCTACTTCTGTTTTATGACAATCCGGGACTGACCTGGGAAAAAATAAAAACAATGAACCCAAACGACAGGACCGAAAATTGAAGAATATTATTGTGATGATGGAATCCATGGAACGGAATTTCTGCCCATCTACTCCCCAATATCACCATTTTAAACATTACCATCATCATTATAAACAATATCTGTATCACAATCATCGGCATAATCACTAACATCATCATCATCATCCCTATCATTTATCACCATCATCACCATCATCATCATCACCATCATCATCCCTATCATCATCATCATCACCATCATCATAACAAACATCATCATCACCCCCATCATCATCATCACCATCATCATCATCATCATCATCACCATCATCATCATCATCACCATCATCATCCTTATCATCATCATCACCATCATCATCACCATCATCATCTATCATCATCCCTTTTCATCACCATCACCCATCATCATCACATCCCCCATCATTATCATCATCACTAGAAGACAGCTATAACTACAATATAATATTTATTATTTCTGTTACAGATTTCCATTGAAAAACGTTCCTGCCAACTTCGTGTGGGCTGTGAATAGAAGGAGTAAACGATCACAAACATTGAACGGAGACATATTATTAAATTACTAATTTGTAAGACACTTAAACTTTCATAAATCTTCAATAAATTATCTTATCTTCATTTTGCTATCAACAGTTAACTCCCTCCATCACAAAAAAAAAGCAAAAATTAAAAAAAAACCTCATTATGATCTTGTAATACTGAAAGACAGAATCCCTAACATCAGCATAAGAAAGAAAGTTGGCACAAAACCGTGCTTGAATTACATAGAGAAACAAAGAATGAAGTGGTTTGGCCACTTAATAAGAATGCATCCAAACTCCACAGTATACGAGTCTTCTACAACAGAACATCGGGAAAGAAGGCAAGAGGAAGACCACGGAAAAGATGGTTAGATGGCGTAGCGGAATCCTGTGAAAGAGCAAAGATAACAATCACACAAGCCACCAGAACAGCGAAAGACAAAAACAGAAAACCACGACACTGGGCAACAACCCGGAAGCAGCGTGACGACAAAAGAAAAAGAATATTTTATTTCAATAACTTAAACTTGCAGTAAAACTGAATACATTAAAATAAATATTAAATCATGAAATAGATTAGTTTTGCAAAGTGATACATCAGACTAAACTAGTCTTTCTATCAAAAGACATGTACCACACAAAGGATATACAATAAAAACAAAGAAAACAATACGGTTCTGTTTCTTGTATTCTTTGCTTGAAAACAATCTGTTGGTTGGCTGAAACATTGTTTCCGTATTCTGTTGTTGCACTTTGTATATCTATCTTTGTTATTGAATATTTTATCTCTCTCTCTCGTTCGTTTTTGTGGCCATTTTTATCATTTTTATTGTGATATTTAAACAACCTTAGCCAAGACTGTTTTTTTCGGCACATCTTCAGTACCATTTGGAGCTCTAGTGCTTGTCCTTCGGCGACGTGTCCGATTTCTACCAGCGTTTACTGGGTTCGCTCTCCGTTAGCCCCACTCGCTGTCCCCAGCCGATCTAAAAGGCAGCAGGTTTAATATTTTATCTAAATGTAATCATTTCCGATTAAAAAGTTGATTGGTTATTGGTTACTAGTTATTGGTTACTAGTTATTGGTTACTAAACCGACGTCATTGCTCTCCGTGCAGACCCATAGGTGCTCAGTCTTCCTTAACAGATATCGAAGATAATGTGTACTGATGGTTCCAGTGGCTAGCTGATTAAACACAACTCTCACTCTGCCCCTTCAGGAATCCAGTTCTATTTGTACAACAGGTAACTCCAAACTGCTTAAATAGCTGGATCGATTCAACATCGATTTTAGTGTCTTCGTACAACAGACAATCGTGAAGAAACCAAAGAACATCCCCCTTCTCTCTCTCCCTTTCTCTGCCCTTTTAACCCTGGTTTGGGTCCGTCTGCCCAGCGTGTTCGTAGCACGTTGGACTACGGTGACTATCCCTCTGTGTGTGCAGGTTCAATTCCGCGGGATGGCAGAAAAAGCCACAGATTCTCAGATTTACGGTGTTCGTGGCACCGAACCGAAGGGTTACGATGTCCATGGAACCGAGCCGAAGAGTTGAAAAGCTCAAGTGCTTCTGGATCGGAAAAAACCTGGTTTAGCGCATGGACCCTCAGGCAACTCATGCCAAGTCTTCCTATCTCTATCTATCTCCTGCAGTTCCCTCAAGCTCTTCTTTATATTGTTGATCTCTGCCTCTAATTCTTGTCTCATTGTATTTCTCGGCCTCCACTTCTTTCGCTGTCCCTGCGGTTCAGGAAAAACCTTTCTTGTTATAACCCTAAACTCCCCAACAATCGATTCCCCTGCTGCTGATGCAAGCCTATTCCCTCTATCATTGCCGCAAACACTAGCATGCTAAAACATTTGATACGAACTATAATAAGTAGCAATGATGACATTATAAACAAGTGAGAAAGATCACTCAAAATGTGATAGATAGTCTGAACATGAAAGCAACGGAGACAGGGCATTTTCCTTATGATAGAGTGAAATTCCAAAAGACTGTTACAGTGAAAAAAATGTTGCTATTTTATTATGATTAAATTGTTGTAGTATCTTCTACAAGCAATTTCTTTTTTTTTCCCGATCCAGAAGCACTTGAGCTTTTCAGCTCTTCGGCTCGGTGTCATGGACATTGTAACCCTTCGGTTCGGTGCCACGAACACCGTAAATCTGGGGAATATGTGGCTTTTCTGCCATCCCGCGGAATTGAACCCGCACACACAGAGGATAGTCACCGTAGTCCAACGCGCTACGAACACGCTGGGCAGACGGGCTCTACAAGCAACAAGAACGAAAATCCAGTCCTTCGAAACGAAATGCTACAGAAAGATGCTACGAATACCATGGACAGAAAAAGGAAGAACACTGATGTCCTGAAAGAACTAAATGTTAAAGACAATTGGCTGATAAACAATATACTATACAGAAAAATTAGATACTTTGGCCATATCAAGATGGCCTGGGGAGAACTATATTGGAGGGCAGGGTCCCAGGACGTAGAGGCAGACAAAGAAGATGGCTACAAGACATTAAAGAAACCATGAATATGACCATTGACGACGTGGGTGAACTGGCCAGAGACAGAGTGAATTTCAGATGCGCTGTAAAGAGAGCAATGTCCTATAAAGGATACGCACCTTGATGATGAATATCGTATATCAGTCAGTGTCTGCTTTGTGAACTACAAGAAACATGATAAAGGTTTGTGATAAAGGATACAGATGTGGTATCGATACAGATTGTATTGATATATCAACAAGTGTGTACAGATATGTTAATAGTGTAACAAAAAACGTGTAGAAAAAGTGTAGAAAAACGCTTTAAAGACACTCTTAAGTGTCTCTGAAATGCTTCGATATAGACAATACGTGCTGGGAATAACTTGCGCAAGATCGCCAAATGTGGCGCTGTAGCAACAAAAGAGGAACCCGAATAGCTGAGAACCATCGTATTGTTGAGTCACAGAGAAAACGAGCAGCGCGAAAAAACAGAGCACACAACACGCACATGTATAACCTTGATCATGTATGCCCCACCTGTGGTCGGGGATTCTGTTCTAGGATTGGACTCTACAGTCACCTCCGCACACACAGAGAGGTGCAACAGCACACGTCTGAGATTGTTGTCATCTTCGCTTGCGATGGACGGCTATTATTATTAGTGTCCAAAGTACACAAACAAATAAATACAGCAGTTTTTTTTTCTTTTTAGAATTAGCAATATAAAAAACAAAAACAACAGCGTGGAAGAGAGGATGATCAAAAACAATAAGGTATGAATGATATATGCAAATTATTTATTGATAAAACTGGTTTGTTGTAGTGAAGTTGGTATCCTACATGGTACTGATGTTATTGCATACGTCTGCAAATACATGTGGGGAAAGCGGTTGTCAAGTACATCTGAAGACATTGTTATGGACGACCTATTAAACAGTTATTTTATTTAACAATTAGTCACGATACACACTACATATTCTACATGTTCTACACATAAAATACAAGTAAATATTTAGTTTTTTAATTGTCTTTATTTAACAGTAATTCGATGTGTCTAGTCTATCTAAACAAAACTGAAAACACAATGACCTTTCTTACACAATGACCTTTCTTACACAATGACCTTTCTCTGTTATACATCAACAAGATCATCAGTTTGTGATCAGAGTTTTACATTAACAGCAATATAGATAATAATTAGTCACTCACTGATGTAGATAATATAAATAGTCATTCGATGACATAGATAATAATGTCAGTCACTGATATAGATAATAATTAGTCACTCACTGATATAGATAATAATTAGTCACTCACTGATATAGATAATAATTAGTTACTCACTGATATAGATAATAATTAGTCACTCACTGATATAGATAATAATTAGTCACTCACTGATATAGATAATAATTAGTCAATCACTGATATAGATAATAATTAGTCCATGATATAGATAATAATTAGTCAAGTCACTGATATATATAATAATTAATCAGTCACTGATATAGATAATAATTAGTCAAGTCACTGATATAGATAATAATTAGTTACTCACTGATATAGATAATAATTAGTCAAGTCACTGATATAGATAATAATTAGTTACTCACTGATATAGATAATAATTAGTCAAGTCACTGATATAGACAATAATTAGTCACTGATATAGATAATAATTAGTCAGTCACTGATATAGATAATAATGTCACTCACTGATATAGATAATAATGTCAGTCACTGATATAGATAATAATTAGTCAAGTCACTGATATAGATAATAATTAGTCACTCACTGATATATATAATAATTAGTCCGTGATATAGATAATAATTAGTCCACGATATAGATAATAATTAGTCACTCACTGATATAGATAATAATTAGTCAATTCTGACCTGATTTCCCATGTAATGTAGTCGGTGCTGTTGGAAAGACAAGACAATGCGAGGTACTATTTTGAAGAGATAGATTGTCGTAGTCTTAAAGGCTTGGCAATGGAGCTGAGAAAAAAACGACAGTGGTACCATTCCGTGTTTGACAATTGTTTTTTGGTGGTCCTCAAATACTTGTCTAATGTTTGCTTATTTACTATGTTTATTTGTCTCGGGATTCCCTTGACTTTCTTAGAACTTGTTATCTATGGGATTTGGGTTTATGACAGACGAAAATAGAGACGTTAAATCCTTGGTACAATGATGGCAAATAGTGTGGTCTAGTTTGTTTATGAGTGACTGCTTAGTCCGAGCTGTATCCTAGCTTCGTCATAGTGTGCACGTTTAACATTACATAATATTTGGAAATATTTTGAGAATTATGTGTGACAAATCTTAAGCCGGCTTTTTTTTTTTTTTTTTTTGGTCCTAAGATAACTCTGCAAAAGTTATTTTAATTTAATTACCTCCCGTTGATAACCTTATCAAAAGAATAAGAATGAAATATTGAAGTTTTTTCGAACATATAATGCGAAGATGAGGCTCAAAACGTTTGGTGACAACGGGTAAAATTCATGGAAGGAGAGATCGTGGCAGACAGAGGGAGAAGATGTTGGTTCGACAAAAGATCGACGTCAGATCTGATTAACTGCACCATGGAGAGAGAGTTGTGGAGAGACATGATCGTCTACGACGGCAAGCACGCATTTGATTGACAACTTTTGCTCATTTTCAATCAGCTTCTATATATATTATGTGGTTGCTTCCCTTGCACTGTCCAATCCGTTCTAAGTTCTTTTAGTATCCCATTCTGTCACGCAGCCCAGAGATGTCAACTAAAAAGGGTTTAAAAAGCAGAAGGATAGGATTGACTTCATTGCACCAGGTCTTACCCCATATGGCTCGGTCCCTCTCCGCAGCAATAGCACGCCACCTGCGGAGAGGGACCGAGCCATGTAGTATTACACAACGCACTAACTCCGTAGCTCCGGCAACAATCCTAGGAGTCTCTGGAAAAAACTGCACTCATGAACAGAAGACCGAGGTCCGGATTCGAACCCACGAACTTCGACTCGCAAGGCAAAGGGCTTAACCACTCAGCCACAGAGATCCCCTGGATGTGAACTCATTTTTGGTTGTAGGACAGGATGCAACAACAACATTTCGCGCTAAATATCGTACTTAACTTTCATCATACCAAACAGATGTAGTTTCCGATGTAACAATATTATATTTACAAAATGATTTCACTAATTTCACGCGGGCTAATCCTTGAAATTAAAAATACAGATAAAAAGAAAACTGTAGGTACTGACTGTAACACCGTTTTTTTGGGCGGTGTAGGACATTAGGGACATGAACGTGTTGAATGTAATGGCCGCATTGCTAGTGCAATCGCCTTGAGACTGTTCAGATTAGGATGTTTGCATAGTTCATAGTTCATAAGTACGGTTCCAACTTCACTGCAACGGGTCACCCCATAATTGCTGCGTTCCTGTGCCAATGAAAATCACACGAAATGCTAACAACTGTGAAATGTTTCCTGTGTAAACTAATTTCAGAATGAAACAGCCGCGTATCGCCAAAAAAAGAAACCTGCACCGCATAAAATGCATATGGCCGTCGCGAATGTAGCAACACAAAACTGTTCATCACTTGAATTGCAATTCTTGTCGAAGGGAACATCAATCATGACAAAATCCAGCTTTCAGCACTCGCAATATAACTGCATAAGATAGATTGAGCTTGTTCGTCATAACCGCTGTTCACGATTTTCTGAATACACACAACAAACGCACGGTTGACACAGCAGAAAGCATTCCATGTAACAGTCACAGTTCACAGTGTTGCTCAAGCACTAACTCAGTAGCTCGGCAAACGAAACCGGAAAATACCCGACCAAACATGACGGAAATGCGCTAGCAAAGTCGGGTTCAGAATCAAATAGTTCTGACTCTGAATGGCCATCCCGCATTCCGCCATTGCTGACCAGATTTTTTTCTATTTATGCTCTCGACAGAATAAAAACTTCTTGGCCTTGCGTGAATTGAACCCGGGACCCCAGCATGGGAGCTGCGCTCTAATACATTTGGCCAGAGACTCCACTGAAAAGATTAAAGTGGAAAGGTTAAAAGATTTTTCCGCCCGTTAGCTCCTGTCCACTGATAGCTGCTGATATAAACATTTTCACCGACAAATTAATGCAATGTACCATGTGTTTTTATTCCCCTGACTAAGACACAAGAAAGAAAGATTACAACATCCAAGCATTAACATGGCAGTCAAACGACAACTGATAAACTGCATATTTATTTCAACTCTCTGCTATCAGTGTCAAACATGGCCCTTGACTAAGACACAAGAAAGAAAGATTACATATTCTACATGATGGTGGAAGCTATGATAAGAGCAACATTCTACATGATGGTGGAAGCTGCTATGATAAGAGCAACATTTTGTATGAATGTGGAGACTATGATAAGAGCATCATTCTACATGATGGGGAAGCTATGATAAGCATATTTTCATTATCTTCAAATTACACAGGGACACTCGCCGGTACTACAGAGTTCGTGCACTGTATCTGAGATCGTTATGTGTAAGAAAGAGATCGGAGCACACATGGTTACTCATCGAACTGAAATAATGATGGTGCTATCTATCAATCTATCAACCAATCAATCACTCAAACTTTGTTAGTGTTTATCTTCTTGATGAACAACTGTATAGCAATGTTAGTTTCCATGCGCTGCTTACAGAGTATTTGTGTTAGACATTTCTTTTGCTCCCAATTTTCTGAAGAAACTAAACATGGTCTAAAGGCGAAGAATGTATCTCACTGCTCTAAGTTTAGGACATATGTCTCGACCACTCTCCACGGAACTAGCATGTCGCTTGTCGGGAGTATTGTTTACAGCTCGAACTTTGTAGCCTCCGCATACACCATAATATCAATATAGATGGAGACTGCAGTAATACTATTTAGAATGGCAAAACCGCCCAAGTGGTTACAGGGGCCCAAATTGGGGTTTAAAGAATAGAACCACTGTTACCTGCCATGCATGTCGTAAGAGGCGACTTAGGAGGTTTGGCTGAAATCGGATGCACGTGTCATAAACATGTACAAGTCTATGTGTTTAGGGGCCTACCAAACCAATGTGCAAAAAATACACGTTCTTGGTAAAGATCAGGCATATCACAAAGAGTGATTAAAATTGGTCGTAAAGAACGAACGCAAAGAAGAAGAAGAAATGCCATGCATGTCGTAAAAGACGACTAAGGAGGTTAGGCGTGGGGCTAGCTACCCCACACCGTAAAAATACTAGATGGCTACAGAACGGAGAGCGAACCGAGTAAACGCTGGCTGAAACCGGACACATCGCCGAAGGATAAGCATCAGAGCTCCAAATGACGCTGAAGATGGGACGTAAAACACACCAATGCTAAGACTGCATGAATCAGATTTCCAATGAATAGAATTTATGGGGAAATCTGGTACACTGATCTGGGCAGTGATCGCAGAGAGAGAATGGCGAAACACGTAATAACAAAGTACTGCAGTTTTACAAAATACAAAAGCAATGACAATACACAGCAACGTTTCAACCAAAAGGCATTTATCAAGCAAACGAAACAAAAGGAGTAATGAATTTCAAAGCACTCTACATATTAGTTAGTTAGTCTTTCCTCTTGGGCCTGTGGGCGGCGCATGGGGCAGAGGTCATAGCTCTCCATGTCTCGCGGTTCGTTGCTATTTGTTTTAAGTCTTTAATGTTTACTAGGCCCATCGTTGAGCCTTCTCTGGTGATGGTTCTACGCAGAGTCTCTCTTGGTCTTCCTCGTTTTCTTTTTCCCTCTGGTGTCCATATGAGGGATTGGTAAGGAGTCTTCTCTCATCCATTCTAAGTGTGTGGCCGATGTAGTTCCAGCGGCGCTTTCTTATAAAATTTGATACATTTTCTTGCTTGGTCTCTTGTCTTATTTGTGTATTGGGTCTGAAATCTGACCATTTGAGGTTCAGTATTCTTCTAAGACATTTATTCTCAAAGTTATCTAATTTTCTTTCTAGAGCTTTTGTTGCTTTCCAACTCTCGCATCCATAAGTTAATACTGGAATCACACAAGAGTTAAAGATCTTTAATTTTAAGTGCTTGCTGAGTGAATAGGACTTCCATATATTTGACAATTTGTTAAAAGCACTTGATGCCAATGCGATTCTGTGTGGAATTTCTGGCGCTGTATCACCCGTAGATGACATCATACTCCCTAGGTATGTAAAACTTTTGACTTTTCAAAGTTTTTGACTTTGACTCTACATATAAACTTTGAGAAAGATATTACAACAGTCTCCAGCAGAAATGCACTCTTAAACAGAAGGGTGTTGTCCAAATTTAAACCTACAACTTCGGAACGTGACTCAAAAGAATGTAGAAAGAAAACACTCAAAATCTCTGAATAGAAGTACACTAGAAAAGATCAGTTTTGAATGTAATAAAGAAGAGAGCAACATAAATGTATATTGAAAAAACAATTTGCGTTACGGTAAAAACAAAGTTAGAATAAAATGCACAATTTGGAAAATTGTGTTATAGTCGAGGTTCAGAATCGAGCAATCAAGGAGGCAATTGAGAAACCGTTGAACGTCAAAATTGCTCCACATCTAGTGGGTATTTTTTTACGAATGCATGATCAGCACTGCAAGCACTTAAGTTCAGAAAATAGTTGTTTATAAGGTTACTGTCTTAAGTATGCAGTAAGTGCAAAGTTACCGCGCAGTGGATACTGTCTCACGTGAAGCATGGACATTTAACATGGTGTGAAGCATGGACATTTAACATGATGTGAAGCATGGACATTTAACATGATGTGAAGCGTGGACATTTAACATGGTGTGAAGCATGGACATTTAACATGGTGTGAAGCATGGACATTTAACATGATGTGAAGCATGGATATTTAACATGGTGTGAAGCATGGACATTTAACATGGTGTGAAGCATGGATATTTAACATGGTGTGAAGCATGGACATTTAACATGGTGTGAAGCATGGATATTTAACATGGTGTGAAGCATGGACATTTAACATGGTGTGAAGCATGGATATTTAACATGGTGTGAAGCATGGACATTTAACATGGTGTGAAGCATGGACATTTAACATGATGTGAAGCATGGATATTTAACATGGTGTGAAGCGTGGACATTTAACATGGTGTGAAGCATGGACATTTAACATGGTGGGAAGCATGGACATTTAACATGGTGTGAAGCATGGACATTTAACATGATGTGAAGCATGGACATTTAACATGGTGTGAAGCGTGGACATTTAACATGGTGGGAAGCATGGACATTTAACATGGTGGGAAGCATGGACATTTAACATGATGTGAAGCATGGACATTTAACATGGTGGGAAGCGTGGACATTTAACATGATGTGAAGCATGGATATTTAACATGATGTGAAGCATGGACATTTAACATGGTGTGAAGCGTGGACATTTAACATGATGTGAAGCATGGATATTTAACATGGTGTGAAGCGTGGACATTTAACATGGTGTGAAGCATGGACATTTAACATGGTGGGAAGCATGGACATTTAACATGGTGTGAAGCATGGACATTTAACATGATGTGAAGCATGGACATTTAACATGATGTGAAGCATGGACATTTAACATGATGTGAAGCGTGGACATTTAACATGGTGGGAAGCATGGACATTTAACATGGTGGGAAGCATGGACATTTAACATGATGTGAAGCATGGACATTTAACATGGTGTGAAGCATGGACATTTAACATGGTGTGAAGCATGGACATTTAACATGATGTGAAGCATGGACATTTAACATGGTGTGAAGCGTGGACATTTAACATGGTGTGAAGCGTGGACATTTAACATGGTGTGAAGCATGGACATTTAACATGGTGTGAAGCATGGACATTTAACATGGTGGGAAGCATGGATATTTAACATGGTGTGAAGCGTGGACATTTAACATGGTGTGAAGCGTGGACATTTAACATGGTGTGAAGCATGGACATTTAACATGGTGTGAAGCGTGGACATTTAACATGGTGGGAAGCATGGACATTTAACATGGTGGGAAGCATGGACATTTAACATGGTGTGAAGCATGGACATTTAACAAAGCAGTGAACAAACATATGTGTTGTTATGTTTTTATATAAGTGTTATAGAAGAGTCCTCCGTATATCATGGACAGAAAAGAGAATAAATAGATCTATTCAGAAAGAGCTTTAAATCACAGACAACTGGCTTACGCTTCAAATAAGAAAGAGAAAAGTGAGATAATTTGGACATATCAAAAAGTCTTATATCAAAAAGTATAATTAAGTCTTAATGATTTTTTTAACAGCCAAGAGTTTTTTTTTGGTGTTTGATCGACTTGAACACGGGACCAACGTTCTATGTTCAGTCTACAATAAGACTAGGAACTCGATCTCACCTACATCGAGATCAGGAATTTCTGGAATAACATCACGAAACCTTCCCGTGGGGAACAAACCGAGTACCTTTTTAACGAAAGGCGAGCTTATTACTTGCATGTGGGTAGGTCATCCAGAACATTAAATAACATTGAAGCTTTCTGATCCAATGAAATAATAATGTAGATAAAATAACACAATGAATGTGTTATCTACTCAAAAAAACAAAGTAAGTTGCTGAGGAGACAAACCTGCAGAGATAGACATTTTTACAGGTGTGTAACCCTGCCGCTCCACAATTGTTTTACCTGCAAGCGTGATCTAACTTCATGCGGCATAGACAAAAACACTGGGAGCGGCTGGCCAAAGACAGGCAAGCATGGCGAGCGGCAGTGAGGGCGGCTCAAAAGAAAGAAGAAAACAACATCACATGTGGAGGTAAAAGAGAGAACAGAGAGAACATCCCATGCATCGGCTCTAGTCTCCAGTTTTACCTGCAGCAACAAGGATTGCCACTCCAGAATAGGCCATTACAGCCACATGAAACGTTGTGATTCAGCACAGAACATACTACGTGACGCAACACCTATTGTCTCCTGAGACAAAGAGGCCAATGATTCTCCACAGAAAGGGGGTTCCACCAGCCAAGAGTATTGCACAAAGCACGAGCTTCATAGCTTCAGCAACAATCCTATTGATCACCGTAAAAATGCACTTGTGAACCGAACGACGTTGACAGGATGGGAACCCATGAACTTCAGAACGCAATGCGACCTATTTAAGCATGTCGCAACGGAGACCATACTGCATCCCCCTCCCCTTCCCCACCTCCTCCTGATAGAGACAGAATTTCAAAGGAGAAAGAAACGATGGGAGTACATCCTTCACACAAATAATTTCCAACAAAAATAAGATAGTTGAAGAGACAGGAAAACAATATCAACAAGTTTATCAATGCATACAATGCCACATACCCATCAAGTTTTTTTCTATGATTTATCATCAACAAAATGGGAATAACTGATGAACCCTTTATGTGCTTTGAATACTACTGTGAGCTAACTTTTTCCTTCTTCGAATGCTCCATATCGTTCACTTGTTAACCACTATGTGTGATTTGTATGTGATCTGAGCCTAAGAGTGATTGTACGTTGTGTCAGTTATGCGCCTATAAGTAGGCCAGCACATCTGATTTATGTGATATTTTTTTATTTCTAGGGTAACTTCCTTAGGTCCTACATCAGTCACCTCGTGTGACATGTACTGTAGGTCGCAGTGGTACTATTCCTTGCTTCTCTTGCGGGCCCCGGTACCACACGGGCGGTGAGAGCTAACAACTTGTGTTCATTTCTCTATCAACACTAAACTATATAAATGTAGGTGGGAAGACTAGTTTTGAGTAAACCATTTATCGAATATTATATCAAGGGGTTATATCAATAGGGAAAGATGTTAACATGATACGCTATTGATCACGTAATGTGGAAATTCCGAGGTTCAAGTCTAGATTGGGCCAACAATTCTAGGTACGCACAGGGGTGCGGAATCTGTGGACCAGATTGCAGATTCCAGTGGACCAAGAGGTTAAAAAAAAGACGCTGGTGCTGGATAGGACACATTTTGCGAAAACCTGAGGGTAATATAACAAGAAGGGTCTTTTCCTGGAACCCACAGGGAAAGTGAAAGGGGAGAGGCGAGAAATACATGGAGACGAGATTTGGAGGCAAAGATCAACAATATAAAGAAGAGCTGGAGGGAGCTGCAGGAGACAGCAAGAGATAGGAAGACTTGGCATGAGTTGGTTGAGGGCCTATGTCGCAATCCGGGTTAAAAATAGACAGAGAGGGGGTGAACTACAGGTCTCCTAATCCTTTACTATATGTCCATTGTCTTTCCCCAGGTAGATGATGGGATTTCATTGTATACTCTTGCCGTTAAGCGTATGAGTGGGAGCTTTAATTTGCGTTCCATGACCAGATGAGTCACCCTTGTTGTGTTATATCCATTGTTATTTAGTACGGTCTTGATATTCTCCATCCATCTTTTTCCTGATCTTCCCTTGGCTCTAGTACCTGATTCTTTATTTGGGGATCTAAATTACAAAAACTTCTTACGTCGGAGTAAGGCTCTATGAGTGGAGAAGAACACTTTTAATAAGGAAATCTTGGCTAAAATCGGATGCACGTGTCCTGAATATGTAGAAGTCTATGCGTTTAGGGGCCTACAAACCAATGTGCAACGTATACACGTTCTTGGCAAAGATCAAACATATCACAAGAGTGATTACAATTGGTCGTAAAGATGGAACGGTGGCTTCTGCGGATTAGGGGATAGTGACTCGGTCCATTAACCCCGACGTTCTGAGTTCGAATCACGCTGCGAACAGTTTGGTTGCAATTGTTTCGTGGATTTTACAAAGAACGACGGCACCACCCGTTCAGATAGCAATGGCAAACTACTGAACGTAATAATGCCTAGAAAATCACAAACAGCGTTACAAAGCTGGGGTTTATTCGCAAAGTCCTGTAAAGGATATGCAATTAACTTTTTAAAGAAGGAACGCAAAGAAGAAGAAGAAGATAAGGTAAGAAACTGTTCACGTAAACATTAGTCAGATGCACAATATTTTTTTTTTCCGATCCAGAAGCACTTGAGCTGAAAGCTCTTCGGCTCGGTGTCATGGACATCGTAACCCTTCAGCTCGGTGCCACGAACACCGTAAATCTGGGAACCTGTAGCTTTTCTGCCAGTCCGCGGAGTTGAACCCGCACTTACAGAGGACTAGTCACCCGTAGTCCAACGCGCTACGAACACATTGGGCACGCGGGCGTGCGCAATATTAAACGCCATGACTAGAAACGTTCATAGCAGGCGAACGAACTCTTATATCATTAAGGTTATCTGTCATTGTTGGAAACATTCCTCGCTATATACATTTACAGTTTCTTCACTAACAATCAACTCTGTATTTATCTCTTTTATTTCGTTTATCAACATTATCAATGAATATGTTTTTGAGAAAAGCGATAGCGTATATGTTAGTACTAAACTACTAGATTGCAGGAGCTGGGTTTGAAGATTGAAGTAACAAGAAAAGAACAGCATAACAGGTACGGTGAGTAGGCTCATCAATCAAAATCGAACTGGTACGGTCAGTCGCTGGACGCTGTTGGAGATATTGCGAAGAGATCGGAGCACCTATGGACATGTCCAAACTGAAACTGAAACTAAACAATTCAATCTTATATTTATAATTTCTAAAAGTGTATATTGAGTGTCTGGAGAAGATAATTCTAGAGGAACAGTACATGAAAGAAGAGCAAGAGGAAGACCTAAACGACGATGGTTGCAGGATGTTATTGACGAGCTGAGAATGACTGCTGCTGACACCAGGCATCTTGCACAGAATAGAGGGTTTTTCAGGACTGCTGTCATTGGAGCCAAGTTCCTGAAGGGACAAGATGCTATCGAGGATAAAATTCGTATCAGCAACCCATACAAATGTATTTTCAATTGTACAATACTTCTCCAGATTGTCAGGGGTTGGTATAGTTCTTCTGACAACCCAAATCTAGATTGTCGGGGGTTGGTATAGTTCTTCTTACAACCCAAATCTAGATTGTCAGGGGTTGAGATATTTCTTCTGACAACCCAAATCTAGATTGTCGGGGTTGGTATAGTTCTTCTGACAACCCAAATCTAGATTGTCGGGGGTTGGTATATTTCTTCTGACAACCCAAATCTAGATTGTCGGGGGTTGGTATAGTTCTTCTGACAACCCAAATCTAGATTATCGGGGTTGGTATATTTCTTCTGACAACCCAAATCTAGATTGTCGGGGGTTGGTATAGTTCTTCTGACAACCCAAATCTAGATTGTCGGGGGTTGGTATAGTTCTTCTGACAACCCAAATCTAGATTGTCGGGGGTTGGTATAGTTCTTCTGACAACCCAAATCTAGATTGTCGGGGGTTTGTATAGTTCTTCTGACAACCCAAATCTAGATTGTCGTGGGTTGGTATAGTTCTTCTGACAACCCAAATCTAGATTGTCGGGGGTTTGTATAGTTCTTCTGACAACCCAAATCTAGATTATCGGGGGTTTGTATAGTTCTTCTGACAACCCAAATCTATAAAAGTGGTTTTCTTACAGAAACAGCTACTAAAAAAGGACAAAGTGTTAGCAATAATTTCCGCACTATGTTCCAGTAGGAATGTTCATTAGATTAATATAAATGTTATTGATAAGCTGACAGTTTCAGCTGTAATAAATAAGACAGAAAAAGAGAGAAATAGATAAGAGAAAGATAAGCTGTGGCTAAGTGGTTAAGCCTTGTGTATTATTTTTTTTAAATAAATAATTACAATGTTTACACTAAACATTGTTGATCGTCAATAACAATGTCTTTTGTAACATGTGGCCAAAGTTTATGACAATATGTTTGTTAGTTTTTTTCTGTTAATTTTTCTCAGTTTACCTTCATTTACTTTTTATATAAGATCCGGATGCATTTCATTTGTAATTAAACAAATATCAACTTACTGTTTGTAAGCTTCATCTAATTTATTGTGTTAGAAAAGGGTTTGTGTAACATTTGTTTTCTTGATATTCCACAGAGACATTAATCTTTCAAATCAGTTTTCTGAATCATGAAGAAATTGCGCGCATAAACAATTCGGTATCGGGCTGTAGCCGCTAGTTTGCCGGAGAACAGACAGCTCTAATAGCAGACACGTACATATTTCAAGCAATCCGGTCTGTTTTTCTTGGAAATCTTATTATTCTGGCTGATTGTTTTATTCCTGTGAATGTTTTTTTGTGTCTCGCCCGCGTTTGTTCATTGTTATTGTTGTTGTTAGTTGTTATTGTTTGTTGTTAGTTAAATGAAAATTGTGGAATATACTTTACAAGACTTAGCCATCAACAACACTAAATAAGTCGTCGATTTTCTAGGCACCATTTATACGTTCAGGAGTTTGTCATTGATTTCTGAAAGGCGAAGTTTCATCTTTTTCTTCTTTGCGTTCGTTCTTTACGACCAATTTTAATCACTCTTGTGATATGTTTGATCTTTGCCAAGAACTGTACAGTTGCACATTGGTTTGGTAGTCCACTAAACGCATATACTTCTACATGTTTAGGACACGTGCATCCGATTTCAGTCAAACCTCCTTAGTCGCCTCTTACGACATGTGTGACAGGTAACAGTGGTTCTATTCTTTACACCACAAATTTTGGCCCCGATAACCACTCGGGCGAAGGCGAGGTCTAGTTTTACCGTTCGTAAAAATCCAAGAGAACTAATTTGCTTCCAAACGTGTCGCTGCTGAGTTTGGACCAGGTACACATGGGTTGTGATTAAGTTACAGACGCTGACATGGTTGTAAGTTATTGATATATACAGGTGCGTGCGATAGTTGTAAGTTATTGATATATACAGGTGCGGGCGATGATTGTAAGTTATTGATATATACAGGTGCGAGCGATGGTTGTAAGTTATTGATATATACAGGTGCGAGCGATGGTTGTAAGTTATTGATATATACAGGTGCGAGCGATGGTTGTAAGTTATTGATATATACAGGTGCGGGCGATGGTTGTCAGTTATTGATATATACAGGTGCGAGCGATGGTTGTAAGTTATTGATATATACAGGTGCGGGCGATGGTTGTAAGTTATTGATATATACAGGTGCATGCGATGGTTGTAAGTTATTGATATATACAGGTGCGGGCGATGGTTGTAAGTTATTGATATATACAGGTGCGTGCGATATTTATTTCTCAATATGATGCAAGTCAATGTTTTTTCCTTAAAATAATCTTCAATTGTAATTTTGATTTTGCTGCTTATGATCTTGCCCTTATGGTCCGCCTGATGCGGCTACCTCTCTGTATCATAGCACGGCGCGGTCCTGGATATATAATAAAATGCCCCTCATCTTTTACAAATCTTAGTTTATTCCTGAATAGGGTATTCTCGGCATTTCAGGTCGCGTATCGGCGCTTGGCAATTTGCAATGTAAACTCTGCATTTTCCCTGTCCCTGGGAAACTCTGGGTTGGCGCGCACACATATTTTAGAGGGTCGTTTCATTCGGCGCTAGAAACGAAACCGAAATTTTGCTCTCGCCAACATCACCTACCCCAGTTCTTCCGGGGATGTTAGTTATTAGTGCAACAGTACCTTGCCCGGGTGTCCCATGGAGGGCAGTTTCGTTAGGCACTAAAACTCAACTTTAGAATTTGCGCTCGTCAAACTTCACCCAATAAATTTATCTGTACTTGGTCTCTGATACGGAGTTTACTGCAACCTTCCCTGGTGTCGTTACGACACGTTGCAGCTTTTCCACGATTCTTGCCTAGGGCTGGCGAATTGGATGCGACCATTTTTTGGAGGAGAAGTGCCTCCTGACGACTCGTACCTTGTCACTTCTAACCGTTCGTTTTTATTTAATCAGCTTTTCCAATCGACCGGGAGAGACAGGCAGGAACAAACACTCTCGTATTCTGCTCGTCTGTGTTGCGATTAGATCTCATCAAATGTAATTGTATCTGCACCACTACTTATACCACGGTAGCTCTCTCTCTCGATCCCTACCCGCTTAGCCAGACAGAATCATCTGTCTGTTTCCAAAGTCACCACGTGGAGGTAGGGAAGGATCTTTCTTAGTACCAGCTCACTAACCCTAGGGCGTCGTTGTCCCTCTGGCTGCGCCTTTGACCCCGATCTGAGTCTAAAAGAGCTTGTACGCTGTGCAGTTATGCTCCTACAAATAGGCCAGCACATCCGATTTCTCCGATGCTTTTTATTAACCACGGTAGCTTCCCTAGGCCCCTACCTCATTCACCTGTTACAACATGCTTTGTAGTTCGCAGTATTACTTTTCTTTGCTCCCCATGCGAGCCAAAGCAACACACGGGCGGTTTATGAATCAATGTTTCTCGATGTTCAGGTCTTGTAGAATATCTCTATTTTTTCATTCTTTCTGCAGAGTAATTAATTTAGTCCTTTGTTTCAAAGGATTTGATTTTTTTCCACTTAATTCTTATGTAGTTGTCAATGATTCGCATTTTTATGTAATGATATGTATTACGCTTCATTGACACATGGAAGCGTGATATAACTTCATGTGGAGTAGACACAGAAAATAGGGAGCGGCTGGCCAAATACAGTCAAGCATGACGAGCGGCACTGAGGAGCGGTTCACAAAGAAAGAAGAAAAACACCATCATATATGGAGGCAAAAGAGAGCGCAGAGTGCAGAGAGAACATCTTATGTATCAGCTTCAGTATCCAGTTTTACTAGCAGCAACTGTGGCAAGGATTGCAACTTCAGAATAGATCAGTTCAGCTACAAGTAGTGTTGTGACTAAGCACATAATAAATTACATGGCGCAAACGCGATTGTCTCCTGAGATAAAGGGGCCAATGAATAAATGAAGGAATGAATGCATGTGTTTATGTATATTCAAGTTGAACCTACGTGAAACTCGTGCCTTTCAAAATATCAACCGTCACATTATCGTGAACCCTTGTTTGTTCTGGACAAAGTTTGCACACGAGATCATGGAAGCTTGAAGTATCTCTTGACCTATTCAACCGTTTCATCAACTTGCAAAACATTGCACCAGATACAACAACAGAACCATATTGAGCTGTGTGTGGTGTGTTATTTAAGTACGTATTTTTTCTTAAAATAAAAACAGACAGAAGTACTACATGTTAAATGTTTAAAAAGAAGTATTACATGAAATGTGTAAATGAAAGTATTACATTAAATTTGTAAATGGAAGTTTGTCGTTAAATGTGTAAATGGAAGCATTAGGTTAAAAGTTTAAATCGAAGTATTACGTAAAAATTGTAAATAGAAGTTTTACGTTAAGTGTGTAAAGGGAAGTATTACATTAAATGTGTAAATGGAAGTCTTCTTCTTCTTTGCGTTCGTTCTTTACGACCAATTTTAATCATTCTTTATGATATGTTTGATCTTTGCCAAGAACGTGTATACGTTGCGCATTGATTTGGTACGCCCCTGAACACATAGACTTCTACTAGTTTAGGACATGTGCATCCGATTTCATCCAAACCTCCTTAGTCGCCTCTTACGACATGCGTGGCAGGTAACAGTGGTTCTATTCTTTACACCCCAAAATGTGGGCCCCGGTAACCACTCGGACGTAAATGGAAGTAATACAGTAAAAGTGTAAATCGAAATATTATGTAAAATTTGTAAATGGTAGTATCACGTTAATTGTGTAAAGGAAAAGAAAGAACACGTTTTCATTCCATTTGTTGTTTTGGGGGGAATACGATGAAAGGTCGGTAATTTTCTTTGACTAACGAGACATGATGGATTATCAGGTCAATTTCCTGCTAGTCAGCTTTTCCTCCCTGTGTTTCTCTGGTTTCTCCTTAAGGCTGAGTTGAACTGAGAGCATTTACAGTCGGAATGATACTTTGGGATTTGATTCTTGGACCACGCTAATAAAAAACTAGCAAGTTCACTATCTTGTTTTTCTTTTTTTTCTAATCCTGTTTTGTCATACAGCGTCAAGATAAGAACAGATTTCTAGAACGAGCTTTTGTGTGCGCTTAATAAACAGTATTTTTCCTTGTCTCCGTTATCTCTGCGGTCCACTTTTTGAGTGGATGGCCTTGTGCTTTGTAACCACTGTAATTGGAGTAACATTGCTCTTTGATGCGAATGTCTTTTGGTAATCAGCTTATGTAGCCGATCCATTTTATTTGTTCCTTCTTCATGAAGTTCAGTACTGATGTTGTACCCACTTTTTCCTGATGTCTTCATTTCTAAACCAGTCTCTTATTGTTAATCACATCATTCTGTGAGTTTACTATGCACTATGCTAATATTCGAGAGCCGCAGTAGCGTAGTTGTTAGTGAACTCGCTTCTCAAGGCTGGTGGTCTGGGTTCAACTCCGGCAGTGCGCGTGGAATTGTTCCCGACCGCGACAGCTCTCAGGTCGACCCAGCCTCAACTGGGTACCAGACATGCTCTGGGAAAGTAAAGGCAGCCGGCGTGATGCTGACCACATCACCCATCGTGTGCCGACGGTCAATGAAAAAAACAGGCCTAACACTGTATTACCCTATATACCACGAAGTATGAAAGGGTTTCTTTACTTTTACTTTATGCTAATATTCTGTATCCATATTGCGAAGTACTCAGAAGAGCAAAGATCCCAGCGTCAACACCCTGTCGCAGAAGACCCAAGTGAGATTAGCCAGTCACGTTGCTCGGATGCCTGATAAAAGTTTCCCAAAACAGTTGATATATGGCAAGCTTGAAGGGGGCAGATGTTCAGCTGGTGGACAGAAAAAACGCTTTAAATGCAGTCTTAAAGTGTCTCTGAAATGCTTCGACATAGACACCACGTGCTGGGATTCCTTCGCTCAAGATCGCCAAATGTGGCGCGGTAGCAACACAAGAAAAACCAACATAGCTGAGAATCGTCGTGCCGTTGAGGCACAGAGAAAACGAGCTGCGCGAAGAGACAGAACACACATCATCTACATGTCTAACCTTGATCATGTATACCCCACCTGTGGTAGGGGATTATGTTCAAGGATTGGGCTCTACAGTCACATCCGACACAACAGAGAGGTGCAGCAGCACACTTCTGAGAATGTTGTCATCATCACTTGCAAAATTAGGTCCCTGCACATGGGAAAAACTAGCTGATGACAGAGTTGTGTGGAAAACCAAATTGCGAAAGGGTGCAAAGTCTTTTGAGAAGAGACTTATGTATGAGCTTAACAACAAGAGAGAAAAGCGAAAACTCAGAAGTTGTTACAGTAAAACACTTGCCAATTGACCGTCTATAAAGAAAAAAAGTCCATATACTTTTCCAATGTCTTATAAATGACCAGTGGCGGATCGTGGTCATTTTTCTTGGTGGGGCCAGACACAAATTGTCGGGAAAATCATGGTTTTTGGAGTATTTACTATTATTTGTCTATTCCGGGAAATTATTCCCCTTTCGGTTTTTGGTGGGGCCGGGCCCCACTGGCCCTTAATGACAAGCCGCCCCTGTAAATGACCATGTTTTACATCTATTCATTGCCACTGGAAATACGTGTACTCTTGGTATTCTTTTCCTGGAACTCCCATGGGAAAGTGAACAGAGATGGAAGACTGAAAATACACTAAAAAGAAGATTTGGAGACAGTGATTAAAGATATACAAAAATGCTGGAAATGGCTTTAAGAATTACCTAAAGATTAAAAAACTCGGTATCATTTGGTTGAGGGCATATGCTCCAATCGGGGTAAAAAAGGCATGAGTAAGATAGCGACACAGATTTGTAGGAATGGACTACAAACAGAAACCCCACTTTCTATTACCACATTGACGATCTTAATAACACATCTACTGGTTGATTGATTGATTGATAGGATCATCATCATTGCACTTCGGTGAGTAACCATGTGTGATCCGATCTCTTTCTTACACCGGAATATCTCAGCTGCAGTGCACGGACTCCGTAGCACCGACGAGGGTCTGCGATGTAATTTTGAAGATGGTGAAGATATGTTGTATGAATTGTACATTTAATCTTTTCTAATAAATTTTGCCCGGGCATCGTCTTTTCAGCCTCCTTTTCTTGATTTTAAACTCCCAAGGATTTAATAACGTGCTCAAATTAAAAATGGGATCTACTTTTTATTGTCTCTTTCCAATAGGACTAGGAACTCGATCCCACCTACACTGAGATCAGTAATCTCTGGGAAAATATTCCTATAGCTCTACGAGGGAGCGAATCGGTTACCTTCGACACAAGAGGCGAACAGCCAGGGCTGTGCCGTGCTATGATTAGAGAGGCGGCCGCATCAGGGGGCTTAGGCAGAGAAATCAAAATCACAATTGAAGGTTATTTTAAAGAAGAAAAAACGCCCCGTCTGTCCAGCTTGTTCGTAGCGCGTTGGACCACGGGTGACTATCCCTCTGTGTGTGCGGGTTCAATTCCGCGGACTGGCAGAAAAGCTACAGGTTCCCCAGATTCACGGTGTTCGTGGCACTGAACCGAAGGGTTACGATGTCCATGGCACCGAGCCGAAGAGCTGAAAAGCTCAAGTGTTTCTGGATCGGAAAAAAAACATGTAAGGGCGGCATTTCGAAGACTTGAATCATACTGAGAAAATATACTGCACGGTCCTGCGAAGAACTAACGTCTACGCTATCGAGACCCCCAAATAACACACCCACGTCCAAACCCGAATCATTATCAAGGATTAGGTGTTAATATAATATAAAGGTGTCTGGTACGTCTTGAAATAGACAAACCGATCCGCAAAGGATATAAGAACAGACACAGTGAGCTGACACGCGAACAGGAAACCAATTAATGTCACAATGCTAATAGATAGGATTTATATGCTTACGAAACTAATGAAATGATTAGCATAGAAAGTGTCAGACAGAAAAATGGTACTTATTTCTAAGTAATTCCAGCACTTGATAGCATCGCATACTATTCTCCAAAATAGCTCAGTATTCATTAGTTAGTCTTGGATACACGAATGAGCTTTGCCACATTAATAGTCTTTCTGAATTTGTATCTTATTCTGCGAATGATCCATATCGATCACTCTTTGTATGTGATCTGAGCGTAAGAGATATTGTCCGTTGTGCCAAGGTATGTGCCTATGGTGACTAGGCCAGGACATCCGATTTCTTACCAGCTTTTTATTTACTAGGATAGAATTTTCTAGAATTGTGAGACGGATGGTTTTGACACTTGTACATTCATATTATTAGAGTAGGCCCTTCCGCAATGTTTGGATTTGTTAATTTGTTTTAAATCTTCTATAGATTTGATTGATTGATTGATTGATTGATTGATTGATAGGACCATCATCATTGCACTTTGGTGAATAACCTTATTTGTTTTGTCGATTACATTGTTTATTAAAAACAACCATGGCTTTACAAAAATTTTAATAACTAAAAACAGTATGGAACGGGACTGATAGGAAAACAAAGATCAGAATACTAACAGCATACATATTCCCAGTGGCAACGTATGGGTGTGAAGCATGGACATTTAATAAGGCAATGGAAAAACAGATATGTGCTTAAACTGGCTGATGCTACAGATAGGAAAGAGGAAATTGAGGTATTTTGGACATATAAAAAGACACGAAGGGCTGGATAAGAATATCATGGAAGCAAGCATACCGGCAAAGAGAAGAAGAGGAAGACCACGAAGAAGATGGATTCAGGATGTAACTGATGGTTTAAACATGATTGCTGCAGAGGCAGGACATCTGGTCTATGAGAGAGAAATTCCGGAAGACTGTTGGGGTGGCAAAGTTCTGCTCAGGACAAGTTTTTTGATGATGATGGACAATTTATATCGGACATTTAAAAAAAATAGTTATAACGAATTGTTCCCGGACAGCAACTTTCTTCTTTTTCTTTTGTCGTCACACTGCTACCGGGTTGTTGCCCAGTGTCGTCACACTGCTATCGAGTTGTTGCCCAGTGTCGTCACACTGCTACCGGGTTGTTGCCCAGTGTCGTGGTTTTCTGTCGTCACACTTCTACCGGGTTGTTGCCCAGTGTCGTCACACTGCTACCGGGTTGTTGTCCAGTGTCGTGGTTTTCTGTCGTCACACTGCTACCGGGTTGTTGCCCAGTGTCGTCACACTGCTACCGGGTTGTTGCCCAGTGTCATAGTTTTCTGTCGTCACACTGCTGCCGGGTTGTTACCCAGTGTCGTGGTTTTCTGTTTTTGTTTTGCGCTGTTCTGGTGACTTGGGTAATTGTTATTTGTGCTCCTTCACAGGATTCTGCTACGCCATCTAACCATATTTTTGTGGTCTTCCTCTTGCCTTCTTTCCCGATGTTCTGTTGTAGAAGACTCTGTATACTGTGAGTGTAGATGCTTTGGTTATTGGTTATTGGTTATTGGTTACTAAACTGACGTCATTGCACTCCGGCAGACCCATAGGTGCTCAGTCTCCCCAACAGATATCGAAGTGTATGCATACTGATGGTTCCTGTGGCTCGCTAATTAAACACACATCTCTGCGTCTCAGGCATCCAGTTCAACTTGAACAACGGGTAACTCCAAACTGCTTAATCGCTTGATCGATTCAACATCGATATTAGTGTCCTCATCCAACAGAGAGTCTCGAAGAGACCGAAGAATATCCCTTATCCATCTTCAACTCCCCAACAATCGATGCTGTTGATGCAAGCCTCTCCGCTCTCTCATTACCATAAACACTCGCATGCCCAGGACAGTATATCCACGTAAGCCGCTGGAGGTTAGAAACTTCTATAGACGACATCCACTCATTCCGAAACCTGCCCTTCTGGATCTTGTGAAGCATCGACTGAGAGTCAGATACAACAACTGCCCCAGTAAATGAAGTCCCAGAAATCCAATGGAGGGCAGCAGTAATGGCCTCAACCTCCATCCTCATACTAGAAGTAGTTGTCCTGTATGCCCCACGTCGCTCTGCAACAACCCTACCATGCGCATTAGCCAAGAAACCCCAGCCGGATTTCTCACCACGTTGAACCGACCCATCGGTATATACAACAACATCATCATCCCTTGCATTATCTTCTATCAGCTGCTTAACTGCGAGATCAGCCTTCATGTTGCCCCAATCTCTACATTCTCTTCCAAGAGTAATGATAACGTTGAGATAGTTCATCATGCTACCATCTGTTGGGATCCATTCTTCCCTTTTGGTAGAGTCGCAACCGTAGTCACCTGGCCAATTGTTCTCTCAGCCTGGGCCATCCACGACATGCCACGCTTGATTCTCGTGCCCTTAACATCATTAGTGTTCTTGTGAAGTGGATGTCTCTTATCCGAAGTAACCCGCATATATCCCTTGGTTTGGGCGATTGCATGACGGGAGCGTAGTGACAGAAGACCAAGCATATATCTCATCTTCACAATGGGGTATCTCTAGTGCAGCCCAGGAGTGTAGATGCATTCTTATTAAGTGGCCAAACCACTTCATTCTTCGTTTCTCAATGTAATTCAAGCAAGGTTCTGTGCCAACTTTCTTTCTTATGCTGATGTTGGTGACTCTGTCTTTTCTGGTGTTGTTGGTAACTTTTCGCAGGCAACGCATTTCACATGTAGTTATTTTTAGTGACTGCGCTTTGCTCATTGTCCATGTTTGGCTCTTGTAACACAAAGTAGGTATAAAAATGCTTTTGATCATCTGTTGCTTAGCTGGCTGTGAAATTTTTGGGTGCCTTAACAATAGTAGGTTACAGCATTTGCTTTTTGCACTCTAACCTCTATCTCTCTATCTAGTTTTCCGTCTTCTGTGAATATGCTTCCTAAGTATTTGAATTCTTTCGCTTAGTTTATTTTAGTGCCATTGATATGGATGTCTAGTTTGTTATGTTTTCTTCCAATATTCAATATACAGCAACTTTATTAACGTAAAATCTCTGAGGTCAGTGAACTGTAAACAGTATTATCCGACATTAATGGGAAGACCGAGAGCCTCTAGCGTAGATGTTAGTGCAGGATTCTATTTTTTGTGCGTGTGATCCGGGTTCAATTCCACATTGACTTGGAAGATTTTCCCACCGTAATGTCTCTCAGGTCGACCCAGTTTCAATTGGGTACCAGGAAAAACGTAGAGAAATAAAGGTGGCCGACGCTATGTCAATCAAATCATACAACTTGTACCGACGGTATATACATCATCGGGGCTTAACACTGAATTAGCAATTATACATTGAGCTGAGCTGAGATATTAAAAAGGGTTCATTTTTTTTAAATAGAAACATCTCTAGGTCTACAAATTGTAAGCATTGTATACTACTAATAGTAAAACGCTGATGTCAGTGAATTTCATAGTACTATTAGGGAAACACTGATGTCAGTGAATCTCATAGAACTATTAGGGGAACTCTGATGTCAATGAATCTCACAGTACTAATAGTGAAACTCTGATGCCAGCGAATCGTACAGTACTAATAGGGAAACTCTAATATCAGTGAATCGCACAGTACTAATAGGGAAGCAGATTTCAGTGAATCTCACAGTACTAATAGTGAAACTCAGATGTCAGTGAATCGCACAGTACTAATAGGGAAGCAGATATCAGTGAATCTCACAGTACTAATAGGGAAGCAGATATCAGTGAATCGCACAGTACTAATAGGGAAGCAGATATCAGTGAATCTCACAGTACTAATAGGGAAGCAGATGTCTTTGAATCTCACAGTACTAATAGTGAAACTCAGATGTCAGTGAATCGCACAGTACTAATAGTGAAACTCTGATGTCTTTGAATCTCACAGTACTAATAGTGAAACTATGATGTCAGTGAATTGCATAGTACTAATAGTGAAACTCTGATGTCAGTGAATCTCACAGTACTAATAGTGAAACTATGATGTCAGTGAATTGCATAGTACTAATAGTGAAACTCTGATGTCAGTGAATCTCATAGTACTAAAAGTGAAACTATGATGTCAGTGAATTGCATAGTACTAATAGTGAAACTCTGATGTCAGTGAATCTCACAGTACTAATAGTGAAACTATGATGTCAGTGAATCGCATAGTACTAATAGTGAAACTATGATGTCAGTGAATCTCACAGTACTAATAGTGAAACTCTGATGTCAGTGAATCTCACAGTACTAATAGTGAAACTATGATGTCAGTGAATCTCACAGTACTAATAGTGAAACTATGATGTCAGTGAATCTCACAGTACTAATAGGGAAACTCTGATGTCAGTGAATCTCACAGTACTAATAGTAAAACTATGATGTCAGTGAATCTCACAGTACTAATAGGGAAACTCTGATGTCAGTGAATCTCACAGTACTAATAGTGAAACTAATATAGCCGTCCATCGCAAGCGATGATGACAACAATCTCCTCAGACGTGTACTGTTGCACCTCTCTGGTGTGTGCGGAGGTGACTGTAGAGTCCAACCCTAGAACAGAATCCCCGACCACAGGTGGGGCATACATGATCAAGGTTAGACATGTGCGTATTGTGTGCTCTGTCTTTCGCGCTGCTCGTTTTCTCTGTGACTCAACAATACGATGATTCTCAGCTATTCGGTTCCTCTTTTGTTGTTACAGCGCCACATTTGGCGATCTTGCGCAAGGGATTCCAGCACGTATTGTCTATATCGAAGCATTTCAGAGACACTTTAAGAGTGTCTTTAAAGCGTTTTTTCTGTCCACCTGCTAAACGTCTGCCCCTTCAAGCTCGCCATACATCAACTGTTTTGGGATGCGTTTATCAGGCATTCGAGCAACGTGACCGACCCATCTCAGTTGGGCCTTCTGCAACAGGGTGTTGACGCTTGGGATCTTTGCTCTTGTGAGGACTTCGCTGTCTGGAATTTTGTCCTGCCAGTTTATTTTTAGTATTCTGCGTAGACAGCTTGTGTGGAAATGGTTTAATTTTTTTGCGTGTCTGCTATACACTGTCCATGTCTCGCTTGCGTACAGCAGCGTTGTAGCACTATGGCCTGGTAAACTTTCAGCTTTGTGACTATGCTTATCCCTTCCGTTCCCACACAGTGACACGTAACCTTCCGAACGCAGCACTGGCTTTGGATATCCTATTGTGGACCTCGGAATCTATGTTTCAGAATCTCATAGTGAAACTATGATGTCAGTGAATTGCACAGTACTATAGGAAACTCTGATGTCAGTGAAACGTATTTAGATCCTAACTTACATACAAACAAACAGATAACTGTGACAATTACACTGACAAAATATATCGAAAACAATCATTTAATAAACTCAATTTTCCTCTCCCTAAGGAAATGTTCATGTAAAGTGACCCATTCAAATATATTTTTGTTAAAAGAAAAGAATAAAAATGATTGCTACAATATGAATACATTTTAAATCTATCAAATACATAAAACATTGAGACATATTGATTGTCTCGTGAAACACTTGGATTGCATATAGAGAAATATAATCGAAACTGAATATCGTTGTGTACACTTCACACAACGAGGTAATAGAGGATAGAATTGTTTCTTCACGTCCGTCAACTTTAGATATATACAGTGGCGGCTCGTGATCATTGTTGGTGGTGGGGCCGACACAAAGTTTTGGGAAAAGTATGGTTTTGGGTTAGGTTATATTTCAATATATAAAATAATAAATACGCGTTACACATAATTTTGGTTTGGGCCTGTCCCCTAAGGCCCTTAATGACGAGCCGTCACTGGATATATACATAAATAACACGATACGGATCTAGATTCAATAATGCCCTTCATATCAATAAATATCAATATAGAAGGAGATTACAGTAAATCTATGTAGAATTGCGAAACACGTAATAAACAAAGTACTGTAGTTTTACAAAATACAAAACCAATAACAATATTCAACGCTCTACATTCCTATGCGTATCAGTACTTTCTCTTCTCATGCTCTATATTTTATATGTGTATATGTTAACTGTATATCTCTCTCTTTAGCCTGTTACGCCCCTGGCGTTTAGGGCACAACAAACGTACACCATTCTTCCCTGTTCATGGCCTTCCTCTGTATTTTTTTGTTCCAGCTATGATTCATTTCCTTCAGCTCTTGCTCATCGTTCTCTCCATGTCGTCTTGGGTCTTCCACGCTTTCGCTTACCCTCTGGAGTCCATCTCAGTGCAGTTTTCGTGTCGGAGCCAGTCTCCATGCGCATCACATGTCCAATCCATCTCCAGCGTCGTCTTCGGATGATAGTGCCCATATTCTCTTGTTGGCATCGTGCAAGCAATTCTTGATTCGAGATAGTAGTCGGCCAGTACACGCGTAAGATTTTCGCAGACAAGTTGTATGAAAGGCGGAGAGTCTGGACATATCCTGTTCTGTCATTCTCCAGCATTCCGATCCGTACAGCAAAGTTGACAGCACAGCTGTTATAGATACTAGTCTTGGTTCTGATGCTGTATTGGGCAGATTTCAAGGCGGTCTGAAGGGTCCGAATGCACTGCGTGCTTTATCAGTCTGTTTTTAATGTCAGATCCAGCGCCTCCTTCATTGCTAATAACACTTCCAAGGTATGTGAAAGCGGTTGTATCTCGGAGGGTTTTACCTTCTAGTTTGACTGGTGCTGGGGTTGCTATGTTCAGAGTCATTACTTCAGTTTTCTTCTGATTTATTTTCAGCCCAACCATCTCACTATATTGTTAAGGGCTGGTCTTTTCCTGGATATCTCTATGTGTATGAGATAGGAGTGCGATGTCATCTGCAAAATCTAGGTCTTCCAGAGTGGATGTGAGCGTCCATCTAATACCTCTTGCCTTATCTTCCGTTGTTTTACGCATCACCCAATCTATGACAGTGTTGAATAATAGGCTGACATAACACATCCTTGTCGCACGCCTGTTTTTACTTCAAACTTTAGTTCTGAAGTTTCAACACTGCATGCAAACTTGCTGTAGCAGCTTTTATAATATTTATAAACACAGTGGGATTCCATACCATCTTAAGATACGCCATAGACTTTCGCGGTGTATACTATCAAAAGCCTTTTCAAAATCTACAAAGTTGATATAGAGTTTGCTTTGCCATTCTGTGCATTGTTCTATGATATTTCTAAGAGCAAATATTTGGCCTATACAGCTCCGTCCTCTGCGAAATCCTGCTTGTTCCTTTCTCAGTTTCTTATCCACAGCGTCAGTAATACGTTGTACGATGATTTTGCTTAAGATTTTACTTGGGACAGAAAGCAGTGTTATTCCACGCCAATTATTACAATCGGCAAGGGAGCCCTTTTGGGTATCTTGATGATGACTCCTCTGTTCCATGCATCAGGTATTATTTGGGCATTCCATATAGTAGTAAACAAGGGTTGCAATATATTAGCTGCAAGTTCTGGGTCTATTTTGAATAGTTCTGCGTTTAAGTTATCATTCCCTGGTGCCTTGTTATTCTTAAGAGATTTAATTGCTGTAATGATCTCATCCTGGCTGGGTGTTTCAATGCCAATTTCTAACTCCTCTGTTGGTTCTGGTATGTCTGCTACTACCGTTGGAGGTGGTCTGTTTAGCAATTCTTTAAAATGCTCTGTCCATCGTATTTCTTGTTCCTTTCCGTTGTCAATAGTATTCCATTCTTATCCTTTATGAGAGTATTTGATCTTCTGTAATGTTTCCCGCTTATTAGCTTTGTAATTTTGTACACTTTTCCCTGATCACACTTTTTTGCTGCTTCTTCTGCCTGTACTGCCAGGTCTTCAACATACATTCTTTTGTCGCTCTCACAGCCTCGTTTGATTTCTTTACTTGTGCTTTTGTACTGTTCTTGGTATCTTGCTTTCAGTCTTCGGACTTTGCTTCTAACAATTTCTTTTTTAATATTCTTCGGCTGTCTATTATTTTCCATGTTGTTGGGGTTATCCATTCTTTTCTTTCTTTGTGCGGTACCCTAGACATGTTTCACTGCTCTTGCTATATATAGATGCTATGTTGTCCCATGTTTTATCTATGTTGTCAGTTTCATCCGTAGTTTCATTACTTTCTAGGGCTTGGAATCTGTTCTTTATCTGCATTATAAACTTATCCCTTACTTCCGTGTCTTTTAGTCTATCCACATCGAACCTCTTTTGGAAGTTTTTCTGTTGTCCTGTTTTTCTTAGTTTAAGTTTGACATAAGCTGTGCCTAGGTGGTGGTCACTACCAACATCTGCACCTCTCTTGACTACAACATCTAGCAGCGAGCGTCTCCAGGGTCCATTGATCATTATATGGTCTATTTGGTTTTTATCTCTGCCATTAGGGAATACCATGTTAATTTGTGGATATCTAAATGTTGAAATAGGTTCCTCCTATAACGAGATTGTTCATGCTGCAGAAGTTTACTAAACGTTCCCATTTTCGTTCATCATACCACATCCATATTTTCCCATAGTTCTATAACTATGGTGTGTCTTGTCCGACCTTCGCATTTAGATTCCATAACAATGATAACATCATGGGATGGTGACTTGTCTAATTCTGCTTGTAGGTTTCGTAGTACGAGTCTTTCTTTGTATCTTCGCTATCATTAGTGGCGCATAGCATTGTAGGATTGTGATGTTTGTATGCTTCCCTTTAGTCTGATCTTAATCAAGCGGCTGCTGATAGGTTTCATTCTAACATACACTTTTCCAGCCCTTTCTAGGATTACTAGCTATCCTTCATGGTGTAGGTCATCGTCTCGTCCAGAAAAAGGACTGTTTCACCTGTTGCAGTGGTACTTCTTCCATTTCCTGTCCATCTGCTCTCGCAACCCTAGGATATGTAGATTATATCTTCTCATTTCCTGTTATTTGTGATAGTTTTCCGGTTTCGTACATTGTTCTTACATTCCAGCATCCAATTCTGGTCTTGGTTTTGACATTCAGGACTTCCGTCCTCATGAAAGTAGCTTCCTTTCGGCTTCACCACTTCCAGTCATGTGAGTCAATGACTCTGGTAGCCCTTCATGCCCGTAGATAGGTTGTATGTTTGTTGTTGTTTCCGTAACTTTAATTTTTTTAAAGGATGGGATCGTTAGTCCCAAGCCCAACCCCAAACCTGGAGGACCAGGAGACCATGCTTCGTCTGTCCCCCTCCTCAGTGACCTTTCCGGCTTGGGTAACCCTTCCGGGAACATAGGTTCCCGCCGTCCTAGCTCACTGTATCATTGGAGCACGCAAGCCTCCCCACCACTACAAGGTAATGGCCTCCATGGGAGGGTTAACTGTATATGACTCAGATATTTACTTCATTTTTATTGTTTTCTTCTTTTTCCACTTCTAGTTTTTCCGTATTTATTTCGTTATATTTTCATTTATATATTTTCATTCATGTTTGAAAATTGTGGCATATCCTAAAGGATGTAGTCATCAACCACAGTAACCAGCCGTTGATTTTCTAGGCACCACTTATACGTTCAGTAGTTTGCCATTGCTTTCTAATCGGTGAGGTCTATTTTTTCCCATTTTGTAAAAAAATCCCACGGAAACGAATTTGCTTCCAAACTTGCCCACCGTGGGTTTGAACCAGGACCGCTTGGTCGTGATCGAGCTCACTACAGCTTGAGCTACAGACGCTCACAATTCATGTTTAACCGTTGTAATATCTTTGTCAAAGTCTATATGTAGTGTTCTGTGACATTCGTCACTTTTGTTGTATCGTTTGCTTGATAAAGGCCTTTTTTCGAAACGTTGCTGTGTATTGTCATTGTTTTTGTATTTTGTAAAACTACAGTACTTTGTTTTTACGTGTTTCGTCATTCTATAGATAAATATGAGAAACTATCACTCTTTCTTCAAGTATGTACTTTTCATGTACGCTATATGTGTACACTTCATATACACTTTAAAAGAAGTTGATTCTCTTATATTGTTGTAATAATTGTACCTGCTTTGCCGGGCTATTAACAAAACTTACGGAAGGTGGACTTTTTTTAAAATGTATTCCTTCGTTGAATTTCTTTGCACTCAAAATGTTGATAGTAAATTAAAACTTGATGATAGATATCATTGTTGTTGATTTATCTGGAGTTATCAAGACAAACTAATAAATAACTAAATTCATAATTGTCAGAAATATCTAAACAACACGACTAAGATTCAGCTTCTGCTTCTCCAAAAATAATTCACTGTAATAGTATTCATACCTTTATTGTTGAGCGTCTGGTCGAAGGGATTAGAGCGTGGTTCCCATGCGATAGACACTGGTTCAATCTCGTAAGAATAATCATTTGTATCTGTAATAGCTTAACAAAGGTCCTAACCAGAATAGTTTCAGGGCGACTGCACTAGCAATGCGGCATTACATTCCACATTCACCTGTTCTACGCCGCCCTAAAAAGTGGTATATAGACAATAATCGAAAAAGGGTGGAGACTGCAGTAAAACTTGGAAAAATAGTTAAACACGTAAAAACAAAGTACTACAGTTTACAAAAGTACATAACAGTGACGATAAACAGCAACGAAGCTTATCAGCAAACATACAATGAATGACAATTTCGAGAACACTACAAATGGACGATTACATGTGAAACATAAACTATCAGAAGAATCTGGGAATAAAAACGAACAACGAAATGAGTGCACACAAATGAAAGTGGAAAGGAGAGGAACAATAAACAATAGTGGATAAATGACACATATGAGCAAACACATATAGATAACAGGACAGATAAGACAGACTAAGAAGCATAGGAATGTAATGGTTGAGTCCAAGAGGTCGCAAAGTGCCAACCGTTTTATTTCATTCTATGGCACTTTGCGACCTCTTGACTCAAGCATTACATTCCTATGCTTCTTAGTACTGTCTTATCTCGTTCCTTGTTATCTATATGTGTGTTTGCTCCATATGTGTGTCATTTATCCACTATAATGTTTATTGTTCCTCTCCTTTTCCACTTTCGGTTTTTGTTTTGCACTCATTTCGTTGTTCGTTTTTATTCCCAGATTTTCATCAGATAGGTTTATGTTCCACATGTAATCGTCCATTTGTAGTGTTCCTCGAAATTCTTCATTCTTAATTGTTTGTTTGATAAAGGCCTTTGGTCGAAATGTGTGTTTATCGTCACTGTTTATGTATTTTGAAAACTGTAGTACTTTTTTTACGTGTTTACCTATTATATGACAATAACGACGGTCTTCTTTTTTCCGCATATACCTTCGTTAGGCAACTAATTAATTAGACCAGCTGTGTGTTAAAGTTGTCCATGAATTTTGAACGTATTTATGAAACCTGAATTTTGAATGTATGTATGAATCCTGAATTTTTGAATGTATGTATGAAACCTGAATTTTAAATGTATGTATGAAACCGGAATGTTGAATGTATGTATGGTACCTGAATGTTGAATGTATGTGTGAAACCTGAATGTTGAATGTATGTGTGAAACCTGAATGTTGAATGTATGTTTGAACTCTGAATGTTGAATATATGTATTAAACCTGCAGTTTACCTGGAAAGTGTGTGTCACGAATGCATTATTAATTATGATTTGAGATAATCACTTTTTTTCTTTATACTCTTAAACTGTTAGTATCTATGTGGCTCGTAGTTAAGCCCTCACTTTGCGCTCCGAAAGTTGGGTATTCTTATCCGGATCACGACCTTCTGTTCACGAGTGTATTTTTTCGGGGTACTATAGAATTGTTGCCGAAGTTCCATAAAATTTACGCTTTATGCAATAGTTTCAGCAGATGGCGTACCATTTCTGTGGATAGGGACCAAGTCATATTTGGTAAAACCCGATGCAATAAAGACAATCCTTCGGTTCTGCTCCCTTTTTGTTTAGATAATTTTAACCCTTTCCCCATTCTGAGCATATATACTGGTTCGAGGTATTTTTTCAGATGTATCAAAGCTGATATACTGGACAATTCATTATACATTACAATATGCGTGCGTCTGGGAATAAGAAAAATTACCTAGTGAAAGGGTACATAGCGAAGACCAACATCTATATTTGATTACACACTCACACAAAAAAGAAATGTTAACTGACAAAGCATAAGTCTCATCTAACATCCAGATAAACAATGAAGAACTTCAAAGTGTAGAGAGTGTAGAATACATGGGCTCAATAATTAACAATAACGGTGACTGTTCCAATGAGATCTCAAGAAGATTGACAATAGCAATCAAGAAGTTAAACATTATGAAGAACATGTGGCAAAGCACCAACAAAATATTAAAATTAAAAATACTGAGAGAATCCATTTTACCAGTGGCTACTTATGGTTGTGAATCATGGACTATTACACAAACAACAAGAAACAAAAATACAGTCCTTCGAAACGAAATGTTACAAAAAGACACTACGAATACCATGGACAGAAAAAGAAAGAACACTGATATCCTGAAAGAACTGAATGTTAAAGACAATTGATTGATAAACAATATACTATACAGAAAAATTAGATACTTCGGTCACATCAAGCGTCACGATGGACTGGAGATAACAATACTAGAAGGCAGGGTCCCAGGATTTAGAGACAGACCAGGAAGAAGATGGCTACAAGACATTAAAGAAACCATGAATATGACCATCGATGAAGTGGGTGAACTGGCTGAGGAGCGTGAATTTTAGATGCGCTGAAAGAGATCAACATCATATAAAGGACATGCACCTTGATGATGATGAACAGGTGGTTTTATTTGTGCAATGATTGTGCTACGAAGACATCAGGTTTCCCATCACACTGTCTAAAAGTCTGTAGCTTTTTTCAGATTTTACAGTGTGGAAAAAGCTACACTTTGGTGTCTTCTTTATAGTTCAAGTTGCCAAAACTGGTCTGAAAATGTCAGTAGTCTTGTAAGGTACCACAGCTGAACAGTATACGCTGCCTTTGCTTGTAACTGCACAAAACAGTTACCATTTTCAGTACAGTAAACTCCGGAATAATAATAATAATTATAATTATAATTCCTCTTGTACCGTTCTATGTTACATAGAGCCTGCAAGCAATTTCTCACTAAACTCTCTACCCTGGACAACTCGCTCAATCTCCTCCATGGAATTGAGGACGATATGTCATGCCTCTCTCAGCAAAGTTTGTTGCAGGGTCTGCCTATGTCATCCTCTCTTTCTTGAACCCGTTGCATCTCAATTCAATGCCTGTTTGCATATTCTTTGACCATTTCCAAGGTTTTTGTCCAACATCCATCTTCTCTTTCTTATAACAGTTGTCACTAGTGGTTGACCAGACATTTCTCTGATTTCATCACTTCTTCTGAATTCGTTCCATTTATATTCATTATTTTTCATAGACATCTATTTTCAAATGCATTCAACTTGCTTTCTATATCTTTAGTCATTTTCCAACTCTCGCTGGCATATGTTAGGATTGATACAACATTTGAATTGAAAATTCGTAATTTAGTGTTAATACTATATAACTTGCAGTTCCATATTTGTTTCGGGATCGCCGGTGAGCGTATGTAGCTCAAGCGATAGTGAGCTCGATCACAAACAAATCGTACCTGGTTCAAACCCCACGGTAGGCTAGTTTGGAAGCAAATTCGTTTCCGTCGGATTTCTACAAAAGGTAAAAATAGACCTCACCGTTCAGAAACCAATGCAAACTACTGAACGTATAAAAGGTCCCTAGAAAATCACCGTCTCGTTTACTGTGGTCGATGGCTATGTCCTGCAAGGATATGCCACTGTTTTCATATGCATCTATATGCAAAATCATGCATAATTTAAAATGCATTCACTTACAGTTGTAGTGTTGTAGTTGTAACAAATGTAATGTTGTAGTTGTAACAAATGTAGTGTTGTAGTTGTAACAAATGTAGTGTTGTAGTTGTAACAAATGTAGTGTTGTAGTTGTAGCAAATGTAGTGTTGCTCTATTCCGTAACTAAAAAATCAAAAGGCTGATATTTCTTGAAAGACACTCAATCAATCAAGTGCCATGCCTGCCGGCGTTTCGTCTCCGATCATGTGTCTCTCACCTTGGTGTAGTTAATCAGTTCTGACATCGATCGTTTGTCTAGCCACGATGTCATACCATCCATCATCTTCTCTCTCTGTCTTCCATGATCTCTCCTTCCCTGAATTTTACCTGTTGTCACCAAATATTCTAAACCTTCTCCTCGCATTATATGCTCAAAGAACCTTGATTGTATGGATCGTTTTCTTATGATAAGATTTCTTAATGAAAGACTCTACATCGGGAAATAAAATAAGTTTCACAAGTCTACACACTTTTGCATACATCGATTGAAATTTGTATCATTGCGCTACGTTGTTCATGAATTGTTAATGTAGCGATCATATTTGTAAAGTTTGTTTCAAAATGATTATGGCCTTTTTGTAGTCTCCAGAGACAATGGATGTAGAGCCAATTATGGCTTTTATTTCAACTTACTTCAAGTATATTTTGGGATGGAATGTTGTCTTTACTCTGTCTTCAACAATCCTCAGATCTATCTTTAGTATTCTTTGTGGTATTCCTTCTACTCTGTACTAGTTATGCTTTTTCCGTGCGGCGCTCTGTGATATACGATAGCAGGGCAATCCTATATAGTCTGTCCATTAATTGTGAGCACGTTTGAAATTGATTTTCTCGAAACTACCTGTTGGATCTCAGTGATTTTTGCAAGCAGCCTTAGAATATCCATGACGCTAGAGAAATATTTTTTCCAAGAAAATTTGTTGTAGTTTGAAATATTTCTTCTTCATGTTATATTAAAATCAACCTCACCGGATTGTACACAATAGTAACAGATTTACGGTACACAGACGCGTTGTTCTAAAAATACATTATGGTAACAATGAAATATCGTGAGTTTCACGAATTCCGTGCACCTAACCCAGTCGACTTTGAAAGCGGAAAGCATATGACGTTATAATTTGGATACCGTTGTAGTCATAGGTGTATCTCGCTATTTGTATGAAGCTATTGTATCATATTTGTTGGCTTATCAAAACTGACATTGATATCACATTCATAATGAGTCTGAAGTGACATTTATAACAATGCAGAAGGTTACAGTTTTACTATACCAACACTTCCGTAGGGAATCTAAGAGAGGTCATCTATATTGCGATATTCATAACCCTGAGAAACGAACGCAACTGGCGCTTGGTCTGAATAGAGAATCCTTTTCCCGATGGATTAAACAGGACACAAAGTGCACTAATGTCAAGCAAGGAAGGAAAAGAACAATTGACGACTTTGACATAGATGTCATAAGACGGAGCTCTTGAAAATGTTTGCGACAAATCAACTTGTTACTCTCAGGATACTGAAATTAAAACTGCAATCAGATTGCAGCATAGACATTTCTAAAAGTACTCTATGAAAATTGTAGAGCGCGGCTTCACTTTCAGAAAAACTATAGGCGGCAGGAATATTATTTGTGAAAAGCTACATTTAATTGCTGCCCAAGTAAATACCTGAGGCAGATCCGTGAGCGGCGGAGGCAATGCTATGATATTGTATATTTGACGAATCCTGGTCAATGCTCACCACACCAATGCTAAAGAATGGCAATCGGTAGACGGTGAACAGAAAAGAAAAATACCAAGCAGCAAAGGCCAGGTATTATCTAACACATGCAGGAAGTAGTAAAGAAGGTCTTGTCCATGACGCTGGACTTATTTTCCAATCAAAAGTACCGACGGTAGGGACTACCACACAGAAATGAATGGACATATTTTCAGGCACTGGATGGAGAAAGATCTACTTCCAATTCTAAACAGACCATCATGCTTGGTAATGGATAATGCATCCTATCACAACGCAGTATCAGCGGAAGACAAAGTACCAACTGCATCAAATACAAAAGATCAAATTAGGACTTGGCTTGCTAAGGAAAATGTCAGCTTCGATGATACATATTTGAAACCCGAGTTGTTGCACCTGGTGAGGATGACAAATAAGACAAAGGTGTTTCATATTGACAAAATCATGCGGAATACGGCCACACGTCTTTGCGACTACCTCCATATCATGCCCACCTCAATCCGATAGAGCTTGTCTGGGCTAAAGTAAAAGGTCAAGTTGCCGAACAGAACAGGACGTTTAAAATGTGTGATGTTGAAGTTCTGACATGTGAGTCCTTCTCAATGATAGACATGCAGTTCTGGAAGAAGTGTGTTGAACATGTGTTCCAAGAGGAAGACGAGTACTGGCACCGAGATGGATTACAATTTGTCCAGCCAGTAACAATTTATCAACCTCATGGAATCGTCAGATTCGGGATGATACAAATCATATTTTGATTACAGATTGAGAAATAGCAACGTATACATTTCCATATCCAAATGCGTCTACCATCATACAATTTGTGGTGAAGTTAAGACACCCTGGGGTCTAATGGTGACCGAAGGGGAGGACTAACTGTTGCATATTGTATCCAAGTTCACGATTGCACATAAGGGCAACACACTTAATTACTTGACCTATCAAGTTAATATGGAGATACACCTATGAATAGAATTGACATGGACAAATTCTAGGATTACTGTAAAATCTAAAATTTGAGCCCCCGTATTTGTAATTGTCATAAAAGATCAAAGGAATTCGCCGATGTGCAAAATCCGTAGCATCTATGGACTACTGTTTAGCTTTATTTTAGCGTCATGGATATTCTAAGGCTGCATGCAAAATCACTGAGATCCAACAGGTAGTTTTCGAGAAAATCAATTTCAAACGTGCTCACGAATTAACGACGAGGGGTTTCCCATGCAGTCCCGTAATCTTATCTATGCCATTATCTGTAAGCGGTGTAACAAGGCTTATATCGCGAGACAGGCAAGAGGCTCAGTGACCGATTTGCCCAACACTTACGCGACATACGCCAATGCTCTGTGACCCTGTAGCCACCCATTTCAATGACACTGGCCATTTAGGTGCTCACGATGTCCAGGTCACAGCCATCCGATCATGTTCCTCGGATGATCGCAGTCGATTTGCTCTGGAGAATCGGTTGATTTCTTTGTATGGTACCTTGCGACCACGCGGGCTCAACGTATTACATTCTTATGCTTCTAGTACTTTCTCTTCCCACGCTTTGTAATCTATATGGGTATATGTTGCATGTATTCAGTTATATTCCATTCTTATGCTTCTTAGTAATTCTCTTCCCTGCTTTGTAATCTATATGGGTATATGTTGCATGTATTTAAGTTATATATTTACTAGATGTTTCATTGTTTCTTTTCCTTTCTATTTCTAGTTTTTATGTGTGTTTTTGTGTTACATTTATTTCGTTATTCGTTTTTATTCCAGATTTTCCTTAGATACGTTTGTATTTGGTCGTCCATTTGTGTTTCATTTTAATTTGTCACTCCTGTTTGTTCGTTTGCTTGATAAAGGCCTTGTTGGTCGAAACGTTGCTGTATTTTGTCATTGTTTTTGTAATTTGTAAAACTACAGTACTTTGTAATTACGTGTTTTGCCAATCAAATAGTTTTACTGCAGTTCCATATATATATCACGAATTAATGGACAGACTATAGGTGTCCAAACCATGTCATCTGTTGTTTTTTTATGAATTGCATGACTGGTTTCACATCAAGTCTTCTTCTGATTTCTTCATTTCAAATTTTGTCTTTTATTTTCACTCGTGCAGGTCTTCTAAGGCACTTCATCTCTGTCGTTATGAATATTTGCTCAATAGCTGCTGTTGTTGGCCTTGATTGACACTGGTAAAACAGGTAACACTGGCCAGGAAATCGTTCTTATAAAAGTTGCTTTAATTTTTAGCGTTATCTCTTTATAGGATAACTGTGGTGTTAGCTGTCCCAGTATCTGGTTAGTGATATCTTTTTATGTGACAACTGTGGTGTTAGCTGTCCCAGTATCTGGTTAGTGGTATCTCTTTATGTGACAACTGTGGTGTTAGCTGTCCCAGTATCTGGTTAGTGATATCTCTTTATGTGACAACAGTGGTGTTAACTGTCCCAGTATCTGGTTAGTGATATCTTTTTATGTGACAACAGTGGTGTTTACTGTCCCAGTATCTGGTTAGTGATATCTTTTTATGTGACAACAGTGGTGTTTACTGTCCCAGTGTCTGGTTAGTGGTATCTCTTTATGTGACAACAGTGGTGTTAACTGTCCCAGTATCTGGTTAGTGATATCTTTTTATGTGACAACAGTGGTGTTTACTGTCCCAGTATCTGGTTAGTGGTATCTCTTTATGTGACAACAGTGGTGTTAACTGTCCCAGGATCTGGTTAGTGGTATCTCTTTATGGGACAACAGTGGTGTTAACTGTCCCAGGATCTGGTTAGTGGTATCTCTTTATGTGACAACAGTGGTGTTAACTGTCCCAGGATCTGGTTAGTGGTATCTCTTTATGTGACAACAGTGGTGTTAACTGTCCCAGTATCTGGTTAGTGGTATCTCTTTATAGGACAACAGTGGTGTTAGCTGTCCCAGTATCTGGTTAGTGGTATCTCTTTATGTGACAACAGTGGTGTTAACTGTCCCAGGATCTGGTTAGTGGTATATCTTTATGTGACAACAGTGGTGTTAACTGTCCCAGGATCTGGTTAGTGGTATCTCTTTATGTGACAACAGTGGTGTTAACTGCTCAGGATCTGGTTAGTGGTATCTTTTTATGTGACAATTATGGTGTTAACTGCCCCAGTACCTGGATAGGTTTTGTGCATTGATTGCTGATTTTGTTATCGATACTTCCGTCTGCAGTGAAATAGCCCTTCGGTTTTTGGCCTCATTGGTTTGTTTAATTTCTACGTTCTAGAATTTAATCACACAATCAAAAACCTATATACAAGTTGTAGCTTATCAAAGACATACCCTAATCTTCCTTGAAACGCTTCACATCGAACACTTGTTAAACCACTCTGTGTGATGTGTATATGATCCGAGCCTAAGAGCTATTATACGTTGTGCCAGTCATGCGCCTACAAGTTGGACAGCACATCCGATTTCTTCGAAGCTTTTTATTTACTTGCGTAGCTTTCCTAGACCCCTACCTCAGTCGCCTCTTACGATATTCCTTATAGATCGCAGTGGTACTATTCTCTGCTCCCCTGAGGACCCTGACAACACACAGACGATCCTCTAAAAAATACTACTAATGGTAATAAGGGCAATAGACTCCTAAAAAACACTACTAATGGTAATAAGGGCAATAGACCGCTAAAAAATACTACTAATGGTAATAAGGGCAATAGACTCCTAAAAAATACTACTAATGGTAATAAGGGCAATAGACTCTAAAAATACTACTAATGGTAATAAGGGTCATAGACTCCTAAAAAATACTACTAATGGTAATAAGAGCAATAGACTCCTAAAAAATACTACTAATGGTAATAAGGGCAATAGACCCTAAAATGCTACAAATAGTAATAAGGGCAATAGACCCTAAAAATACTACTAATAGTAATAAGGCAATAGACTCTAAAAATACTACTAATAGTAATAAGGCAATATACCCTAAAAATACTACTAATGGTAATAAGGACAATAGACTCTAAAAATACTACTAATGGTAATAAGGGCAATAGACCCTAAAATGCTACAAATAGTAATAAGGGCAATAGACCCTAAAATACTACTAATGGTAATAAGGGCAATAGACTCCTAAAAAATACTACTAATGGTAATAAGGCAATAGACCCTAAAATGCTACAAATAGTAATAAGGGCAATAGACCCCTAAAAATACTACTAATGGTAATAAGGGCAATAGACTCTAAAATACTACTAATAGTAATAAGGCAATATACCCTAAAAATACTACTAATGGTAATAGGACAATAGACTCCTAAAAATACTACTAATGGTAATAAGGGCAATAGACCCTAAAATGCTACAAATAGTAATAAGGGCAATAGACCCTAAAATACTACTAATGGTAATAAGGGCAATAGACTCCTAAAAAATACTACTAATGGTAATAAGGGCAATAGACTCTAAAAATACTACTAATGGTAATAAGGAAATCGATTCAAACGCGACAGGCTGTTGTTGGCTGAAGCTGAAATATTGATCAAACAGTTGACCCCACAGTTGCGACTTAATTAAAATGGGAAGAATGGATCTAGAAAAATCGAAACATGGTGTACCCTTCCAGTGTCATTATAACGCTTGGAAGGTCATGTAACGATTAAGATGGAGTAATGTAATAGTGGGCTTCGAAATAAAGATATCGTATGAACTTATAAATGATGCTGCTATAATGTGTATTTATAACATGGGGAAAACCAGCTAATGACAGAGTTGTATGGAAAGCGATATTGCGCAAGGGCGCAGAGTCTTTTGAGAATAGACTTATGTTTGAGCTGAAAGACAAGAGAGAAAAGCCAAAACTCAAAGGTTGTCACAGTAAAACACTTTCAATTGACAGCAGTTTTCATACATTTCAACGTAAGTTTTGCTATTGTGAAGATCTTCTTCTTCTTCTTTTTATCTTATGTTCTTCGCGACCATTAATATTATTCTTATTGTGATATACAGGGTGTTCAAGATAATTGCATCCCCATTGACAAATCGAAAGTTGCCAGATAACCTATCGCGTTGTCTTTATTTACTATTTAAACCGGTTCTGACTAGCTCGTCCTACGTCACATTTGTTCATCGCCCCTTCCCGCACTACAATTACACACCATCACACAACCTTGACCTATACTACATCATAACTGAACCTTCTCACTTCCATACATATATGCCTGATTAGCTCAATTCATAGGCTGCTTTTAAGTTGAACACCCTGTATAATTGATCTTTGACAAGAACGACTGACGTTGAACACCTGTTGAAATTAGGCTCTACTTTGTGTATGCTACCATACACGTGTAAATCAGGGCTTTCGTTTTTCTCTTACGGGAAGTGTTTTGAGTCGGTCTCGATGACAGTCAGTCCCCAACACTTCCCCTTCATTCGTACAAGTTCTTTTTAATGATCCGTTTGCCGTATATTTTAGCTTGGATCTACACCAAATAGGAGAGCCGCTGTAGCGTAGTTATTAGTGAACTCGATTCGCAAGGCTGGTGGTCTGGGTTCAGGTCCCGCAATGCGCGTGGAATTTTTCCCGACCACGATTGCTCTCAGGTCGACCCAGCCTCAACTGGGTACCAGACACGCTCTGGGAAAGTAAAGGCGGCCGGCGTGATGCTGACCACATCACCCATCGTTGCCGACGGTCAATGAAAAATACAGGCCTAACACTGTATTGACCTATATACCACGAGGTATGAAAGGGTTCCTTTAATTTTTGTTTTTACTACGCCAACGAGACTTTTGTGAAGATAAATGAATGAAGATTATGACAGTTTTATCATATGTCATATGTAATCTCTGACAGCTCTCTATGACCAATCAGATCTTATTCTTTAAAGGTGGTATTATTTAAAGTTTAATAAAACATTAGTTACCCGTCTGTGCAAATTGTTATGCTGATAGATACAGGGTGTTCAACTTAAAAGCAGCCCCAGTGATAAATAGAAATTTGCCAGGTACGCATTGCATCTCGTCTATTTACTATTTAATCCGGTTCTGACGTCACATTTGTTCATCGTCCCTTCACGCACTACAATTACACACCATCACACAACCTTGACCTATATTACGTCATAACTGAACCTTTCATTTCCATACATATATGCCAGATTAGCTCCATTCACAGGCTGTTTTTAAGTTAAACACCCTGTAGTATTCATATATTTTGGCCGAAATGTTAATGTTCCTATAAGGGCTTAACCCTGTAACGTTCGGGTACTAAGAAAATCTCATTTATAAATGAGATGGCTACATGACTCGGAACTAGTCGTATTTGTGTGTTATTTATGCATTTAAAAGCATATAATTTATGTTTCATAATGTAAAACATGATATTACCATAATAAATTGTTTAAAAAAATATATTTTTTATTTTTAAGATGTCTAATCTCGTTTATTAAAGCATGATTTTGTTCTTCTTCTTCTGCCTCCACCCGCTATGAATTCATGCGTAGTCAGGGAGCCTTTTATGGCGTATCTGACTGATTTCTGCATGAAAGCAGACTAACCGTATTTACGGTGTCCCTAGCCATTCAGGCGAACCTTCTCCAACTTCAGTGGTAAGAACATGCTTTTATTACACCAACATTTCTGAACGGCCGCCATTTTGGATATTCTCTGCAGACGAGTTTTCACTTGCTCTTGTCAAAAATCACACATTTGCTTAAAAATGGCATCTAGTGACTCAGATTACTGTCCTAATCAAGACTATAAGTGTTAGTTCTTTATGGGCTGCTTACTAGACCAGTTCTGCATCATTTTCTCTTATTTATTTATTTATTAATTTGTGTCTTCAAAATATGGAAATATTTAGAAGTTACAAATTTCTTAATTACTGCATTATTTATTATCCAAACAACTTCATGTTTGGATATATTGTGTAAATATGAAGGTACTAAGAGAGTATATTAATAGTTTTCTTGATATATTTCATACTTATTTTTGTCCTTCTTTGTGACTGTATAATTATTTGAAATTTGTTTTAAAATCTATTTTTTAGCATCACCAAAATTAGGTCACTGATATCACATATTACATGACGCTGATATTAAAATCACATATCTTGATACTAAATTCAATTAGTTTTCTAACCATATATAACATGCCTATGTTCAATTCATGGAGTATGTATGGCTTCTAGTAATAGAGCAGGCCTTCAAAAATAACAAAAAACCTTAAAAACCCACGAACGGTTAAGAGTTAACGGGAACACAACGTACTCACGTCATCGGTGCAAACCTCAGAGATCCTAAAGAGTGATTAATTTTCTTGATTAGAGTGACACAAAAAACAAACAAAACAACAGCATGACAATCTAACTAAATGTGAAAAAAATTGTTCCAGAGCAACTGACGATCAGAAAACGTTAATTTAAATTTAGAGCTAATTTGATAATAAAACAGTTATGAGAGCAGTCTGCAGTACAGTGTAGCAGATTTAATAACATACATTAACGTGATACTTACTTGCAAACAACGTTGACATAAAATCATTGCGCTGTAATAATTAGGGGTCATAAAAATACTGTGGACAGAGCTCATGGTTTGCAAAGAGTTAAAATGAAATACCCGGATATGACATAAAAGCACCGGATGTAACATTAAAGACCCCCGGTCTGTAGTAGAAGTATTCAGCCATTCCTATACACACACACACATACAGACACATAGAGAGAGCGAAAGAGAGAACACGAAGCAAATACATCTGTCGCGTTTCGAAATCGCTTTTGTTGTGTATGAATATTTTTGACAAAGTTGCCTAATATCCCAATGCTATTTCAAGATAACACTAGTCGCTTTGAGAAAGTGCATTAAGTTTTCTGTTTACTGTTTGGCCACTACTCTAAATTGTGTTCCAGAACACTTAATATGTGATGCATCGCATCGATTGATTTATCGACTACCGTTTGTTTTTGACCGTTTATGTTGACATTTCTGTCAGAATCATGATGATAAAACACTTCAAACTTATGTTGTTTTGATTTGATTCAAGTTTCCTCTGATTGTAATTACATAAAAAATGTGTCGTTGTTTTAGATAAATATTTTTGAATGCAACAAATTGTTTAGCAAAGTTTATTACGATTGCTTGTAACAAAAACAATGTTGCTAATTTTGTAGATAAATTGTGAGAAATATTTTCTGGAATAATTCTACTCCATGTGAAAACTGTCGTTAGTTCCTGAAGTCAGCGCTGACTAAGTTGTATGTTAAAGCTTCATTTTTTTAGACTGAGATGGTATGATAGAGTTGCAAACACAGATCTGTGGATAAGAAAGGACAAGAACCCAGGATGCCCCAGTTAAAAGGGAGTAAAGGTGAGGGGGTCTGGTATACTCTGGGAAGACATTTGAGTATTTTTTAGACAAGCAATTGAGTGGAACCCAAAACGAAAACGGAAAAGGTGACCCCTAACAGACCTGAGAGGGGGTCTTCTTGAGGAACTGAATAAGCTGGACTATATTGGAAGTCATAAATAAAACAACTGAGACCGCAAAAAGTGGGGAACAACTGTTAACGCATATTCATACGTTTTAGTCAATATTGATTATATATCATCAGTTTTAGTAAATATTGATTATATATCAACAGTTTTATAATATTGATTATATATCTCAGTTTTAGTCAATATTGATTATATATCTCCAGTTTTAGTCAATATTGATTATATATCATCAGTTTTAGTCAATATTGATTATATATCTCCAGTTTTAGTCAATATTGATTATATATTCTCGGTTTTAGAATATTGATTATATATCATCAGTTTTAGTCAATATTGATTATATACATCAGTTTTAGCAATATTGATTATATATCTCCAGTTTTAGTCAATATTGATTATATATCATCAGTTTTAGTCAATATTGATTATATATCATCAGTTTTAGTCAATATCCATTCGCCGTCATCAGCATTATTCAATATTGTTTCTCTATCGTCATCATCAAATAGTTTGTCCTGAGAAGAATGTTGCCACCCCAACAGTCCTCGGGAATTTCTCTCTCTCATAGGCCAGATGCCCTGTTTCTGCACCCGTCATGTTCAAAATATCAGTTACATCCTGAATCCATCTTCTCCTTGGTCTTCCTCTTCTTCTTTGCCGATATGCCTCATTCCAAGATAGTCTTCTCCAGCCCGTCTTGTCTTTTTTATATATCCAAAATACCTAAATTTCTCTTTCTTATTTGTAGCATCAGCAAGTTGTCTTTGATTTTGAGTTCTTTCTGTATAAATTTATTTGTCAATGTTGACTCTATATCATCAGTTTTTGTCATTCTATGTCAATGTTTATTCTAGCCATTTAGCTGCTAAGGACGTGTATATACGTTTTTCAAATTCACTTTTATAGACGCATTAACACGTCTGTTATTATCTCTCCTCTGTGGGATAAAGACGTGTTACACGTTATACATTTATATTGTCATTGCTATAGGCGTACATTCACGTTTGTGACCTAGAAACAAAGAGTAGCTATTTTAGCTCCGTCTTCGGAAAGTATGTAGCAGCGAAAGGGCGAGTAACTAAGGCTGTGGATACTACGAGAAGAAATGATCAAAGATTCACAAAGCTGATGATTGGTGATCGATTACTACGCTGACGTCATTTAACTCCAGGCAGACCAATATGTGCTCAGTATCTACGAGGTCTCTGTGGTGTAGATGCTAGATGCTCGCCTCTGGTTTCAAAAGTGTCCAGTTCGCTCCTTCGTGGAACCATCGGGATATTTTTCCAGAGATCCTGATCTCAATGTAGGTAAGAGCAAGTTTTTAGTCCTATGGGAGACGGATGATAAAACGTAGGCCCCGTGTTCATGCTGAGCACATAAAAGAACCCTTGGGAGTTCCAATCGAGAAGAGCAGGCTGGAAAGCGGTTCCCCTGAGAAAAATTCATTAGAAAGATTAAAAACAAAATTCTCACGAAACATTTTTACCATCGTCTAATTTACATTGTTGACCCTCGCCAGTACTCCGGAGCTCGTGCACTGCCGCTGAGATCTTCACGTATAAGAAAGAGATAGCACATAGTTACACACCGAAGTGCAATGGTGATGGGCCTGTTAGTCAATCAATTAATTTCATAGTTTTACGATGCAAGTGGGAGCATATTTGTTTCCGCTTCTGCATTATGCGCCATTGGGCGTGGCTAGGATAATGATTATGATAATGATGACATATGTCATCCAATCATACATACACCAGCTATGTTATATGCTCCAGATGTAGCACTGAATGTCAGACAAAACAATTACCGTATTAAATGAAGACTCAGATAAACACTGGAGAGCAACATGAGTATCCGTCCAAACTCTATTATAACACTGAAAATAGTTGTAACATAATCTCTGTTGGACACAGCTTGATGTCTGTCTGTCATCAGGGTGACGACTGTCTATACTTGCTCCCTTATTGATGTTTTACTCTGACTCATATTGTCTCACACTTTCCTGCTTGCATTTTTCATTTTAACTATAGTTTTTAACATATGTTTTTTGAAATGAAAATGAAACCGTTATGTCCTCTGGTTATCTATGACCAAGAGGGTCCTGGGGTTTAGGGTAACCTGAATGAGTTCAGAGGTCTGGAAAATCTCGACTGCATGCTGTTAACTAGTGCATTTTTCCCAGAGGCCTAAGATTGTTAAAGAGCTACAGAGTTGTCACATCAAGTGCGTATCCTTTATAGGACGTTGCCTCTTTGCAGCACATCTGAAATTCACTCTGTCTCTAGCCAGTTACACATTTCGTCGATGGTCATATTCATGGTTTTTAATACTTGTAGCATCTTATTCTTGGTCTGCCTCGCATCCTGAACCCTGCCTCTAGTATTGTTTTTTCCCAGGCTATGGGACCTTAATAAAAGTATGTAATTTTCTGTATAGTATGTTATTTATGCAATCTTTTTAAAATCTAGTTCTTTCAGACATCAGTGTTCTTTATTTTTCTGTCCATGGTATTCATAGGATCTTTCTGTCATTTGTTCAGGGTACTGGATTTTCCTTCGTTTTTTGTGTAATAGTACATAGTTCGTGCTTTGTGCAATACTCTCGGCAGATGGCGTGTCATTTCTGCAGAGAGGGACCGAGCCATATGGGATAAAACCTGGTGTAATAAAGTCAATCTTCCTGCTTTGAACCCTTTAATCAGAATGTAACTATCTGTAGTATAACCCAGATGGGGGCACTTCAAACTGGGGCGTCTCTGTTTGTGCTTAATCTTACAGTTAACCTGCTGTATAAATTTCTGTCTGTTTTGGGATAATATACTTGCGCTTTAGCCGAAATTCGAATGTCTTTGTTCTAAATGCCGTAAGAGTCTAATGGCTGCTCAACGTATTCGTGTTCTCAGGGCAAATTATATTTTATCACAAATAGAGGTTCCCTTAGTTGGTAGCAGCGATCACAAGCAAACAAGAAACAAAAAAAAAAAAATGTAGGTAGCCTTGGTGAACCGTAGAGCGTGATATGTCTGTAAGATTTACATTTCTAAATTCAAAGAGTCTGGAGAGCCTAAAGACAAAAGATTGCCATTATTGTACTACGATTTACTTATATTGATCGATACCTCTCTGCAGAAATTACACGTCACCTACCGAGTGTACTGCACAAAGTACGACTCCTTAGCTCCGGCAATAATCTTATGGATCTTCAAAACAAATTCTCTTGTGAATAGAAAGGCACGTTCGAATTCAAACCCACGACTTTCGGAACGTAAGGCAAACGGTTTGACCATTTAACCACACCTTCACCCTTTCTAAATTCAAGTAGAAGTTAGGCGAGTAAGTTCCTTTCTTACTTTATGACGTTGTTTTGAATCCACAACACTTTCTGCCAGATCTGAAAAGAAAGCTACTATGCTTTAAAGCTCATGAAGGATCTATTTTAATACCACTGGTTATAGTTGGAAAATGCCGGTTTTCGCCAATGCCGGTTCCAAGCCCGGATGAAAAGGAGGAGGAATGTGCGTGAGGCCAGCTACATCATCACAAGAAATTGAAATAACTACAGAAACTTGTAAGACTAGTGACAACTGTTATAAGAAAGAGAAGATGGAGATATGTTGGCACACCTTGAGGAGAAATGATCAACGAATATCAAAGCAGGCATTGAAGTGGGATGCAAAGGATTCAAGAAAGAGAGGTCGATCTAAGGAGACCCTGAAACGAACATTGCTGAGAGAGGCAGGAAATATCGACCTCAGTTCCATGGAGGAGATTGAGCGAGTTGCCCAGGATAGAGCAGTATGGAGAAATTACTTGCAGGTCCCTATGTAACGATAACGGACGAGAGGAATTATTATTTATTATGTTGGAAATACAGGTTAGTCACATATTTGTTTCGACCAACGTTACATAATTTGTGTTTTGGTTAACATTACAATGTCGCCTTTACATCTCAGTTTTTTGTCTGGAACCAAATACAAGAGGAGCGTCTTGTCGAATGAATTAGAACGCGACTCTCTTGCAGAGACCTGTGTTCAATCCAGTGTAAGGCCACGGGTATTTTTCTGTTGTGGGCTAAAAAAAATCCTAACCTGAACAGCTTCACAGCGACAGAACTAGCCATGCTTGTCATTAAATTCATGAGACTTTGTCCTTACCTCTCACCTAAAAGCGGTACTACAGACAGTAACGAGTGTTTTAGACGACCGAATTGAAGCTGAGTGGTCCTAGGATCCTTTGAAAGTCGAAAAATACCACAAAACTGGGATGAAGAGCTCTATGATGGTTCAGAGTGAAGTCCGCACTGATGATGAACACAGCGACTGGTTTATGGTTAAAACCTGAGTAAAGCAAAGCTCTATTCTATGTCCGCTATTGTTTGTATGGCCATGACTGGGCAAGCAAAATGCTGCAGGTGTGAAACTAAAATCGATTTGGTAGAAAATAGTCAACTAGAAGATTTGGATTTTGCAGATGATATTGCCTTGTAAGTAGAAACAACCAAGATATGCAAAGAAAAACAGAACAACCAGTCATCTATAGCATCAAAAGTTGACTGCAGATAAGCTTTAAAAGACAAATATAATGAAGACACATATGACAAGTAATCTTGGATAATGACTTAAGATATAGAAAACAAGTTGAATGCATTTGAAAATAGATGTCTGCGAAAATAATGAATATAAAATGGAACGAATTCTGGAGAAGTGATGAAATCAGAGAAATGTCTGGTCAACCACTAGTGACAACTGTTATGAGAAAAAGAAGATGGAGATATGTTGAAAACCTTGAGAAGAAATGATCATGAATATCAAAGCAGACATTGAAGGGATGCAGAGGGTTCAAGAAAGAGAGGACGTTAAGGAGACCCTGAAAACGAACTTTGCTGAGAGAGGCATGAAATATCGGTCTCAGTTCCGTGGAGGAGAATGAGCGAGTTTCCCAGGATAGAGCGGTATTAAGAAATTGCTTGCAATCCCTATGTAACGTATAACAGAACGAGAGGAATTTATATATTATATAAACTTTCGGATAGATCAGAAACGAGCCTTTTAGTAAGCAGAAGTTTCGTAACAACTATTCTAACAAGACTCTCACCGTTTTTTATTATTCATAACGTATCTCAATTTTTGTTTATCTTTCCTATGACATTTTCCCGAATATTTTTCTCACCTTCTTTGCACTCATTCACAGAAGTTATCAAACATGAACACAATAAAACAAGATCGTGACAACTTAAATACATTTATTAAAAACATTCCTCTGTTCCTAACCATCATCCTCCGTCCTTCCTAACACTCGATCCGTGAGTCGCAACGCGAGTTCGCTCACTCAAATCCTGCACGCCAGTACATACAGCTGATATATATTTCTCACTGAAATTGTTACACGTGTCCTACAGATAAACATCTACCGACTAACTTTCTGGAACTTTACAATTGTTATATAGTTAATCCACTTTGATTTACTTCTTGTTATGTACGGACTAGAGCTCTTTAAGCTGAGGCACGTTTCTTTCAACCTAAGGTAAACTTTATCAGTTATTCAGAGCGTGACGGAAAAAAAAAAAATAAAAAATTTAAAACTTTTGTGGAAAATCCAAGATTATTGTAATCATGTTAGAAGCTTTACATTTCATAAATACTGTAATATACTCATCAAATTCATAAAATAAAAATATTAAATAATAATATTCAGTAATATAACATGTAAGAAATTGTGTAATATAAGAGAGAAAAATTAATACAAGTTTTATTAGAAGATAAATGCTCATACATTATTACAATAAAGAAAACAGATAGTTAATTCAACAGGATCTTTATGTAAATGTTAAAATAATTCAGTAAAAGTTATTTATGTCATTAAAAAAATTTTATTTCAAGAATAATTTTGTTAAAAAAAGAACACACAATATTTCAATATCTATAATTGAGTAAATTCGAATTTTTAGATATCTTACAGTAATTGACGTCTGAATTATAAAATAATGTAAACAGTTGATATTTTTCCTAGTAAAGGTTATTTATTGTTATTGTTATTGGTGTTGTTATTGTTATTGTTATTGTTCACAGAAAAGTTATGGAAATATCAACAATTTAAGTGCTATAAGTTTTGCACATGTGTTGTCGGGCTCGTATGGGAGCAGGAGTAGTAAAACTTCGACCTACAAGGCTTGTCGACCTAAGTGACGATTGAAGTAGGACCGAGAAGCTACCATAGTAAACAAAAAGCGCGGCAGAAATCGGATGTGCTTGTAGGCGCATAACTGACACAACGTACAATCGCTCTTAAACTCAGATCACATACAAATCACAAAGAATGATTAACAAGTGATCGATATGAGAGTTCGGAAGAAGAAGAAACTATACGTTTCATATTTGATTGACAGATAAGTTTATGAATATATTAAAGTTTACAGGTAGTAGTTCTCGCTTAACAAAAAGACATTAGAATCAATATGTCCTTTATTTAACATCTGCAATATTTATGTTTTGTTTTTGCTTTTATAATGTGATATGTTTTGATACATTCGAACTGTATAGTTAGAATTGTTTATACGTATTGACACTTTGCATGAAATTTGATCACACTTAACTGGTCTTGAGAAGTTAAGAGAAAAGTGGTGTTTGCCTCTGGCACCGTGTTTATTTATTTCGATACAGGAAACACTCTGTAAAACTATTACTAAACTGAAAACTTAAAACACGAATCTAGTAGATAGTTTTACAAATATTAAATACAGGTTAACCCTTTCGTCCATTCGAGCCGATTTACTAGCTCGTTGTTTTATTTTAAGATGACGAAAGTTGATTATGGCCAACTCCTTATATATCGAAACAAAAAGCCGGGTATAAAAACACTACAGGGGAAAGGGTTAAACGACGTTTCATCCAAAAGGTTTTATCAGACAAAAGGATACAAGCCACTTGTTGTTTTATGATATACGACCATTGATGACGAGATACACAATTGTCAAAGTACTTATTTAAGGTAAGTAACTATTTTTTAAACACACACAAAAAATGATTAAACTTGGATCGGAATGAAGATTAGTTTTTTTTTTGCTTTTAAGTACACAAATAATTTTTATCTATTTCTACTTTTTGTCTGTCTATTACTCGATCTAATTTAGTTTTTTTTTGTTAACTACTTTTTCTGTCTATTACTCGATCTAATTTAGTCTTTTTTTGTTAACTACTTTTGTCTGTCTATTACTGGATCTAATTTAAAAATAGTCTGTATTGATTTTTGTTTTTTTTTAACTACTTTTGTCTGTCTATTACTGATCTAATTTAGTTTGTATTTTGTTTTCTGAAAACAAATGGAGTTGACTGATATAAACAAAGCTAAGAATACAAAGGCATGCATATTCCCGTGGCAATGTAGAGTGTAAAATAATAATAATATTAATAATTCATCTCGTATCGTTATACGTTACATAGGGCCCGCAAGCAATTTCTCCATACCGTCTATCCTGGCAACTTGTCCAACTCATCCATGGAATTGAGACCGATATTTCTTGCCTCTCTCAGCAAAGTTCGTTCAGGGTCCCTCGCTTTTCTTAAACCCCACTTTAATGCCTGCTTTGATATTATTTAATCATTTCTCAAGGCGTGTGTAGCACTTGCTAATATCTCAATTTTCTGGCTGTTACAACATTTGTCACTAGTGGTTGACCAGACTTTTCTCTAATTTTATTACTTCTCTAATTCGGTCCATTTATGCTCATTATTTTTTTTCAGACATCTATTTTCAAATGATTCAACTTGCTTTCTATATCTTTAGTTTTTTCCCAACTCTCGCTGTCATATTAAAACTTTATATAGTTAGGAATTATACAACATTTCAATTGAAAATTCTTAATTCAGTTTTAATAGTATATAATTTTCAGTTCCATATTTTATTTTGTTTTTTAAAAACCGATGTTGCTTTGAAATTCGTAGCATAATTTCTTTTCAACATTGCCTGGTACTTTAAAGGGGAAAAATTGTGAAATGTGGATCTTTAACAGGCCCGGGGTTTTGGAAAACAGTTTATATGACTTTTGAACATGCCTTTGTTCCCGGGCAAGAATCCTTTACTTTATATTCCCTATGGTCACGGGGAAGGAAACAAATATATTATCCAGAAAGAACTCAAAATCAAAGACAACTGGCTGATGCTACAGAAAGAATGAGAAAATCAGTATTTTAGACATATAAAAAAAAAGGGCTGGAAGACCATCATGGAAAAATCCGCAAAGAGAAGAGAGGAAGACCAGGGAGAAGATGATTTAGGATATAACAATTTATTGAGCATGTAAGTTGCAGAGGCGTGACATCTCCCTATGAGAGAGGGGAAAATTTCCCAAACGACTGTTAAGGTGGCAACGTTCTGCTCAGGCAAACTATTTGGATGATGATGATGAATTTTCACTCTTCGTGTATCTCATTTACTGCTTTCTGCTTCGACTGGTTCCCGGGGCCCAAATTTGGGGTGTAAATAATAAAACCCACTGTTACCTGCCACGTATGTCGTAAGGGCGCATAAGGAGGTTTGACTGAAATTAGATGCACTTTTCCCTAAACAAGTCTATGCTTTTTGGTGCCTAAACCAATTTTCAACGTATCACGTTTTTTGCAAAATAAATATTACAAGAGTGATTAAAATTGGTCGAAAAGAACGAACACAAAGAAAAAGAAGATTGCTTTCTGATTTTATTTTTCTTCTATATTTTATATCATCACTCTTATTTTCTTCTATATTTTTATATCTCATTTCTCTTTTTATTATTTTTTCTTTTTCCTCTCTCTCCTCTCTCTCTCTGATCCCCTTATTATGTTCTAATTATTCTGTTTTATAACATTGTAAATTCTTTTTTACTACCAATGACATTCTCCACATACCTTTTAGATGAAATTAAATATTCTGTTTCTATTTATTTTTTCCATTGTTGTTCATTTGTTTTGATGAACATCTTTGTCCTTACTCCATAGTTACTTCATCTCCTGCTAATATGTATTTCGTGTGTTTAAACTATAGTTTCCCCAACTTTTCAAACCGCCACTTTGCACGACATAAACTTTGTAACGCCCCCTCGCCCGCATAAAAAGTTTCAACGCTCCTCCTTAATATACACGCTCTATTTTCACGTTGACATAGAAAATTATATATATTTCATCATACATGGTCAATTTTCAAACGATTATATACATAAAATAGAAAATTGATGAAAAATGGATCATGGGGAGATGGACATAAGATGAATTAAAATGCCGAATTAAATTTTAATGACTATTCAATCGCAAAGTCATGAGAAAAAATCACCCCAAATGCTTCTGAACCATATCGCCCACGGGAAAGGGCTTCAGCCCAACAGGCGGTACCCCCACTTTGAAACGATGGGTTAAACTAACCTCCCGTTCTGTGCTGTTAGTTTCTCTACTGGGTTTTTTCCATGGTTTCCCATCTTTAACAAAACAAAGATTGGGGTCTCTGTGGCTGGGGTTAAGCTCTTGCCTTGTGAGTCGAAGGTCGGGGTTCGAACCCGGACCTCGCGTTCTGTTCACGAGTGCAGTTTTTTAAAAACCCTAGATTGTTCCCGGGAAATCGGAGTTCGTGCTTTGTGCAATACTCTCGGCAGGTTGGCGTGTCTTTTCTCGGAGAGGCCCAGGCCATATGGGTAAACCGGTGCAATGAAGCAATCCTTCGGCTTTAAACCCCTTTTTAAGAAAAAATTTGGTCCCTAACTTCGCATGTCTACGATAGAGACTACCCTTTATCTTCTTCATTGAAATCACAGAGCGTATGTTTTCTCTTTGAGCAAGGGTAATGTGTCTTTTTCTCACAGAAAGCCCATTCTCGATTGCAGCATTTCTTGCCAATGCATCCACTCTTTCATCGCTCTTCATCCTAGAATGACCTGGGGTCAAGGATGAACCCTTTCTAAGTGAGTACGTTGACATTACGTGCCACTGTGTGTAAACGGAAGGGGATAAGCATATCCAAAGTTGAAAGTTTACCAGGCCATAGTGCTAACCACGCTGCTGTGCGGCAAGACATGGACAGTGTATAGCAGACACCAAAAAAAATTTAAAACCCATTTCCACACAAGCTGTCTACGCAGAATACTAAAAATAAACTGGCAGGACAAAATTCCGACAGCGAAGTCCTCACAAGAGCAAAGATCCCAAGCGTCAACACCCTGTTGCAGAAGGCCCAACTGAGATGGGTCGGTCACGTTGCTCGGATGCCTGATAAACCCATCCCAAAACAGTTGATGTATGGCGAGCTTGAAGGGGCAGACGTTTAGCTGGTGGACAGAAAAAAGCTTTAAAGACACTCTTAAAGTGTCTCTGAAATGCTTCGATATAGACAATACGGGCTGGGAATAACTTGCGCAAGATCGCCAAATTGGTTGTAAAAAAAAAGAGAATTTGAATAGCTGAGAACCATCGTATTGTTGAGTCACAGAGAAAACGAGGCGCGAAAAAACAGAGCACACAACACGCACATGTCAAACCTTTATCATGTATGCCCCACCTGTGGTAGGGATTCTGTTCTAGGATTGGACTCTACAGTCACCTCCGCACACCCAGAGAGGTGCAACAGCACACATCTGAGTTTGTCATCATCGCTTGCGATGGACGGCTTTTTTACGTTGACATTAGAATCTTGTGTCGCCTGTGTGATACTGGGACCCTAAGGGAAGCAAAGAATAGTACCACTGCGACCTACAAGACATTGCAGAGGCAACTATGAGGGTAGAGGGGCGCTACTCTAGTAAATAAAAGCATCACAGATATCGGATTGTGCTTGCCTGCTTGTGGCGCAAACTTTTGGGACAACGTTCAATCGCTCTTAGGCTCATATCACATACAAACCGCACAGAGTGGTTAACAAGTGATCGATTTGGAGCGTATAAAGAAGAAGAATCTTGTGTGAAGCTACAAGCTGTAATCACAACAGTTCAAGTATGAAATGAAAATCGTGGCATATCCCAAGAACGTAATCAACCATATAAACGAGTCGTTGATTTTCTAGGCACACTTATACTTTCTGTAGTTTTCCATTGTTTCTGAACGGGGAGGTCTATTTTTACCTTTGTAAAAATCCACGGGAAAAGAATGTACTTCCCAAACTTGCCTACCGTGGGGTTTTGAACCAGGTACGCTTGGTCTGTGATCAACTCACTACCGCTTGAGCTACAGACTGACAAGTATGAACACTCTATATAAAGATTCTTCCATGTATGTACTAAAACATGGTAGGTTAGCCTTGGCAACATCACTCAAAACAAACACTAAACACTTGACAAAACTTTTTCCTAGTGCCTGTTGTTTGTGCTATATTGAACCAATACTTCTGTATAGCAGCGAAACATGGACAATGAACAAACAATCAATACGATCATTGGAAACCACAGAGATGTGGTTTACGAAGAATGTTGAAATTCCACGGACAGCAAAGAAACAAATGTGGGGGTTTAAATTAGGCCTGCACACAAAAACCTTATCAAAGAATAAGAATCCGACAATCAAGGTTCTTCGGGCATATAATGCGAAGAAGGTTTAGAACATTTGGTGACTACAGGTAAAATTCAGGGAAGGAGAGATCGTGGGAAAACAGAGGGAGAAGATGTTGGATGGCTGACATCTGGTTCGACAAAATATCGACTCAGCGATTACATGCACCAAGCAAAGAAAAGTTGTGGAGAGACATGATCGCCTACGCCGGCAGGCATGGCATGATTGATTAGTGTGTAGTACCGCTTTATAGGGCGGCGTAAATGGGAGAGCCTGATGGCTTTAATGGCCGAATGGCTGGGGCAGTCGTGTGAAGCTGTTCAGGTTTGATCTTTCATTTATGTCCCCAACAGAACAAAAATTACTGACAGTACCGTAAATTGAACGGAGTCTCCCCAAATTTAGATTAATCATTTTAGGTATAAATACAAAGCAATGAAGACATCATTTTTCAGCAGTCTTCCATTGTATCGATAATAACAGATGTCATGTTCAATCTTACTGGACTACGGGTGACTATCCCTCTGTGTGTGAGGTTCAATTCCGGGGATGGCAGAAAAAACCGATTCCCCAGATTTACGGTGTTGTGGCACCGAACCAATTACGATGTTCATAGCACCGAGCCAAAGCTGAAAAGCTCAATTGCTTCTGGATCGGAAAAAAAAAAAACCTGCTACGTCTCTCTCTCTCTCTCTCTCTCTCACACCTCTCTCTGTCTTGTGCCCTTTAACCCAGTTAGGGAAGACTCTATACTTTATTATCGCCTGCAGCTCCTTCCAATTCTTCCGTATTTTGTTAATCTCTCTCCCAAAACTCTTCTCCGTTATTTCTAATCTACCTTCATTGGCTTTGCAGGTTCTAGGAAAAGGCCCTTCTTGTTATATCCCTCTTAGGTTTTCTCAAGGTATGTCCTACCCAGATTCAGTTTTTTCTTCATCTTTTGTATTTGACTTGTTCATGTTTTGTTGGATTTTGTAGCTGATTCTTCCGGTTTGAGTTACCCGCCCTAACCAAACCCTATCAGCAAAAACCAAGCGCCATGTCAGCAACTATAGCTCTTCAGCCGCAGTAAGTTCCGTGACCCGTGACTTTATAGACTGTTTGACCTTAAACAGTGTGTGATAATGGTATTTATGTGTCGAGTAATGAACAGTTGGTAAATATAGATAGTATACGGGAACAGTGAATCCCACGGTCTTTGTGTGTGTTATTTTTCTTGTATGTTCTCTTGCAAATTATATCAACCGTCCTTCACTGCACTTTTTTTTCCCTTTAAACTTGCATTCAATAATATTCATTTTCGACCCTACCCCTAAATCACTGGCGCTATAAGTTGCTTACTAGTTTTAAGACCCACTAGTTTTCGACTCATCCCGGAAACTCCCCCCGTTTATAATCAGGTCTTATCCCCGGTTCCCCACTGACTCGTCCAATCCCGCTACCGGGCGCCCTCTTACTAAGAGTATGCTTAATAAAACTAAAAAAGTTTACAGAATGGGAACAATGTAAACATTCCTTTTCAAGGTTAGTCACAGAAAAATTAAGTTACGCACATACTAAAGCTACTACGGGTCTGATACAATGATAGAGATAGTTTATAGTTCATAAGTACGGTTCCAACTTTACTGCAACGGGCCACCCCATAATTGCTCCGTTCCTGTGTCAATGAAAATCCAGAAATGCTAACAACTGTGAAATGTTCCCGTGTGAACTAATTCCAGAATGAAACAGCCGGGAACAGCCACAAAAAGCAACCTGCACCGCATAAAATGCATATGGCCTCGCTAATGTAGCAACCAAACTGTTCATCACTTGAATTGCAATTCTTGTCAAAGGGAACATCAATCATGACAAAATCTAGCTTTCTGCACCCGCAATATAACTGCATACGGCAGATTGGGCTTTTAATGATAGAGAACTAACCCTGAAAAAACGGAAACAGGCAGAGGACGGGCAGTAAACATGAACCGCTGAAATATCCGAGGCCCTAAATTCCATCTTTTACAAAACGCATAGAGCTCGCTCCAAGTGTCTCTCATATCGACATGATAAAAACAAAAAAGAGAATAGATAATATCAAGATAGAGAAGAATTTGAAGAACCTAGGAAAGCACGAAGCCCAATGAATAAATCGATAAATGGGGGTGAACAAGTTGGGGGGGCCCAAAAAAAAAGATCAAACACTGAATTTGAACCACAAACCCCTTTTTCCCTTTCGGGACTATTGTCTAAATACTATACAGCGTCTTTCTTCTTTTAGGGACTCTTCCCAGCCCTACTATACTAGCGTCTTTAAAAAACACAACCAGTTGCTCTCCCGATCTGCATCTGAATTTAAAGATGGATCTCAGTTTTAGGTTGAAAAAGGCGTGGGAGTTTTAAAAGGGTTTCTATTTTTTAATTGACATTGGCCCCGAAATAGGGTTGATCAATGCGTTAACAGATTCTCTCTAAAAATAGGCATTTATCAATGGTTAAGCGGGCAGATTCTCTCTAAGAATAGGCATTGATCAATGCGTTAAGCATTGACAATTCTCTAAGAATAGGCATTGATCAATGAGTTAACATTGACAGAATCTCTCTTTAAAAAGGCATTGATCAATGCGAAACATTGACAGAATCTCTAAGAATGGCATTGATCAATGAGTTGCTTTGACAGATTCTCTCTAAGAATAGGCATTGATCAATGTTAAACATTGACAGGATTTCTCTAAGAATAGGCATTGATCAATGCGTTAAACATTGACAGAATCTCTCTAAGAATAAGGGATTGATCAATGCGTTAAACTTACAAATTCTCTCTAAGAATAGGCATTTCAATGATTAACATTGACAGATTCTCTCTAGAATAGGCATTGATCAATGATTAACATTGACAGATTTCTCTAGAAAGGCATTTATCAATGTTAAACATTGACGAAATTCTTCCTAGAATAGGCATTGATCAATGCGTTAAACATTGACAGAATCTCTCTAAGAATAGGCATTGATCAATGCGTTAAATATACAGATTCTCTCTAGAAGGCATTGATCAATGCGTTAAACATTGAAAATTTTTCTAAGAATAGGCATTGATCAATGCGTTAAACATTGACAGATTCTCTCTAAGAATAGGCATTGATCAATGCGTTAAACATTGACAGATTCTCTCCGAACAGACGTGTTTCTGGGTTGTGAATCCTAGTCGATAACCAGAATGAGAAGATGGTGTCGATATTGGTACTGCCCAAAGAACAATATCCCTAAATATGCAAAAATATTGATCAATCAACATCGAACTATCGTGTTGGACAATTGGGCGCTGCTGGATTTGTTGAAATGAGATCGAGCACCTATGTAGTCGGAAGTGCTATGACGATATTCCTCTGATAACTGATAACCAATAATAACTTTTCGTTTTCACAAAATGAACATCTAATGATATCTTTTACTTCTTCTTCTTTGAACGCTCCCTATCGACCACCTATATTGTTAACCACTCTTTGTGATTTATATGTAATCTGAGATTAAGAGCGATTGTACATTGTACCAATTATGCGCCTACATGAAGGTCAGCACATCTGATTTCTGCGATGCTTTTTATTTATTCGGGTAGCTTCCCTATGTCCTACTCCAGTTCCCTCTTACGACATGCCTTATAGGTTGCAGTGGTACTATTCTTTGCTTCCCATGTGGGCCCCGGCACTACACAGGCAGTTCGCTGTACTAAAATGATAGTTCTCTGATAACTGGTAATTGATAATAAGCTTTCGTGTTGTTTACAAAACGAAAAAGTAATGATAGAAAAGGCGTTATTGCAAGCATGATCTCATCTCTCGTAGGTGTTCACTTCTTTTCATGTGATTCAGTTCTTTGCTGACAATATCAGTAGCACAGTAGTACTTTCCTTTTCTTTTCCCCCTCTCCTACAATGAACAATGTCCCTAGCGATTATTACGTTTCCGTTCACCCTATTTTGAAAGTACAATAATTCATTTTCAATCTTGTGACTGGTGAAATCCAATGTACTTTTCAGTAAAATGTAAGTTCAAGTTTTAAATTTAGTACTCAATATATCTTTCTCTAGCAATTTCCTTCAGCACTGTAGTTTTGCTATACTAATTGACCGATTGTGTCCAAATGTACTCGATAGGTGATATTGATAGGGCAGTCCAACGCAGCGTTCCAGAAAATGAGAATCATTATATGCAACAAGTCATTGTTAATGGAGAGTTATTCAGTGCTACATAGAACCAATACTAACATTCGAATGTGAGTCATAGACAATAAACACACAGATCGAAAATCGGTGAGGCCACAGAGATCTGGGATTACAGAAGAATGATGAAAATCCCATCTTATCTTATCTGATCTTAACCACATTTGCCGTGAAGCGCCGTGGGGAGTTAGTTTTCTATCTTGTGCCAGGTGTAATGCGCTTGACGTTGTCAGTCCATGCTTTCGCAGGGACTCTGAGATGTTATCTATCCATCGTGTTCTTGGCCTGCCTCGTGATTTGCGCCCTGAGTGTCGATTATTATAGGCACGTGATGGTAGTAAATGTGGTTCCATTCTCATTAGATGACCAAACCACTTTATTCTTTGCTTCTCGATGTACTGTATGCATTGTATAGTACCAACGATGCTTCTGATATTCTCGTTTCTGACTCTATCTCGCCTTGTAGCGTTGACAGCTTTTCGTAGACATCTCATTTCACATGTTGTAATCTTTTTTTCTAGTGTCTTAGTCAGGGGCCATGTTTGGCACTGATAAGAAGTTGGAATAAATATGCATTTTATCAGTTGTCGTTTGACTGCCATGTTAATGCTTGGATGTTTTAATAGTGGTGACAGTTGGTATGTCACTGCATTTGCCTTCTGGCATCTAGTCTCGATTTCTCTGTCCATCTTTCCACCTGCTGTGAATATACTCCCGAGATAGTTGAATTCGGGAGTCCATGAATGAGAATCCATGGACTGCTAAAATGACTAATGTTGAGGTGCTGAATGAGAATCCCATGGACTGCTAAAATGACTAATGTTGAGGTGCTGAATGAGAATCCCATGGACTGCTAAAATGACTAATGTTGAGGTGTTGAATGAGAACCCATGGACTGCTAAAATGACTAATGTTGAGGTGTTGAATAGAATCCCATGGACTGCTAAAATGACTAATGTTGAGGTGCTGAATAGGATCCCATGGACTGCTAAAATGACTAATGTTGAGGTGTTGAATGAGAATCCCATGGACTGCTAAAATGACTAATGTTGAGGTGTTGAATGAGAATCCCATGGACTGCTAAAATGACTAATGTTGAGGGCTGAATGAGAATCCCATGGACTGCTAAAATGACTAATGTTGAGGTGCTGAATGAGAATCCCATGGACTGCTAAAATGACTAATGTTGAGGTGTTGAATAGAATCCCATGGACTGCTAAAATGACTAATGTTGAGGTGCTGAATGAGAATCCCATGGACTGCTAAAATGACTAATGTTGAGGTGTTGAATGAGAATCCCATGGACTGCTAAAATGACTAATGTTGAGGTGTTGAATGAGAATCCCATGGACTGCTAAAATGACTAATGTTGAGGTGCTGAATGAGAATCCCATGGACTGCTAAAATGACTAATGTTGAGGTGCTGAATGAGAATCCCATGGACTGCTAAAATGACTAATGTTGAGGTGTTGAATGAGAATCCCATGGACTGCTAAAATGACTAATGTTGAGGTGTTGAATGAGGTCAAGACACCGAGAAAACTTATTATCAATATAAGAAAGAGGTAGTCATCATTTTTCGGGCACGTGATGAGGAAGGGAAGTTTAGAACACATTGTAACAACTGGTAAAATCGTGAGTAGACGAGTCAAAATCAGAGATAGAAATTTGTGGAAATCCATGATCATCTACGCCAGCCGGCACGGCAGCTGATGATGGTGATGAGAATGACATAATATTGTTTTGTTGTGTTTGTTTGTACAAAGTGTTGTTACTTCATGTTGCCTACTTACAAATTGGGGGATCTCTATGGCTTCGATTCCGGACCGGTAAGTTCTATTCACGAGTGCATGTTTTCCACAGACAACTATGATTGTTGCCGGGGCTGAGGAGCGTGTGCTTTGTGCAAAGCTCTCGGCAAGTGTCTTGCCATTACTGCCGACAGGAGCCGAGCCATCCGGGATAAAACCAGGCTCAGTGAAGTCAATACTTTGGCTTTAGACCCTTCACAAACCGATGTCACTTTCCTTTCTACAAATTGTTGTTCATCATCACCAAATAGCTTGTCCTTGAGCAAAACTTTGCCAACCAATAGTTTTCGGGAATTTTCTCTCTCATAGGCCAAATTCCTGCCTCTACAGCCGTAATGTTCAAACCATCAGTTACATCCTGAATCCATCTTCGTGGTCTTCCTCTTCTTCTCTTTGCCGGTATGCATCCTTCCATGATGGTCTTCCCCAGCCCTTCATGTCTTTTAGATGTCCAAAATATCTCAATTTTCTTTCTTATTTGTAGCATCAGCCAGTTTTCTTTGATTTTGAGTCCTTTCTGGATAGTTCCTTTTGTTCTCTTCTCTGTCCATGCTATACGGAGGATTCCTTTGTAACACTTATATTCGAAAGCACATATATTTTTCCACTGCTTTATTAAATGTCCATGTTTCCCAACCCATACATTGTTATTCATGCTACTACTAGTATTACCCTCTGATATACTATATGGTATCGACTAAGTCAGCGTTTCCAAAGTGGGCGTACCGCCCCTGTGGCGTTGAAGCCTTCGGGGGGCGATAGTGGGTTCAGAAGCATTTGGGTGGAGTATTTTCGTGATTTTGCGATTGAATAATCATTAAAAAATTTTATTCTGCATTTAAATTCTTCTATTCCATCTTACACAATCCATTTTTTCATTAATTTTCTGTTCATGTATATAATCATTTGAAAATTTACCATGTATGACAGAAATATATATCAATTTTCAATGTCAAAGTGAAAATAGAGCACATATACATAGATATATATATGGGGTAAAGCAAGTTGAATGCATTTGAAAATAGATGTCTGCGAAAAATAATGAATATAAATGGAACGAATTCCGGAGAAGTGATGAAATCAGAGAAATGTCTGGTCAACCACTAGTGACAACTGTTATAAGAGAGAAGATGGAGATATGTTGAGCACACCTTGAGGAGAAATGATCAAAGAATATCAAAGCAGGCATTGAAGTGGATGCAAAGGGTTCAAGAAAGGTCGACCTAAGGAGACCCTGAAGCGAACTTTGCTGAGAGAGGCAGGAAATATCGGTCTCAGTTCCATGGAGGAGATTGAGCGAGTTGCCCAGGATAGAGCGGTATGGAGAAATTACTTTGCAGGCCCTATGTAACGTATAACGGTACGAGAGGAATTATTGTTATTATTATATATGGGGTAAGGCGTTGGCACGCTGTTATAATGCGGAGAGGGCGTTACAAAATTTATGTCGCGCAAAGTGGGCAGTGTTCCGAAAAAGTGTGGGAATCTATGGACTAAGTGAATTACTAACGATATTTTCGGAACAACCTAAAGATGATGAACCAAAGAGTTATTTCTATCAAATGCTAGAACCTCCTAAAGATGATGAACCAAAGAGTGATTTCTATCAAATGCTAGAACCTCCTAAAGATGATGAACCAAAGAGTGATTTCTATCAAATGCTAGAACCTCCTAAAGATGATGAACCAAAGAGTGATTTCTATCAAATGCTAGAACCTCCTAAAGATGATGAACCAAAGAGTGATTTCTATCAAATGCTAGAACCTCCTAAAGATGATGAACCAAAGAGTGATTTCTATCAAATGCTAGAACCTCCTAAAGATGACGAACCAAAGAGTGATTTCTATCAAATGCTATATAAAAGTAAATGGGAGGAGAGAAAATTAAGAATGATGTTTTACCATTCAGCGTGAGATCGAAAGAGGAGACAGATGGGCGAAGCCTCTCTACGCGCATTGGCTTTCTTTTTCTCTATTCCTGATTTGACTCACAGCTTCAGGGTAAAAAAAAGATTTCTACGGACTTTTGTGTGTGTGTTTCAAAAATAGTGTCTTTCGTCAGCGACTCTGTTATCTCTGGGGTCCACCTTTTGCGTGGCTGGCCTTTTGCTTTGTATCTACTGTCAATAATCCTCTCCGCTCCTCGTGGAGCATAGGGCCTCAACAGTTGTTCGCCACTCTTCTCGGTCTCTGGCTGTTCTTTTTATGTTCTCCCAGGTCAATTGAGCACTCTTCAGCTCCTCAGTAAGACCTCGTCTCCAAGTCTGCTTAGGGCGTCCTCTTTCGTTTTCCCTGCGGTTCCACTCGAGCACCTGTCTAGTGACACTCGACTGTGTCTTCCGCAAGGTATGGCCTATCCATCGCCATCTTCTCCTCTTGACCTGTGTCATCATAGGTTCCTGCCCTGTTCTTATCCACAGATCCGTGTTTGTAACTCTATCATTCCATCTCAATCTGAGAATCCGCCGCAAACATCCGTTGAAAAAGGTCTGGATCTTATTTGTATTGCCCTAGTGACTCGCCAAGTTTCCGAGCCATACAGCAACACCGATTTCACATTTGAGCTGAAAATCCTGAGCTTTGTTTTCGTGGAGATGGCAGCGGACTTCCACACCATGTGCAGGATCGCAAAGGCCTGTCGGGCCTTCCTAATCCTAGCATTAATGTCCTCATCTGTACCTCCTGATCTGCTGATCTTACTTCAAAGGTAGACAAATTCATCCACATCTTCTATGTCCCTTCCTTCAATCAGTATTGGGATCTTGCTGTTGTTGTTGCTACGCATTACTTTAGTCTTCTCTTGACTGATTTAAGGCCGACTCGTTGTGCCGTTTGTGTCAGAGCATCCACTTTTTCCTGCATGTCTTGAGTCTAGTGAAAGCAAGGCGAGATCGTCCGAAAAATCAGGTCTTCTAGCTTTGACATAAGTGTCCACTGTATGCCTTTTCCAGACCTGGCGTAGGCTGTGCGTGTGACCTAATCAAGTAGCACCAAGAAGAGGAGGGGGGACAGCAGGCATCTTTGTCTAACACCAGTAGTGACCTGGAACTCCTCTGACAGTCTTCCATCATGAACAACCTGGCAGGAAAACCCCCTCACAGCTGCCTGATGATGTCGACAGTCTTCTCGCACCCATAGTTTCTTAGGATCCCCACATTGATTTCCTATCTATGCTGTCAAATACCTTCTCAAAATCAACAAACACACGTAGAGCGGAGCCTGCCACTCCATTGTTTGTTCCACTATGATTCTTAAGGTGGCTATCTGGTCATTGCAAGATCTATCTTTCCGGAATCCCGCCTGTTCGTCCTAAGCCTCTGTCTATAGCGTCTTTCATCCTGTCCAGAATAACCTAGTGAGGACTTTGCTGGGAATGGAGAGCAGCATGATCCTTCTCCACTTGTCACAGTTTGACAAATTGCCATTCTTTGGCAGTTTCACGAGGGGGCCTTTCTTCCAATCTGCTGGTATTCTCCTCCTGTCCCACACAAGTTGAACAATATGTGGAGTTGGTTTACCATCTCTTCTCCTCCTTCCCTCAGAGCTTCCGCTGGGATATTATCAACTCCTGCCGCCTTGCCCTTTTTCAAGTTTTTCAAGGCATTGTGGATTTCCTGTTTTGTGATCTCCCTTACGTTTATGTCCAGCGGGTCTCCTTGCCCTAAATCTAGTGGGTTTAGTGGGGAGGTCTATTTAACACTTCCTGGAAATGCTCTTTCACGCCCAGTTGTTCATCAATTTTAGTCAAAAGTTTTCCAGTCTTATCTCTCACTGGCCTGCTCTGCTTATTTTTTCCTCCCACTCAACAATCTGGTTGTCTCATAGAGAGCCTTGAGGTCACCTTTGCTAGCTGCTGTCTCTGCCTCTTCTGCTATCTCATTTATGAATGCTCTTTTGTCGTTTCTCAGCTGTCTTTACCTCTCTAGCCATCTCGTTATATCTAGTTGCTGCCGCCTGTTTTGCTGTCTTGTTCGTGACTGGTTTACTTCTTGTTTCAGCTTCTTCCTCTCCTCCACCCTCTGCCATGTTTCGTCCGTGATCCAGGGTTTCCTGATTGATGATGGTCTCCCAAGATTTCTTCAGGCTCCAACTGTCGCCTGCTTTAAGGTGTTCCACCTACTCTCCACTGTACCTTCCTCTTCTGTTGTCTGTAGTGCCTCGAAACGGTTCTTTAGAGCAATCTGGAAGACTTCCTTTGTGGTCTGCGATTGGAGTTTCTTGACATCAAACTTGATTCGTGTACTTTGTTGTTTCTTCTTTGCCGATAGTTTCATTTTTAATTTTACAGTTACCAGATGGTGATCAGATCCTATGTCTGCTCCTCTCTTCACTCTAACATCTTGTAGTGATGCTTTCCATCGTTGGCGAATTGCCACATGATCGATCTGGTTTTCCGTCCGATGGTCTGGCGAGATCCATGTTGCCTTAGGCATCTTCGATGAGGAAAGAGTGTACCCCAATGACAAGCTCATTGGAGGCACAGAAGTCTGCAAATATCTCACCATTTTCGTTCATGCTTCCCAAAACCATTTACTCCCATCTCTTTTCTCTGCCAGTGTTTTCGCTGCCCACCTGGCATTTAAACCCACAAGAATCATCATGTCGTGCTTTGGTACTTTGTCCACAGTTGCCTGTAGTTGTGCATAGAAATGGTCTTTTCCACCTCCTCTGCATCGTTCGTCGGTGCATAACACATAATTATGTAGGTCTTCTGGGAAATAGATACGAACCTTGCACTAATAATGCGGTCCGACACTGGTTCCCATTCCATCAGACTTTGCTTGCTTCCTTGGTCAGCATCAAGGCCACCCCGGCTCCGAGGATCATCTTCATTTTCTTTGCCCGAATGGAGCAGCGTTTCTCCCGTCTGAAGTCTTGTTTCCCAAAAAGCATTCCACCTTGTTTCACACATTCCCAGCAACGTAAGCTTGTACCGATCATCTCCTTACCACTTGTACATTTGCCTGTCTCTAGCAGTGTCCTTACATTCCACATCCCTACAAGGGTGGACTTCTTCTGTGTAATCAACCTGGGTGCTTCTATCTTTGTTGTCTGCGGCCGAAAAAAGGGTCGTCAGCACATCAGCTTCCTTGCGGGTTTGGCTGCTGCACGTCATCTGTCTCCTGCATGGAGCCCTAGTCCTTCCGAGACTCGAGTTAGTTTTGAACAATTTGTTTTGGTTTCTGTAACTACTGTTTTTTTAAATGGATGGGTAGTTAGCCCATCGCACAACCCCAACCTGGAGGACCAGGAGACCACATTTAGTCTGCCTCTCTCCCTTCGACCTTCCTGGCTTGGTAACCCTGCCGGCATAGCTCTCCGGGTCCCTGAGGTACGCAAGACCCCCCACCACTACAAGGTAATGGCCTCATGGAGGAGTGTATCTACTGTATCGGAGTAGTATTGCTCTTTGATGTGCACTGTCTGTTGGTAATCTGCTTATGTGGCCGAATCATTTAATTTGTTGTTTCTTGCTGAGAAGCTAGTATGTATATATATATATATATATGTACTAAAATGTCGTTTATAAGTTACATAGTACTTACTGCCCAGGAATTGTAATAATGTTACTTTACATGTTTTTTTTCATCTTCATTTCTTCTTCTTTTCCCCTTTTTGCTTTTTACTTTTCCTTCTGTTCATCTTTTCTCTTTTCTCTACTTCTTATCTTCTTCATCGTTTTCTTCATACTTTCTTCTTTTCTTTTCCTCTTCTTGTTCTTCCCATTTTACCTCTTCCTCCTACTCCTGTACTTCTTTTGCATCTTTCCTCCTTTTTTTCATCATCTTCAATTTTACTTCTTCTTCCTCTCTTCTTTTACTTTTTCTATGTCCTTATTTTCTGTCGTTTTCTCTTTTCTTATTTTTCCCTCATGTCTTCTTCTTGAGAGCCGCTGGCCAGTTGTTAGTGAACTCGCTTGCAAGGCTGGTGGTCTGGGTTCAGCTCCCGCAATGCGCGTGGAATTTTCCGACCACTGACGGCTCTCATCGTCCAGCCTCAAATGGTACAGACATGCTCTGGGAATAAGGCGGCCGCTGATGCTGACCACATCACCCATTGTGTGCCGACGTCAATGAAAATACAGGCCTAACACTGTATTGACCTTACACCACGATGTATGAAAGGGTTCCTTTATTTTTTTTATGTCTTCTTCTTCCTTCTATTTTGATTCTATTCCGTTACGTCAACTTGAATATACTAAAATATTGAAGTGATTAGTATGTGAATGTCGAATTTATTATCAAGTAGCTTGTCCCTTCAGAGCTTGGCTCTCATGACAGCAGTCTTGAAAAACTATTCTGTGCAAGTTGACCGGCGTCAGCACGAGTCATTCTCAGATCGTCAATGACATCCTGCACCCATCATCTTCTAGGTCTTCCTCTCATTCTTCTTCCAGGCGTCATTCCCTCTAAAATTATCTTCTCTAGGCACCCATGTCGTTTGATGTGTCGGAATTTATACTAGCTGAAATTGTAGGGACATCACCAATGTTATTCTGAATATTTATTGTATATTTTACATGCTTTAAATACATTTTTCTGTCAACATCGTACAGAATTTAGCCAGTAAACGTAGTCCACTTGTTCAAAAATATTTTAAATATTCAAAAATATTACAGATGCTCTTTATGAGAAATTATATTCAGGACATTGGATTCAATACTTCACTTTGTCACAACGTTTTGTCCGTGTATTGCTGGGGCCACATATGAGCAAAGAATAGTAACACTGCACCATACAAGAAATGTCGTAAGAGGGTGCTAAGGTAGGGACATAGAAAGCTACCTAGTAAATAAAACGTCGCATAAGTCGGATGTAATGGCCTACTTGTAGGCGACAAACTGCACAATACAATCGCTCTTAGTCTCAGATCACATAAAATCACAAAGAGTGGGTAACAAGTAATCGATATGGAGCGCTCGAAGAAGAAGAAGAAGAAGAAAGAAGATAATACGTTTGTATCAAAATCTCTAATTTAGACGAAATGTTTTGGGTGTGTTTTCTATACCGGTCGAACTGTATCACAGCGTGTATAAAAATATCAAAGCTGAATGTGTTTTTGGGAACAAAATAATGATACATGTCAATGGCTAGGAGAAATGTGGATATAAAATTCATTTTTAGCGTGAACTTTCACAACCTTTTGTTGATTTGATTACATTTTTTGTACATGTTTGTAGATAAGATGAAATTATAATAATAAAATAAAACAGTATTTTTCAGGGATCACATTTTACTCCCTTGTACAGACACTTACGCATTTGCACAAGTGCTGCACACACCACTGAGTTAGAGCCCGAACACGCATATATATATATATATCGAGAATGTGTAATTAGCTCGTTACTATATGCAAAGCATGGACAGCCTACTCCAAGACACGAAGGAGACTTAACATCTTTCACCTTCGATGTCTCCGCAAGATTATGGACATCAGGTGGTACGACAAGATAACCATCTCTGAAGTACTGCAACATGCAAACTTGCCATCCATCATGGCATACTCGGCAGTAGAAGACTTAGATGCCTAGGGCATGTGCAAAATGGACAATGCCATTCAAAACAAATGTTGTTCTGTGAACTTTCGGAGGAAGAGACAGCAAGGCAGACCACTGCTCATATTAAAGATGTCTGCAAGGCCTCAATGAATAACTTCTCTATCGGTCCCAGCAAATGGGAAACACTGGCTGATGGCCGTGATATATGGAAAACAACATTGCGCAAAGGTGCAAAATCTTTTCAAAAGAGACTTAGACTTAGGGATAAGCTGAAAGACAAGAGAGACAAGCGTAAACTCAGAAGCTGTCATAGTGAAACACTTGCCAATTGACCGTCTGTAAAGACGAAAAAGGCCATATATATATATATAAATATAACACGTAGGGAATGAGAAAAAAGAGATGAGCATTGTTTTCTTGTATCGTTATTAATTTATGACAGAAACATCACAAAAGAAGTAAAATACTTTTACAAAGCACAAATGCAATCTAAAGCGACGTTTCACCAAAGGACTTTGCTAAACTTATTCTTCAGCGATCTCTGGTCATGAGCTTAATTTACTGTGGACCACAAACTGGATAATCAGCTTTAAGTCAGTCAGGTTTCCCCAAAGCTTAGTTCTCAGATCGACTGTGTGTGGCCATATTTTTCTTCTCAACTCGACATAGAGAGGACAGTCTTGCAGAATATGCTCCGGTGTCTGTTCCGCCTGCTGACACTGGTACAGAGCTGTTTGACTTATTCCTAGTCTATATATGTGTTTTAAACATGTTCTTTCCTAAACTAAACACGTAAACGAACAGTGGGAACAAGACACCGTTTTATAGGGTTACTGCAGAAACTAATCAACCGTTGATGATTGATTGATATGACTATCATGCCCGTCTGCCCAGCGTGTTCGTAGCGCGTTGGACTACGGTGACTATCCTCTGTGTGTGCGGGTTCAATTCCGCGGGATGGCAGAAAAAGCCACAGATTCTCCAGATCTACGGTGTTCGTGGCGCCGAACCGAAGGGTTACGATGTCCATGGCACCGAGCAGAAGAGCTGAAAAGCTCAAGTGCTTCTGGATCGAAATTTTTTTTTTTTTAAATAGGACTATCATTGTTGCAATTTGGTGAATAACCATGTGGGCTCCTATCTCTTCCTTACACAGAAAGATCTCGGAGACATTGCACGAACTCTGTAGCATCGGTGAGTAAAAAGTAAAAAGTAAAGGAACCCTTTCATACCTCGTGGTATATAGGTCAATACAGTGTTAGGCCTGCATTTTTCATTGACCGTCGGCACACGATGGGTGATGTGGTCAGCATCACGCCGGCCGCCTTTACTTTCCCAGAGCATGTCTGGTACCCGTTGAGGCTGGGTCGACCTGAGAACCGTCGCGGTCGGGAAAAATTCCACGCACATTGCGGGAGCTGAACCCAGACCACCAGTCTTGCGAAGTGAGTTCACTAACAACTACGCTACATCGGCTCTCAGCATCGGTGAGTGTTCCGGATATAATTTTGAATATTGTAGTTTTTGATATAAATTCTATTTCCAACTATCAATAAATTTTGCATGGAAAGCAGTTTTGTAGCGCACTCATATTGATCTTCTACTGCCAACGATTCTATTACATGCTCAATTTGAACATGAGACCTATGTTCTATTGTCAGCCTCCAATAAAAACTAGAATTCAATCTGACCCCACTGCGACCAGGGAAGAACACTGATTGTCAATTTAAAAAAATGTTAAATTAGATTTCGTTGTTATGTATCGCTTAAGTTAACCATTACATAGATCATCAACGATCTTTATTGTTTTTTTTAATTATTGGCAACCTCACAAGAACTAGTAGTTTCACTCATTTCATATTCCGTCCATGTGGTGTCAGGGCGGGCAAGGAGAGCAAATAATAGTACAACTGCGATCTACAAGGCATGTCGTAAGAGGTGACTGATGTAGGACCTCGAGAAGCTACCCTAGTAAATAAAAAAATGTATCGCTGAAATCGGATATGCTGGTCTACTTGTAGACGCATAACTGACACAATGTACAATCGCTCTTATGCTCAGATTACATACAAATCACACCGAGTGGTTAACAAGTGGTCCATATGGAGCGTTAGAAGAAGATATGTTTTCTAGATTGTCCACGTCCGCGAGATGATCTAGGATTCAGGTCATAGAATCTTGGGTCGTATTAAATTCGTAATTAAACTTTAGATCTATATTCTTGTTTATTTTGTATGTCGTGTTTATATATATTGTCTTGTTAAAGCCTTTGGTCGAAACATCGCTTGTTGTGATTTTACATATTTCATTATTCTTTTTTCCTTGCTTTTGTAATACTGCCACATGCATGTTTTCGTCCCTATCACTAAAGACAGCAAAGATGAACCTGGGGCTAGTCGAACGTTCACAGTGTCTTAACGTGAATGGTTTTGATATTTGGATACATGTTTCCTCTGTTATATATGTTTCCTCTGTTACTTATATATGTTTCCTCTGTTACTTATATATGTTTCCTCTGTTACTTATACATGTTTCCTCTGTTACTTATATATGTTTCCTCTGTTACTTATACATGTTTCCTCTGTTACTAATACATGTTTCCTCTGTTACTTATATATGTTTCCTCTGTTACTTATATATGTTTCCTCTGTTACTTATATATGTTTCCTCTGTTACTTATACATGTTTCCTCTGTTACTTATATATGTTTCTCTATTACTTATACATGTTTCCTCTGTTACTAATACATGTTTCCTCTGTTACTTATACATGTTTCCTCTGTTACTTATACATGTTTCCTCTGTTACTTATATATGTTTCCTCTGTTACTTATATATGTTTCCTCTGTTACTTATACATGTTTCTCTGTTACTATACATGTTTCCTTATATATACATGTTTCTCTGTTACTATATATGTTTCCTCTGTTACTTATACATGTTTCCTCTGTTACTTATACATGTTTCCTCTGTTACTTATACATGTTTCCTCTGTTACTTATATATGTTTCCTCTGTTATTATATGTTTCTCTGTTACTTATACATGTTTCCTCTGTTACTTATACATGTTTCTCTGTTACTATCATTTTCTCTGTTACTTATATATGTTTCCTCTGTTACTTATACATGTTTCTCTGTTACTATCATGTTCTCTCTGTTACTTATACATATTTCCTCTGTTACTTATATATGTTTCCTCTATGTTACTTATATATGTTTCCTCTTACTATATATGTTTCCTCTAGTTACTTATACATGTTTCCTGTTACTTATATATTTCCTCTGTTACTTATATATGTTTCCTCTAGTACTTATACATGATTTCTCTTACCTTATACATGTTTCCTCTTCCATACATGTTTCCTCTGTTACTTATATATGTTCTCTGTAACATATATGTTTCCTCTGTTACTTATATGACGGCTTGCAACAGACAGTTTGAAAAAGACTATTAGGTAAGAACGTGTCTATCAAGATTGAGGAGAATATGAAGACCACGAGGAAGATGAATTCATGATGTGAGCTGATGATTTGAGTATTAGTAAGCAGAGACGGAACATCTAGAACATTATTATTATTATTTTATTATTTGGACTGTGTGTTACACGGACTTGGAAGGAGCAAATAATATTGATACTCGCGACATACAAGACATGACGTAAGATGCGACTGGAGATAAGGACCTTATGAAGCTATCATAGTAAATAAAGCGTCGTAGAAATTGAATGTGCTGGCCTACTTGTTGGTCTGGCACATCATAACATCGCTCTTAGGCTCGAAACCACATATAAATCACACAACACAAAGAAGAATGTTATTATTTTCTTCTCGTACCGTTATGCGTTACACTGACCTGCTGAATTTCTTCCATACCGCTCTATCCTGGGCAACTCGTTTCAATCTCTTTTATGAAATTAAGTCCGGTATTTATTGCTTTTCTCAGTAAAATTCGTTTGAGGGTTTCCATGAAGCATTTTTTCTATCTTGAACCTTTGCCTCAACTTCAATGCCTGCTTTACAATTCTTTGATCGTTTCTTCTCAGAGTATGAGCAACATATCTCCATCGTCTCTTTCGTATAACAGTTATTACTAGTGGTTGACCAGACATTTCTCTGTATTTATCATGTCTCATGAAACGGCCCCATTTTGTGTTCATCTATTTGTGAACGCTTTCAACTAATCTCGTTATCTTTAGTATTTTCCATTCTTGCTTGAGTATCTAACCTATTAGAGAGAGATTGGTGGAGAGAGAGAGATAGTGCGAGGGGAGAGAGAGAAGAAGCCGTGTGAGAGAGAAATTCCGTAAGAATGTTAGGGTAGCAAAGTTCTATTCAGGACAAGCTATTAGACGATTATGCCAGTCTAGGGTAGCAAGCTCTATTCAGGACAAACTATTAGGGCGATTATGACAAGTTAGAGTAGCAAAAGTTCTATTCAGGACAAACTATTAGACGATTATGCCAAGTTAGAGTAGCAAAGTTCTATTCAGGACAAGCTATTAGACGATTATGACAAGTTAGAGTAGCAAAGTTCTATTCAGGACAAACTATTAGACGATTATGACAAGTTAGAGTAGCAAAGTTCTATTCAGGACAAACTATTAGACGATTATGCCAAGTTAGTGTAGAAAAGTTTAATTCAGGACAAGCTATTACATGATGATGCTAATTACAAAATACATTCTTCAGTTCATTTTGTTTGTGACAGAGCAACATTTCTCAGAAGTACCCATCTTTATTTTGTTATCCGACAGACGTTAATTATATTGTACTCTGTACGAAGTCTGAAAATATTACTGTTTCTTTTGTTCTGGTAATTTCCATCATCTTTGTGGTGACCTGCTTGCATTATACCATCGTCTTCCAATAAATCTCATTATATATTTTAATTATGTAATCAGGTTGACAAAGTGTTTGTCAATCTTACAGTCTCTTTTTTGCTGTTAATGATAATTTAGTCTATTAACGACTATATTTCTGTGTGATAATGTACTCAAATTTCTCATTTCCTCTGTTAATTATGACAAAAATTAAAAATTGCTAGAAATAGTGATTCAATATTTTATTTTAGTTTAACTTAAATAATTTTTTTTCGTTATGGTGGTATGATGAAATTAGAGAAACGTCTGGTCAACCATTAGCAACAAGTGTTATAAAAGAAAGATGTTAATATGTTGGGCATACTTTGAGCAGGAATGATCAAAGAATCACAAAGTAAGCATTTGAGTTCGGTGCAAAAAGTTCATGAAAGAAAGGAAATCATGGAGAAATTCTGAAACGAACTTTAGTGAGAGAGTTGAGAAATAGCTATTTAAACAAAAAGCGTTACTACTATTGTAAGTACAACTGCAAAAACTACTAGTACATCAACTACTATTCAAACAATTACTACTTCTACTACTACAATTATTGCTAATATTTTTTACTGCTACTGCTTACTAGTCAAGAAAACTAGAAACATCGAACTGTTATTTTTAACCTACAACCGTGCGTGTGCTGCTGGGACTCTAAGGAGCGAAGGAATAGTACCACTGTTGTCAGCAGGTCTGCAGACAGTAGTCAGTTAGATCTACCTGTGCTATTTTGTTAAAGATAGACTGTGCAAGTGGAAGAAGACCGAAAACCTGAAACGTCCACTGAGGTCAAAGGCTCAGTAGGACAACACTGCGCCAGTATTAGTGAAGGGGCAGTAATCAAGACCCTGTCCCCCACCTCCACATGGTGACCCTGGTAACATACTTTTGTTCCGGTCTGGAAAAGGAGGGCAGGGATCGGGAAGAACTACAGGTAGTGGTAGCAGTGCAAGCACGGCAAAGCAATACAGGTCCGAAAATCCCTGAACAACGCACGCATCTCCTGGCCGGTCCGTTAAAATTTGTCTAAGTTTCCAAAAAGTAAGAAACAGCAGTGTACGAGTCGTTCGCGAACAAATGCTAACTCCTCAGGAGTAAATGGCTGAATTAAAGGGATGTGAGGTGCATCCCAAAGCCGAGACGTGGAGCAAACTCGAGTCCTGTGCATGAGTCAAGCTGCGAGTCGGAGCAGTCCCGAAGTACGACAAATGGGATGACAAATATGAGAACATAAAGGCGCGCAGCATCCGGCCGATGGGAAAGGCTGCACGGAAGGGATGAGAGGTGCATACCGAACGGAGAAGAGGCTCACATGGAGCGAAACTCGGAGCCCTGTGCACGAGCGGAGCTGAGTGTCACAGCAGTCTCGAGGTAGAGTAAATTAGACGACAGGTGTATACGCTGGACCTCGAGTTGAGCTGCACGTGGGCTCCGAGTATGGGCCCTCATAGAGCGAAACTCGGACCCCATTACAGGGATGGGGGCACGATTTAAGCTCCATGGTCGGACAGCTCAGGCAAATGTGAGCACGGAAGAAATGACGGTGACGATGAGGTAGGCACAGGGCAGAACGAGCGCGCATGGAGGTGTTGCACGAGTGGGCCCATCGATGGGCAGAAGTGCATGACACTGCAGTCACGGCAGAGGCACGGCAGGCACGGCTATGGCGTCAGGCGCGACAGACGAGAGGTTGTGCGGACCACCCGAATATGCAGAAAAACTGGAAAGTCCAGCAGAGGTGAAGCCAGTCAGGTTAAACCCGTTTCAAGCCGTCATATAAAAGTAAAGAGGAAACATATATTTTAAAGAGGAAACATATATAAGTAACAGGGGAAACATGTAAAAGAAACAGAGGGAAACTTTAAATAAGTAACAGGGGGAAACTTTATAAGAAAAGGGGGAAACATATAAGTAACAGGGGAAACATTAAAATAACAGGGGGAAACATGTAAAAGTAACAGAAAACATATATAAGTAACAGGGGGAAAAAATATATAAGTAACAGAGGAAACATATAAAGAAAAGGGGAAAAACATGTATAAGTAACAGGGGAAATGGTATAAGTAACGGGAAACATGTAAAAGTAACAGGGGAAAACATATATAAGTAACAGAGGAAAATGTATAAGTAAAGAGGAAACTTTATAAGAAAAGGAGGAAATTATAAGTAACAGAGGAAACATATATAAAACAGAAAACATATATAAGTAACAGAGGAAAATGTATAATTAAAAATGTAAAAAGTAACGGGAAACATGTAAAGAAAAAGGGGAAAAACAAAAAGGAAAGAGGAAACATGTATAAGAAACAGAGGAAACATGTATAAGTAACAGGGGAAACATGTATAAGTAAAGAGGAAACATAATAAAAGAAAGGCTTTTTATAAGAAAAGAAAAATTTTAAAGTAACAGAGGAAACATTAAAAACAGAGGAAACATTTTATTAGTAACAGAGAAACATGTATAAGTAACAGAGAAAATATATAAGTAAAGGAAAACATGTATAAGTAACAGAGGAAACATATATAAAAGGAAACATATAAAGTAAAGAGGAAACATATATAAAAAACAGGGGAAAACATGTATTAGTAAAGAGGAAACATGTATAAGTAACAGGGGAAACATATATAAGAAACAGGGGGAAACATGTAAAAATGGGAAACATATAAAATAACAGAAAAATAAAATAAAAAAGGAAACATATATAACAGAAAACATGTATCCAAATATAAAAAACCATTCACGTTAAGACACTGTGAACGTTGGGCTATTGGGGTTCATCTTTGCTGTTTTTGGGGGTTTTAGGGACGAAAACATGCATGTGGCAGTATTAAAAAAAGAAAGGGGGAAAAAAAGAATAATGAAATTTTGAAAAAATCACAACAAGCGATGTTTGCCCAAAAGGCCCTTTTTTAACAAAAACAATATATAAAAACCGACATACAAAAAAAACAAGAATATAGATCTAAAGTTTAATTAGGGGTTTCCGCCCCCAAGATTTTTGACCTGAACCCTAGATCATCCGGACGGACAATCTGGGAAAACATATCTTCTTTTTAACCCTCCATTATGGACCACTTTTTAACCACTGGTGTGATTTGTATGTAATCGGGAGATAAGGTTGATTGAAATTGGTTTTAAAGGTCTAAAGGGGGGCCAAACCCGATTTCAGCGATACATTTTTTTATTTCCCGGGGGTTAGTTTCCCGGGTCCTACACCCGACCTCAACATGCCTTGTAGACCCCCAGTTGTAAAATTAGCCCTCGCCCGCCCCTGACACCCATGGACGGAATATGAAATGAGTGAAACTACCCGTTCTTGTGAGGTTGCCAATAAAAAAAAAAACAATAAAGATCGTTGTTTCTATGTAAGGGTTTAAACGCGATTAACATAAAAACAAAAATTTAATTTTAACATTTTTTTAAAGCAATCAGTGTTTTTCCCCTTTGGCCCGGGGGGTCAGATTGAATTCCCATTTTTATTGGGGGCTGACAATAAACCCCAAGGCCCATTTCAAATTGAGCATGAAAGGGGGAATCGTTGGCAGAAAGATCAATATAGTGCGTTTCAAAACTGCTTTCCAGCAAAATTTATTGTGTTGGAAAAAATTTATACAAAAACACAATATTCAAAATTAAAACGGAACACCCACCGATGCTAAAGAGCCGATGAAAGCGTAGTTTTAGTAAAACCCTTTTCCCCCAAGACTGGGGGGTCTGGGTTCAGCTCCCGCAATGTGGGGAAAATTTTTTCCCGACCCGACTTTTTCAGGCCCAGCCTAAACCCCGGGTACCAGACATCTCGGGGAAAGGGAAAGGGGGCCCTGATGCTAACCCATCACCCATCGTGTGCCGACGGTCAATGAAAAATCGGGCCTAAACTGTATTGCCCTTAAAACCCACAGGATAAAAGGGTTCCTTTATTTTTTTATTTTTAACTCCCCGATGCTACAGAGTTTGTGCAAATGCCCTGGGGATCTTTCTGTGTAAAAGAATGGAGCCCATTTATTCACCAAATTGAAACAATGATAGTCCTTTTTAAAAAAATTTCGATCCAAAAGCCCGGTTTTTCCAGCTTTTCCCGCTCGGTGCCATGGAACCCTTAACCCCTTGGGTTTCCCCGGCGCCAGGGGCACCGAGATCTGGAAAAATCGGGTTTTTTCTCCCCCCGGGGAATTGAACCCGTACAAAAGGGGGATGGTCACCCGTAGCCCAACCCCTACGAACACGCTGGGCAGACGGGCATGATAGTCATATCAATCAATCAGTCAACGGTTGATTATTTTTTCTGCAGTAACCCTAAAAAAACGGTTCTTTTCCCCTTTGTTTGTGTTTAGTTTAGGAAAGAAATTTTTAAAAAACAATATATAACTGGGAATAAGTAAAACAGCTCTGTACCAGTGTAAAGCGGGCGGAACAGACAGGAAAAATATTTTTGGGGAAGACGGGTTCCCTCCTATGTCGGCGGGAGAAGAAAAAAGGGCCACACACAGTCGATCGGGGGCAAGTTTGGGGGAAACCTGCCCATTTTAAACCCGATTACCCAGTTTGTGGCCCACAGTAAATTAAGCTCATGACCAGAGATCGCTGAAGAATAAGTTTAGCAAAGCCCTTTTTGGTTGAAACGCCCTTTGGGGATTGCATTTTTGTTTTGAAAAAGTATTTTACTTTTTTTTGTTGATTTTCTGTCATAAATTAATAAGATACAAAAAACAATGTCCATCTTTTTTTTTCCCCTTTTCCCTACGTTTTTATATTTATATATATATATATTTTTTTCGTTTTTACAGACGGTAAATTTGGGCCGGTTTTACTATGACAGCTTCGGGAGTTTACGCTTGTCTCTTTTGTCTTTCAGCTTATCCCTAAGTCTAAGTCTTTTTTAAAAAGATTTTACCTTTGCGCAATGTTTTTTTCCCCATATATTTAAATCAACCAGTGTTTCCCCTTTGCTGGGACCGATAAAAAGTTATTCATTGAGGCCTTCAGACATCTTTATATATGAGCAGGGGCTGTTTTTCTGTCTCCCCTCCCAAAGTTCACCCGAAAACATTTTTTTTGGGAAAACCCCCATTGTCCCTTTTTACTCCCTTTCTCAAGTCTTCTACTGCCAGTTTCCATGTGGGTGGGTAAGTTTACTTCCCCGTACTTCAGAGATGGAATCTTGTTAACCCGGTTCCATAATCTTCGGGGAAAATGAAAGGGGAAAGATTTAAAAACCCCTTTTTAAAAAAATTTTTGGTGGCTGCCATTTTTTAAGCCCTAAAGGAATTACCTTTTTTTTTGTTTAATAATTTCGTGTGTTTGGGAAATATTCTGTCAGGTTTGTTTCTGCCCTAAAGTGTCTGTACAAGGAGAAAAATGGAAACCCCGTAAAAAAACCCAAAATTTTTTTGTTTTCAATTTCATCTTATCTACAAACATGTACAAAAAAGGTAATCAAACCCAAAAAAAAGGTTGGGGAAAGTTCACGCTAAAAAGAATTTTTTATCCACATTTTCCCACCCTTGGCATGTATCATTATTTTTTTTCCCAAAAAAAAAAAATTCAGCTTTGATATTTTCCCCTGTGATACAGTTCGACCTTTTAGAAAACACACCCAAAAAATTTCTCTAAAATTTGAGATTTTTGATACAAAACTTATTATTTTTTTCTTCTTCTTCTTCTTCTTCAGGCTCCCTATCGATTTATTTTTTACCCACCTTTTTTTGATTTTATGGGATTTTGAGACTAAGAGCGATTGTACGTTGTGCCGGTTTTTCGCCTACAAGTAGGCCATTACATCCCACATCGACGTTTTTTTTTACTAGGGGAAACTTTATATGTCCCCACCTTAGCACCTCTTGACATTTCTTGTATGGTGCAGTGTTACTATTCTTTTCTCATTGGGCCCCCAATACACGGACAAAAGTTGTGACAAAAGTGAAGTTTGAATCCAATGTCCTGAATATAATTTCTCATAAAAAGCATCTGTAATATTTTTTTAATATTTAAAATATTTTTTAACAAGTGGGCCAGTTTACTGGGTAAATTTGCAAAGTTGGGCAGAAAAAAAGTATTTAAAGCATTTAAAAATACAATAAATATTCAGAATAAATTGGTGATGTCCTACAACCCCTAAGTATAAATTCCCGGGCACATCAAACGTTTTTGGGGGCCCAAAAGAAGATAATTTTAAGGGAATGACGCCTGGAAAGGGAAAAATGGGGAGGGGAAAACCTAGAAGATGATGGGCAAAGGGGTCTTTACGATCTGAAGGAAAAAGACCTTTTCTGAGCCCGGGGCAACTTAAAAAATAGTTTTTAAGACTGCCCCAATTTGGAAACCCGGAAGGCAAACTCTTGATAATAAAAATTTGACATTCACAAATAATCACTTCCCAAAATTTTTGATATTCAAGTTGACTAACGGGAAAAGAATCAAAATAGGAAAAGGGAAAAAGAAAAACATAAAAAAAAAATAAAAGGGAAACCCTTTTTATACATCGTGGGGTTTGGTCAATACAGTGTTAGGCCTGTATTTTCTTTACCGTCGGCAAATTTGGGGGATGGGCCCATCACGCCGGCCGCCTTTTTTTTCCCAGAGCATGTCTGGTACCCATTTGAGGCTAAAAAGACCTGGGGCCGTCATGGTCGGGAAAAAAATTTCCCCCACATTGGGGGAGCTGAACCCAGACCACCAGGCCCTTTCCAAACAGGGTTTACTAACAAACGGGCCCGGGCTCTTAAAAAAAGACATGCAGGGGGAAAAAAAAGAAAATAGAAAACGACAGAAAAAAAAGGACATAGGGAAAAAATAAAAAAAAGGGAAGAAGAAATAAAATTAAGATGATGAAAAAAAAGGGGGAAAGATGCAAAAAAAAGTACAGGAGTAGGAGGAAGAGGGTAAAATGGGAAGAACAAGAAGAGGAAAAAAAAAGAAGAAAAGTATGAAGAAAACGATGAAGGGAAAGAAAGTAGAGAAAAAAAAGAAAGATGAACAGAAGGGGGAAAAAATAAAAAACAAAAAAAGGGGAAAAAAAGAAGAAAAAGGGAAAATGAAAAAAAAAAAAAGCAAAAGTAACATTATTACAAATTTGCAGGGCAGTAAGTACTTTTTGTAACTTATAAACGACATTTTAATTCATATATTAAATTATATATACATACTAGCTTTCAACAAGAAACAACAAATTAAATGATTCGGCCCCCATAAGCAGATTAAAAAACAGAAGTGCCCTCAAAAAACAATACCTTGATACAGTAGATACACCCCCCATGAGGCCCCTTCCTTGTGGGGGTGGGGGTCTTGCGACCTCCCCGGGACCGAGTATTTCCGGCAGGGTTACCCCCGCCGGGAAGGTCGAAGGGGAGAGGGGGAAAATAAAGTGGTTTCCCGGTCCCCAGGTTGGGGTTGTGCGATGGGCTAACTACCCATCCATTTAAAAAAAAAGTATTACAAAAAACCAAAAAAAAATTTTCAAAACTCTCGAGTCTCCGGAAGGGCTAGGGCTCCCCTGCAGGGGACAAATACGCGCAGCCAAACCCGAAGGGAAAAAGATGGCCGACGACCCTTTTCGGGCCCCGACAAAAAAAAAGATAGAAACACCCAGGTTGGGTTACACAGAAGAAGTCCACCCCTTTTAGGGATGTGGGGAAAGGAAGGGCACTGCTAGAGACGGCAAATGTGCACAAGTGGTGAAGGGGATGCATCCCGGGACAAGCTTACGTTGTTGGGGAAAAGGAAAAAAGGTGGGGAAAAAGGAAACAAGACTTAGACGGGGGAAACGCTTTTTTCCCCTTCGGGGAAAGAAAAAGAAGATGATCCTCGGGGAAACCGGGGTGGCCTTGATGCTGACCAAAGGGAAAAAAAACAAAAATCTGATGGAATGGGGAAACCCGTGTCGGCCCCTTTTTAGTGCAAGGTTCGTATCTAAGTTCCCGAAACCTACATAATTATGTGTTTTTGCACCGACGAACGATGCAGAGGGGGGTGGAAAAGGCCATTTTTATGCCCTTTCGGGGAACTGGTTGGACCAAAAAAAAGGGAAGACATGAATTATGGGGAGAAATTTGGGGGGGAACCAAAAAACCCGGCAGAGGAAAAAAAGATGGGAGTAAATGGTCTTGGAAGCATGAACGAAAATGGTGAGATATTTGCAGACTTCTGTGCCTCCAATGAGCTTGTCATTGGGGTACACTCTTTCCGCATCGAAGATGCCATAAGGCAACATGGATCTCGCCAGACCATCGGACGGAAAACCAGATCGACCATGTGGCAATTCGCCAACGATGGAGAGCATCACTACAAGATGTTAGAGTGAAGAGAGGAGCAGACATAGGATCTGATCACCATCTGGTAACTGTAAAATTAAAAATGAAACTATCGGCAAAGAAGAAACAACAAAGTACACGAATCAAGTTTGATGTCAAGAAACTCCAATCGCAGGCCACAAGGAAGTCTTCCAGATTGCTCTAAAGAACCGTTTCGAGGCACTACAGACAACAGAAGAGGAAGGTACAGTGGAGAGTAGGTGGAACACCTTAAAGCAGGCGACAGTTGGAGCCTGTGAAGAAATACTTGGGAGACCATCATCAATCAGGAAACCCTGGATCACGGACGAAACATGGCAGAGGGTGGAGGAGAGGAAGAAGCTGAAACAAGAAGTAAACCAGTCACGAACAAGACAGCAAAAACAGGCGGCAGCAACTAGATATAACGAGATGGCTAGAGAGGTAAAAAGACAGCTGAGAAACGACAAAAGAGCATTCATAAATGAGATAGCAGAAGAGGCAGAGACAGCAGCTAGCAAAGGTGACCTCAAGGCTCTCTATGAGACAACCAGATTGTTGAGTGGGAGGAAAAATAAGCAGAGCAGGCCAGTGAGAGATAAGACTGGAAAACTTTTGACTAAAATTGATGAACAACTGGGGCGCTGGAAAGAGCATTTCCAGGAAGTGTTAAATAGACCTCCCCACTAAACCCACTAGATTTAGGGCAAGGAGACCCGCTGGACATAAACGTAGGGAGATCACAAACAGGAAATCCGCAATGCCTTGAAAAACTTGAGAAAGGGCAAGGCGGCAGGAGTTGATAATATCCCCAGCGGAAGCTCTGAGGGAGGGAGGAGAAGAGATGGTAAACCAACTCCACATATTGTTCAACTTGGTGGGGACAGGAGGAGATACCAGCAGATTGGAAGAAAGGCCTCCTCGTGAAACTGCCAAAGAATGGCAATTTGTCAAACTGTGACAAGTGGAGAGGAATCATGCTGCTCTCCATTCCCAGCAAAGTCCTCACTAGGGTTATTCTGGACAGGATGAAAGACGCTATAGACCAGAGGCTTAGGGACGAACAGGCGGGATTCTGGAAAGATAGATCTTGCAATGACCAGATAGCCACCTTAAGAATCATAGTGGAACAAACAATGGAGTGGCAGGCTCCGCTCTAGGTGTGCTTTGTTGATTTTGAGAAGGCATTTGACAGCATAGATGAGGAAATCAATGTGGGGATCCTAAGAAACTATGGGGTGCCGGAGAAGACTGTCGACATCATCAGGCAGCTGTAGGAGGGGTTTGCCTGCCAGGTTATTCATGATGGAAGACTGTCAGAGGGTTCCAGGTCACTACTGGTGTTAGACAGGGATGCCTGCTGTCCCCCTCCTCTTCTTGGTGCTACTTGATTGGGTCACACGCACAGCCTACGCCAGGTCTGGAAAAGGCATACAGTGGACACTTATGTCAAAGCTAGAAGACCTGGATTTTGCGAACGATCTCGCCTTGCTTTCGCATAGACTACAAGACATGCAGGAAAAGTGGATGCTCTGACACAAACGGCACAACGAGTCGGCCTTAAAATCAGTCAAGAGAAGACTAAAGTAATGCGTAGCAACAACATACAGCAAGATCCAATACTGATTGAGGTAAGGGACATAGAAGATGTGGATGAATTTGTCTACCTTGGAAGTAAGATCAGCAGATCAGGAGGTACAGATGAGGACATTAATGCTAGGATTAGGAAGGCCTGACAGGCCTTTGCGATCCTGCACATGGTGTGGAAGTCGCTGCCATCTCCACGAAAACAAAGCTCAGGATTTTCAGCTCAAATGTGAAGTCGGTGTTGCTGTATGGCTCGGAAACTTGGCGAGTCACTAGGCAAATACAAATAAGATCCAGACCTTTGTCAACGGATGTTTGCGGCGGATTCTCAGATTGAGATGGAATGATAGAGTTACAAACACGGATCTGTGGATAAGAACAGGGCAGGAACCTATGATGACACAGGTCAAGAGGAGAAGATGGCGATGGATAGGCCATACCTTGCGGAAGACACAGTCGAGTGTCACTAGACAGGTGCTCGAGTGGAACCCGCAGGGAAAAACGAAAAGAGGACGCCCAAAGCAGACTTGGAGACGAGGTCTTACTGAGGAGCTGAAGAGTGCTCAATTGACCTGGGAGAACATAAAAAAAGAACAGCCAGAGACCGAGAAGAGTGGCGAACAACTGTTGAGGCCCTATGCTCCACGAGGAGCGGAGAGGATTATTGACAGTAGATACAAAGCAAAAGGCCAGCCACGCAAAAGGTGGACCGCAAAATAACAGAGTCGCTGACGAAAGACACTATTTATGAAACACACACACAAAAGTCCGTAGAAATCTTTTCTTACCCTGAAGCTGTGAGTCAAATCGGGAATAGAAAAAAAAGAAAGCCAATGCGCGTAAGAGCCTCATCTGTCTCTCTTTCGATCTCACGCTGAATGGTAAAACATCATTTTTAATTTTCTCTCTCCCATTTACTTTTATATAGCATTTGATAGAAATCACTCTTTGGTTCGTCATCTTTAGGAGGTCTAGATTGATAGAAATCACTCTTTGGTTCATCATTTTTGGGGAGGTTCTAGCATTTGATAGAAATCACCTTTGGTTGTCATCTTTAGGAGGTTCTGGCATTTGATAGAAATCACTCTTTGGTTCATCATCTTTAGGAGGTTCTAGCATTTGATAGAAATCACTCTTTGGTTCATCATCTTTAGGAGGTTCTAGCATTTGATAGAAATCACTCTTTGGTTCATCATCTTTAGGAGGTTCTAGCATTTGATAAAATAACCTTTGGTTCATCATCTTTAGGTTGTTCCGAAAATATCGTTAGTAATTCACTTAGTCCATAGATTCCCACACTTTTCGGAACACTGCCACTTTGCGCGACATAAATTTTGTAACGCCCTCTCCGATTATAACAGCTGCCCGCCCCCACCCCATATATAATAAAAAAATTTCCCTCTCGTACCGTTATACGCCTAGGGCCTGCAAGTAATTTCTCCATACCCCCTCTATCCTGGGCAACTCGCTCAATCTCCTCCATGGAACTGAGACCGATATTTCCGCTCTCTCCAGCAAAGTTCGCTTCAGGGTCTCCTTAGGTCGACATCGCTTTCTTGAACCCCTTGCATCCCACTTCAATGCCTGCTTTGATATTTGTTGATCATTTCTCCTAAAGGTGTGCCCAACATATCTCCATCTTCTCTCTCTTATAACAGTTGTCACTAGTGGTTGACCAGACATTTCTCGATTTCATCACTTCTCCTGAATTCGTTCCATTTTATATTCATTTTTTTTGCAGACATCTATTTTCAAATGCATTCAACTTGCTTTACCCCATATATATATCTATGTATATGTGTTTCTATTTTCACTTTGACATTGAAAATTGATATATATTTCTGTCATACATGGTAAATTTTCAAATGATTATATACATGAAACAGAAAATTAATGAAAAAAATGGATTGTGTAAGATGGGAATAAGAAAAATTTTAAATGCAGAATAAAATTTTTAATGATTATTCAATCGCAAAATCAAAAATACTCCCCAAATGCTTCTGAACCACTATCGCCCCCTGAAGGCCAACACAGGGGCTCCTCCACTTGGGAAACGCTGACTTAGTCGATACCAATAGTATATCAGAGGTGTAATACTAGTAGTAGCATGAATAACAATGTATGGGTGTGAAGCATGGACATTTAATAAAGCAGGGGAAAAAACATATATGTGCTTTCGAATATAAGTTTAAAAGGAATCCTCCGTATAGCATGGACAGAGAAGAGAACAAAAGGAACATCCAAAAAAGGACTCAAAATCAAAGAAAACTGGCTGATGCTACAAATAAGAAAGAGAAAATTGAGATATTTTGGACATCTAAAAAGACATGAAGGCTGGAAAGACCATCATGGAAGGATGCATACCGGCAAGAGAAGAAGAAGAAGACCACGGCGAAGATGGATTCAGGATGTAACTGATGGTTTGAACATTACGGCTGTAGAGGCAGGGAATTTGGCCTATAAAGAGAAATTCCGAAAACTATTGGGTTGGCAAAGTTTTGCTCAAGGACAAGCTATTTGGTGATGATGAACAACAATTTGTAGAAAGGAAAGTGACATCGGTTTGTGAAGGGTCTAAAGCCAAAGTATTGACTTCACTGAGCCTGGTTTTATCCCGGATGGCTCGGCTCCTGTCGGCAGTAATGGCAAGACACTTGCCGAGAGCTTTGCACAAAGCACACGCTCCTCAGCCCCGGCAACAATCATAGTTGTCTGTGGAAAACATGCACTCGTGAATAGAACTTACCGGTCCGGAATCGAAGCCATGGGAGATCCCCCAATTTGTAAGTAGACAACATGAAGTAACAACACTTTGTACAAACAAACACAACAAAACAATATTATGTCATTCTCATCACCATCATCAGCTGCCGTCCCCGGCTGGCGTAGATGATTGATTTCCACAAATTTCTATCTCTGATTTTGCTCGTCTACTCACGATTTTACCAGTTGTTACAATGTGTTCTAAATTTCCCCTTCCTCATCACGTGCCCGAAAAATGATGATACTCTTTCTTATATTGATAATAAGTTTTCTCGTGTCTTGACCTCATTCAACACCTCAACATTAGTCATTTTAGCAGTCCATGGGATTCTCATTCAACACCTCAACATTAGTCATTTTAGCAGTCCATGGATTCTCATTCAGACACCTCAACATTAGCCATTTTGCAGTCCATGGATTCTCATTCAGCACCTCAACATTAGATCATTTTAGCAGTCCATGGGATTCTCATTCAACACCTCAACATTAGTCATTTTAGCAGTCCATGGATTCTCATTCAACACCTCAACATTAGTCATTTTAGCAGTCCATGGATTCTCATTCAGCACCTCAACATTAGTCATTTTAGCAGTCCATGGATTCTCATTCAACACCTCAACATTAGTCATTTAGCAGTCCATGGGATTCTCATTCACCTCAACATTAGTCATTTTAGCAGTCCATGGGATTCTCATTCAGCACCTCAACATTAGTCATTTTAGCAGTCCATGGATTCTCATTCAACACCTCAACATTAGTCATTTTAGCAGTCCATGGATTCTCATTCAACACCTCAACATTAGTCATTTTAGCAGTCCATGGATCCTCATTCAGCACCTCAACATTAGTCATTTTAGCAGTCCATGGGATTCTCATTCAACACCTCAACATTAGTCATTTTAGCAGTCCATGGGATTCTCATTCAACACCTCAACATTAGTCATTTTAGCAGTCCATGGGATTCTCATTCAGCACCTCAACATTAGTCATTTTAGCAGTCCATGGGATTCTCATTCAGCACCTCAACATTAGTCATTTTAGCAGTCCATGGGATTCTCATTCATGGGACTCCAGAATTCAACTATCTCGGGAGTATATTCACAGCAGGTGGAAAGATGGACAGAGAAATCGAGACTAGATGCCAGAAGGCAAATGCAGTGACATACCAACTGTCACCACTAAAAACATCCAAGCATTAACATGGCAGTCAAACGACAACTGATAAAATGCATATTTATTCCAACTCTCTGCTATCAGTGCAAACATGGCCCCTGACTAAGACACTAGAAAGAAAGATTACAACATGTGAAATGAGATGTCTACAAAAGCTGTCAACGCTCAAGGCGAGATAGAGTCAGAAACGAGAATATCAGAAGCATCGTTGGTATTTCAATGCATACAGTACATCGAGAAGCAAAGAATAAAGTGGTTTGGTCATCTAATGAGAATGGAACCACATTTACTACCATCACGTGCCTATAATAATGGACACTCAGGGCGCAGATCACGAGGCAGGCCAAGAACACGATGGATAGATAACATCTCAGAGTCACTGCGAAAGCATGGACTGACAACGTCAAGCGCATTACACCTGGCACAAGATAGAAAACTAACTCTCCCCACGGCGCTTCACGGCAAATGTGGTTAAGATCAGATAAGATAAGATGGGATTTTCATCATTCTTCTGTAATCCCAGATCTCTGTGCCCTCACGATTTTCGATCTGTGTGTTTATTGTCTATGACTCACATTCGAATGTTAGTATTGCCTCATGTAGCACTGAATAACTCTCCATTAACAATGACTTGCTGCATATAATGATTCTCATTTTCTGGAACGCTGCGTTGGACTGCCCTATCAATATCACCTATCGAGTACATTTGGACACAATCGGTCAATTAGTATAGCAAAACTACAGTGCTGAAGGAAATTGCTAGAGAAAGATATATTGAGTACTAAATTTAAAACTTGAACTTACATTTTACTGAAAAGTACATTGGATTTCACCAGTCACAAGATTGAAAATGAATTATTGTACTTTCAAAATAGGGTGAACGGAAACGTAATAATCGCTAGGGGACATTGTTCGTATTGTAGGAGAGGGGAAATGAAAAGGAAAGTACGTAACAGTCTACTGATATTGTCAGCAAAGAACTGAATCACATGAAAAGAAGTGAACACCTACGAGAGATGAGATCATGCTTGCAATAACGCCTTTTCTATCATTACTTTTTCGTTTTGTAAACAACACGAAAGCTTATTATCAATTACCAGTTATCAGAGAACTATCATTTTAGTACAGCGAACTGCCTGTAGTAGTTGCCGCACATGGGAAGCAAAGAATAGTACCACTGCAACCTATAATGCATGTCGTAAGAGGAACTGGAGTAGGACATAGGGAAGCTACCCGAATAAATAAAAAGCATCGCAGAAATCAGATGTGCTGACCTTCATGTAGGCGCATAATTGGTACAATGTACAATCGCTCTTAATCTCAGATTACATATAAATCACAAAGAGTGGTTAACAATATAGGTGGTCGATAGGGAGCGTTCAAAGAAGAAGAAGTAAAAGATATCATTAGATGTTCATTTTGTGAAAACGAAAAGTTATTATTGGTTATCAGTTATCGAGGAAATCGTCATAGCACTTCACGACACTCCCAGGTGCTCCGATCTCATTTCAACAAATCCAGCAGCGCTATGGTGTCAACACGATAGTTCGATGTTGATTGATCAATATTTTGCATATTTAGTATATTGTTCTTTGAGGGATACCAATATCGACACCCATCTTCTCATTCTGGTTATCGACTAGATTCACAACCCAGAAACACGTCTGTTCGGAGAGAATCTGTCAATGTTTAACGCATTGATCAATGCCTATTCTTAGAGAGAATCTGTCAATGTTTAACGCATTGATCAATGCCTATTCTTAGAGAGAATCTGTCAATGTTTAACGCATTGATCAATGCCTATTCTTAGAGAGAATCTGTCAATGTTTAACGCATTGATCAATGCCTATTCTTAGAGAGATTCTGTCAATGTTTAACGCATTGATCAATGCCTATTCTAGAGAAATCTGTCAATGTTTAACGCATTGATCAATGCCTATTCTTAGAGAGAATCTGTCAATGCTTAACTCATTGATCAATGCCTATTCTTAGAGAGAATCTGTCAATGCTTAACTCATTGATCAATGCCTATTCTTAGAGAGAATCTGTCAATGTTTAACGCATTGATCAATGCCTATTCTTAGAGAGATTCTGTCAATGTTTAACGCATTGATCAATGCCTATTCTTAGAGAGAATCTGTCAATGCTTAACGCATTGATCAATGCCTATTCTTAGAGAGAATCTGTCAATGCTTAACTCATTGATCAATGCCTATTCTTAGAGAGATTCTGTCAATGTTTAACGCATTGATCAATGCCTATTCTTAGAGAGATTCTGTCAATGTTTAACTCATTGATCAATGCCTATTCTTAGAGAGAATCTGTCAATGCTTAACGCATTGATCAATGCCTATTCTTAGAGAGAATCTGTCAATGCTTAACTCATTGATCAATGCCTATTCTTAGAGAGAATCTGTTAACGCATTGATCAATGCCTATTCTTAGGCGCAATGTCAATTCAAAAATAGAAATCCTATTAAAACTGCGGCACGCCTTTTTCAACCTAAAACTGAGATCTCTATCGTTATATCAGATGCAGTATCAGGAGAGCTAACTGGTTGTGTTCTTAAAGACGCTAGTATAGTAGGGCTAGGCAATGAGTGCCGTAAGAAGTAAAGACGCTAGTATAGTAGTGCTAGACAATGAGTGCCGTAAGAAGTAAAGGGTTTGTGGTTCAAATTCAGTGTTTGATCATTTTTTCAGAAGCCCCATTACTTGTTCACCCTCTATTTATCGAGCTTATTCATTGGCTTCGGTGCTTTCCCTAGGGTTCTTCAAATTCATAATCTCTATCGTTGACTATCTATCTATTCTCTGTTTTGCTTTCGGCATCATGTCGATAGTAGAGACACTGAGCGAGCCTCCTTATGCGTTTTGTAAAGATGGAATTTAGGGCCTCGGATATTTCAGCGGTTCATCGTTTACATGCCCGTCCTCTAAGCCTGTTGCCGTTTTATCAGAGCGTTAGTTCTCTATCATGTAACAAGCTCAATCTGCCGTATGCAGTTATATTGCGAGTGCAGAAGCTGGATTTTGTCATGATTGATGTTCCCTTTTGACAAGAATTGCAATTCAAGTGATGAACAGTTTTGTGTTGCTACATTAGCGAGGGCCATATGCATTTTATGCGGTGCAGGTTGCTTTTTGTGGCTGTTCCCGGCTGTTTCATTCTGGAATTAGTTCACACGGGAAACATTTCACAGTTGTTAGCATTTCGTGTGATTTTCATTGACACAGGAACGGAGCAATTATGGGGTGGTCCGTTGCAGTAAAGTTGGAACCGTACTTATGAACTATGAACTATCTTCTATCATTGTATCAGAGCGTAGTAGCTTTTAGTATGTGCGTAACTTAATTTTTCTGTGACTAACCTTGAAAAGGAATGTTTACATTGTTCCCATTCTGTAAACTCTTTTAGTTTTATTAAGTATACCTTATGCGACCGGGCTGCCCGCGTGCCCAGCGTGTTCGTAGCGTTGGACTGTGGGTGACTAGCCCTCTGTGTGTACGGGTTCAATTCCGTGGGCAGGCAGAAAAAGTCACAGATTCCCCAGATTCACGGTGTTCGTGGCACCGAACCGAAGGTTACGATGTCCATGGCACTGAGCCGAAGAGCTGAAAGCTCAAGTACTTCTGGATCGGAAGAAAGAAAAAAAAAAGCGACCGGGCACGGGATGACGAGTCAGTAGACTGATAAGACTAGTTATAAATAACGAGATCTGATAGTCGAAACTGTGAGTCTTAAACTAGTAAGCAACTTATAGCGCCAGTGACTATGTAGGTCGAAAATGAATATTATTGAATGCAAGTTGTAGGAAAAAAGTGCAGTGAAGGACGGTTGATAGTAATTTGTACAAGAGAACATACAAGAAAATAACACACAACAAGACCGTGGATTCACTGTTCCGCATACTATCTATATTTACCAACTGTTCATTACTCGACACATAAATACCATTATCACATACTGTTTAAGGTCAAACAGTCTATAAAGTCACTGTCACGGAACTTACTGCGGGCTGAAGAGCTATAAGTTGCTGACTATGCCGTTGGTTTTTGTTGTATAGGGTTTGGTCTAGGCTGGTAACTCAAACCGGAAGAATCAGCTACAAAATCCAACAAAACATGAACAAGACAATCAAAAGATGAAGAAAAAACTGAATCTGGGAGGACATACCTTGAGAAAACCTAAGAGGGATATAACAAGAAGGGCCTTTTCCTAGAACCTGCAAAGCCAATGAAGGTAGATTAGTAATAACGGGAGAAGAGATTTGGAGGCAGAGATTAACAAAATACGGAAGAATTGGAAGGAGCTGCAGGCGATAGATAAAGATATAGAGTCTTGGCCCCAACTGGGGTTAAAATGACACAAGACAGAGAGAGTGTGTGTGAGAGAGAGAGAGAGAGAGAGAGATACGTAGCAGGGTTTTTGTTTTTCCGATCCAGAAGCACTTGAGCTTTTCAGCTCTTGGGCTCGGTGCTATGAACATCGTATCCTTCGGTTCGTGCCACAACACCAAATCTGGGGAATCTGTGGCTTTTTCTGCCATCCCTCGGAATTGAACCGCACACACAGAGGATAGTCACCGTAGTCCAGTAAGATTGAACATGACATCTGTTATTATCGATACAATGGAAGACTGCTGTAAAATGATGTCTTCATTGCTTTGTATTTATACCTACACTGATTAATCTAAATTTAGGGAGACTCCTGTTCAATTTACGGTACTGTCATGTAATTTTTGTTCTGTTGTGGACATAAATGAAAGATCCGAACCTGAACAGCTTCACATCGACTGCACTAGCCATTCGGCCATTAAAGTCATCAAGCTCTCATACGCCGCCCTATAAAGCGGTACTACAGACACTCAATCAATCAAGTGCCATGCCTGCGGCGAGGCGATCATGTCTCTCCACAACTCTTTTGCTTGTAGGTGTAATCAGTTCTGATGTCGATATTTGTCGAACCACGATGTCAGGCCATCCAACATCTTCTCCTCTGTCTTCACGATCTCTCCTTCCTGAATTTTACCTGTAGTCACCAAATGTTCTAAACCTTCTCTTCGCATTATATGCCGAAGAACCTTGATTGTCGGATTCTTATTCTTTTGATAAAGTTTCTTTGTGTGCAGGCCTAATTTAAAACCTCCACATTTGTTTTCTTTGCTGTCCGTGGAATTTTCAACATTCTTCTGTAAAACCACATCTCTGTGGCTTCAATGATCGTATTGATTGTTTGTTCATTGTCCATGTTTCGCTGCTATACAGAAGTATTGGTTCAATATAGCACAAACAACAGGCACTAGGAACAGTTTTGTCAAGTGTTTAGTGTTTGTTTTGAGTGATGTTGCCAAGGCTAACCTACCATGTTTTAGTACATACATGGAAGAATCTTTATATAGAGTGTTCATACTTGTCAGCGTCTGTAGCTCAAGCGGTAGTGAGTTCGATCACAGACCCAAGCGTACCTGGTTCAAACCCCACGGTAGGCAAGTTTGGAAGTACATCTGTTTCTGTGGGATTTTTACAAAAGGTAAAAATAGACCTCACCGTTCAGAAAGCAATGGAAAACTACAGAAAGTATAAGTGGTGCCTAGAAAATCAACGACTCGTTTACTATGGTTGATGGCTACGTCCTTTGGGATATGCCACGATTTTCATTTCATACTTGAACTGTTGTGATTACAGCTTGTAGCTTCACACAAGATTCTTCTTCTTTATACGCTCCAAATCGATCACTTGTTAACCACTCTGTGCGGTTTGTATGTGATATGAGCCTAAGAGCGATTGAACGTTGTGCAGTTATGCGCTACAAGTAGGCAAGCACATCCGATATCTGTGATGCTTTTTATTTACTAGAGTAGCGTCCCTCTATCCTACATCAGTTGCCTCTTGCAACATGTCTTGTAGGTCGCAGTGGTACTATTCTTTTGCTTCCTTAGGGTCCCAGTATCACACAGGCGACACAAGATTCTAATGTCAACGTAATAATAGCCGTCCATCGCAAGCGATGATGACAACAATCTCAGATGTGTGCTGTTGCACCTCTCTGGTGTGTGCGGAGGTGGCTGTAGAGTCCAATCCTAGAACAGAATCCCCGACCACAGGTGGGGCATATGATCAAGGTTAGACATGTGCGTGTTGTGTGCTCTGTCTTTCGCGCTGCTCGTTTTCTCTGTGACTCAACAATACGATGGTTCTCAGCTATTCAAATTCCTCTTTTGTTGTTACAACGCCACATTTGGCGATTTCATAAGTATTCCAGCCCGTATTGTCTATATCGAAGCATTTCAGAGACACTTTAAGAGTGTCTTAAAGCGTTTTTTCTGTCCACCAGCTAAACGTCTGCCCCCTTCAAGTTCGCCATACATCAACTGTTTTGGGATGGTTTATCAGGCATCCGAGCAACTGACCGACCCATCTCAGTTGGGCCTTCAACAGGGTGTTGACGCTGGGATCTTGCTCTTGTGAGGACTGCTGTCTGGAATTTTGTCCGCCAGTTTATTTTAGTATTCTGCGTAGACAGCTTGTGTGGAAATAGTTTAATTTTCTTGCGTGTCTGCTATACACTGTCCATGTCTCGCTTGCTAGCAGCGTGGTTAGCACTATGGCCTGTAAACTTTCAACTTTGTGACTATGCTTATCCTTCCGTTTACACAGTGGCACGTAATGTCAACGTACCTCACTTACGAAAGGGTTCATCCTTGACCCCAGGTCATTCTAGGATGAAGAGCGATGAAAGAGTGGATGCATTGGCAAGAAATGCTGCAATCGAGAATGGGCTTTCTGTGAGAAAAAGACACATTACCCTTGCTCAAAGAGAAAACATACGCTCTGCTGATTTCAATGAAGAAGATAAAGGGTAGTCTCTATCTAGAATGCGCAAGTTAGGGACCGATTGTTTCCTTGAATGTGCAAGTTAGGGACCAATTGTTTCGTTAAAAGGGGTTTTAAAGCCGAAGGATTGACTTCATTGCACTGGGTTTTACCCTATGGCTCGGTCCTCTCCGCAGAATGACACGCAACCTGCCGAGAGTATTGCACAAAGCACGAACTCCGTAGCTCCGGCACAATCCTAGGGTCTCTTAAAACTGCACTCGTGAACAGAACGGCGAGGTCGGATTCGAACCACACCTTCGACTCACAAGGCAAGAGCTTAACCCTTAGCCACAGAGATCCCCCAATCTTTGTTTTGTTAAAGATGGGAAAACCATGTGAAAAACTCAGTAGAGAAACTAACCAGCACAGAACGGGAGTTGTTAGTTAACCATCGTTTCCCAAAGTGGGCGGTACTGCCTCGCTGTTGAAGCTTCCAGTGGATAGGGCTTCAGAAGCATTTGGGGTGATTTTTTCTCATGACTTTGATTGAATAGTCATTAAAAATTTTAATTCGGCATTTTAATTCATCTTATGTCCATCTCACATGATCCATTTTTTCATCAATTTTCTATTTTATGTATATAATCGTTTGAAAATTGACCATGTATGACAGAAATATATATCAATTTTCTATGTCAGCGTGAAAATAGAGCGCGTATATATGTATGGAGGAGCGTTGCAAACTTTATAATGGGCGAGGGGGGCGTTACAAAGTTTATGTCGTGCAAAGTGGGCGGTGGGCTGAAAAGTTTGGGAATCTATGGCTTAAACACACCAGAAATACATACTTAGCAGGAGATGACAGTAACTTATGAGCATGTATGACAAAGATGTTCATCAAATCAGCAATGAACAACAATGGAAAAATAAATAGAAACAGAATATTTAATACATCTAAAAGGTATGTGGAGAATGTCATCATGGTAGTAAAATGAATTTGCAATATTATAAAACAGAATAATTAGAACATAATAAGGGGGATCGAGAGAGAGAGAGAGAGAGAGAGAAAAATATAATAAGAGTGATGATATAAAATATAGAAGAAAAAATAAGAGTGATGATATAAAATATAGAAGAAAAAATAAATATGCAGAAAGCAATCTTCTTCTTCTTTGTGTTCGTTCTTTACGACCAATTTTAATCACTCTTGTAATATGATCTTTGCAAAGAACGTGATACGTTGAACATTGGTTTGGTAGGCACCAAAATGCATAGACACGTTTAGGAAATGTGCATCTAATTTCAGTCAAACCTCCTTATGCGCTCTACGACATACGTGGCAGGTAACAGTGGTTCTATTATTTACACCACAAATTTGGGCCCCGGTAACCAGTCGGGAAGCAGAAGCAGTAAATGTAGATACACGAAGTAGTGATATTCATCATCATCATCAAATAGTTGCCCTGAGCAGAACGTTGCCACCTTTAACAGTCGTTGAATTTCTCTCTCTAGCCAGATGTCACGCCTCTGCAACTTCATGCTCAATAAATTGTTATATCCTAAATCTATCTTCTCCGTGGCCCTTCTCTTGCGGCATGTCTCTTCTGATGGTCTTCAGCCCTCGTGTTCTTTATATGTCTAAAATACTTGATTTTCTCATTCTACTTGTAGCATCAGCCAGTTGTCTTTGATTTTAACCCTTTCGCTGCTACATACTTTCTGAAGGCTGAGCTAAAAATAGCTACTCTTTGTTTCTAGGTCACAAACGTGAATGTCCTTGCAGTGACAGTAGCAATGTATAACGTGTTAAACGTCTTTAGCCCACAGAGGAGAGATAATAGCAGACGTGTTAAAGCGTCTTTAGAAGTGAATGGGGAAACGTATATACGTCATTAGCAGCTAAGGGTTAAGTTCTTTCTGGATAGATATATTTGTTCTCTTCTCTGGCCATGATATACGAAGGATTCTTCTGTAAAACGTATTTTCAAAAGTACATATATGTTTTTCCACCGCCTTGTTAAATGTCCAAACTTCACACCAATACCAGGCAATGTTGAAAAGAAATTATGCATGAATTTTCAAAGCAACATCGGTTTTTAAAAAACAAAATAAAATATGGAACTGTAAGTTATATACTATTAAAACTGAATTAAGAATTTTCAATTGAAATGTTGTATAATTCCTAACTATATAAAGTTTTAATATGACAGCGAGAGTTGGAAAATGACTAAAGATATAGAAAGCAAGTTGAATGCATTTGAAAATAGATGTCTGAAAAAATAATGAACATAAAATGGACCGAATTCAGGAGAAGTAATAAAATTAGAAAAATGTCTGGTCAACCATAGTGACAACTGTTGTAACGAGCCAGAAAATTGAGATATTACAAGGTGCTACACACGCCTTGGAGAAAATGATTAAATAATATCAAAGCAGGCATTAAAGTGGGTTCAAGAAAGCGAGGACCCTGAAACGAACTTTGCTGAGAGAGGCAAGAAATATCGGTCTCAATTCCATGGATGAGTTGGAGCAAGTTGCCCAGGATAGAGCGGTATGGAGAAATTGCTTGCGGGCCATATATAACGTATAACGATACGAGATGAATTATTAATATTATTATTATTTTCACACTCATACATTGCCACTGGGAATATGCATGCTCTTAGTATTCTTAGCTTTGTTTTCATATCAGTCATACTCCATTTGTTTTCAGAAGTACAAAATACAAACTAAATTAGATCTAGTAATAGACAGACAAAAGTAGTTAACAAAATACAGACTAAATTAGATCCAGTAATAGACAGACAAAAGTAGTTAACAAAATACAGACTAAATTAGATCGAGTAATAGACAGATAAAAGTAGTTAACAAAATACAAACTAAATTAGATCGAGTAATAGACAGACAAAAGGAGTAGAAGTAGATAACAAATTATTTGTGTACTTCAGAAAGCAAAAATAAAACTAATCTTCATTCCGATCCAAGTTTAATCATTTTTCGTGTGTGTTTAAAAAAATAGTTACTTACCTGAAATAAGTACTTTGACAGTTGTGTATCTCGTCATCAATGGTCGTGTATATCATAAAACAACCAAGTGGCTTGTATCCTTTTGTCTGATAAAACCTTTGGATGAAACGTCGTTTAACCTTTCCTCTGTAGTGTTTTTATACCCCAGGCTTTCTGTTTGATATATAAGGAGTTGCCAGTACATCAACTTTGCGTCATCTTAAAATAAAACAACGAGCTAGTAAATCGGCTCGAATGGACGAAAGGGTTAACCTGTATTTAATATTTGTAAAACTATCTACTAGATTCGTGTTTTAAGTTTTCAGTTTAGTAATAGTTTTACAGAAGTGTTTCCTTGTATCGAAATAAATAAACACGGTGCCAGAGGCAAACACCACTTTTCTCTTAACTTCTCAAGACCAGTTAAGTGTGATCAAATTTCATGCAAAGTGTCAATACGTATAAACAATTCTAACTATACAGTTCGAATGTATCAAAACATATCACATTATTAAAAACAAAAACAAAACATAAATATTGCAGATGTTAAATAAAGGACATATTGATTCTAATGTCTTTTTTTGTTAAACGAGAACTACTTACCTGTAAACTTTAATATATTCATAAACTAATCTGTCAATCAAATATGAAACGTATAGTTTCTTCTTCTTCTTCGAACTCTCCATATCGATCACTTGTTAATCATTCTTTGTGATTTGTATGTGATCTGAGCTTAAGAGCGATTGTACGTTGTGTCAGTTATGCGCCTACAAGCACATCGATTTCTGCGCGCTTTTGTTTACTATGGTAGCTTCTCTAGGTCCCTACTCAATCGTCACAGGTCGACAAGCCTTGTAGGTCGAAGTTTTACTACTCCTGCTCCCCATACGAGCCCCGACAAACACATGCGAACTTATAGCACTTAAATTGTTGATATTTCCATAACTTTTATGTGAACAATAACAATAATAATAAAACACCAATAACAATAACAATAAATAACCTTTACTAGGAAAAATATCAACTGTTTACATTATTTTATAATTCAGACGTCAATTACTGTAAGATATCTAAAAATTCGAATTTACTCAATTATAGATATTGAAATATTGTGTGTTCTTTTTTTTAACAAAATTATTCTTGAAATAAAATATTTTTAATGACATAAATAACTTTTACTGAATTATTTTAACATTTACATAAAGATCTCTGTTGAATTAACTATCTGTTTTCTTTTATTGTAATAACTGTATGAGCATTTATCTTCTAATAAAACTTGTTATTAATTTTTTCTCTCTTATATTACACAATTTCTTACATGTTATATTACTGAAGATATTATTATTTAATATTTTATTTTATGAATTTGATGAGATATATTACGGTATTTATGAAATGTGAAGCTTCTAACATGATTACAATAATCTTGGATTTTCCACAAAAAGTGTTAATTTTTATTTTTTTATTTTTTCCGTCACGCTCTGAAATAACCGATAAAAGATTTACCCTTAGGTTGAAAGAAACGTGCCTCAGCTTAAAGAGGCTCTAGTCCTGCACATAACAAGAAGTAAATCTAAGTGGATTAACTATATAACAATTGTAAAGTTCCAGAAAGTTAGTCGGTAGATGTTTATCTGTAGGACACGTGTAACAATTTCAGTGAGAAATATATATCAGCTGTATGTACTGGCGTGCAGGATTTGAGTGAGCGAACTCGCGTTGCGACTCACGGATCGAGTGTTAGGAAAGGACGGAGGATGATGGTTAGGAACAGAGGGAATGTTTTAATAAATGTATTTAAGTTGTCACGATCTTGTTTTATTGTGTTCATGTTTGATAACTTCTGTGAATGAGTGCAAAGAAGGTGAGAAAATATTCGGAAAATGTCATAGGAAAGATAAACAAAAATTGAGATACGTTATGAATAATAAAAAACGGTGAGAGTCTTGTTAGAATAGTTGTTACGAAACTTGCTTACTATACGGCTCGTTTCTGATCTATCCGCAGTTTATATAATATATAAATTCCTCTCGTTCTGTTATACGTTACATAGGGATTGCAAGCAATTTCTTAATACCGCTCTATCCTGGGAAACTCGCTCATTCTCCTCCACGGAACTGAGACCGATATTTCATGCCTCTCTCAGCAAAGTTCGTTTTCAGGGTCTCCTTAACGTCCTCTCTTTCTTGAACCCTCTGCATCCCCTTCAATGCCTGCTTTGATATTCATTGATCATTTCTTCTCAAGGTGTCCCCAACATATCTCCATCTTCTTCCTATAACAGTTGTCACTAGTGGTTGACCAGACATTTCTCTGATTTCATCACTTCTCCAGAATTCGTTCCATTTTATATTCATTATTTTCGCAGACATCTATTTTCAAATGCATTCAACTTGTTTTCTATATCTTAAGTCATTATCCAAGATTACTTGTCATATGTGTCTTCATTATATTTGTCTTTTAATAGCTTATCTGCAGTCCAACTTTTGATGCTATAGATGACTGGTTGTCTGTTTTTCTTTACATATCTTGGTTGTTTTTACTTAACAAGGCAATATCATCTGCAAAATCCAAATCTTCTAGTTGACTATTTTCTACCAAATCGATGTCAGTTTCACACCTGCAACATTTTTGCTTGACCCAGTCATGGCCATTACAAACAATAGCAAACATAGAATAGAGCTTTGCTTTACTCCGGTTTCAACCATAAACCAGTCGCTGTGTTCATCATCAGGGCGGACTGCACACTCTGAACTATCATAGAAGCTCTTTCATCCGCAGTTTTGTGGTATTTTTTCGACTTTTAAAGGATCCTAGGACCACTCAGCTTCAATTCGGTCGTCTACAAAAAACACTCGTTACTGTCTGTAGTACCGCTTTTGGGGCGGTGTATGACAGGTAGGACAAGAGTCTCAAGAATTTAATGACAACATGGCTAGTTCTGTCGCTGCGAAGCTGTTCAGGTTAGGATTTTTTCTTTACGCCCACAACAGAAAAAAATCCGTGGCCTTACACTGGATTGAACACAGGTCTCAGCAAGAGAGCCGCGTTTTAATTCATTTGCCAAGACGCTCCTCTTGTATTTGGTACCAGACAAAAAACTGGGATGTAAAGACGACATTGTAATGTTAACCAAATCGCAAATTATGTAACGTTGGTCGAAACAAATATGTGACTAACCTGGTATTTTCCAACATAATAATAAATAATAATTCCTCTCGTTCCCTTTATACGTTATATAGGGCCTGCAAGTAATTTCTCCATACTGCTCTATCCTGGGCAACTCGCTCAATCTCCTCCATGGAACTGAGGCTGATATTTCCTGTCTCTCTCAGCAAAGTTCGTTTCAGGGTCTCCTTAGATCGACCTCTCTTTCTTGAACCCTTTGCATCCCACTTCAATGCCTGCTTTGATATTCGTTGATCATTTTCCTCAAGGTGTGTCCAACATATCTCCATTTCTCTTTCTTATAACAGTTGTCACTAGTCTTACAAGTTTCTGTAGTTATTTCAATTTCTTGTGATGATGTAGCTGGCCTCACGCACAAGTCCTCCTCCTTTTTCATCCGGGTTTGGAACCGGCATTGGCAGAAAACCGGCATTTTCCAACATACCCAGTGGTATTAAAATGGATCCTTCACTTTAGCTTTAGCACGCATAGTGAGCTCTCTTTTCAAATCTGGCAGAAAGTGTTATGGATTCAAAACAACGTTATAAAAGTAAGCAAAGGAACTTACTCGCCTAACTCCTACTTGAACTTAGAAAGGGTGGAGGTGTAGTTAAATGGTCAAGCCGTTTGCCGTACGTTCCGAAAGTCGTTGGTTCGAATTCGAACGTGCCTTTCTATTCACAAGAGAATTTGTTTTAAAGATCCATAAGATTATTGCAGGAGCTAAGGAGTCGTACTTTGTGCAGTACACTCGGTAGGTGACGTGTAATTTCTGCAGAGAGGTATCGATCAATATAAGTAAATCGTAGTACAATAATGTCAATCTTTCGTCTTGAGGCTCTCCAGACTCTTTGAATTTAGAAATGTAAATTGTACAGGCATATCACGCTTTACGGTTCACCAAGGCTACCTACATTTTTGTTTCTTGTTTCTTGTTTCTTGTTTGCTTGTGATCGCCGCTACCAACTAAGGGAATCACTATTTGTGATATATATAATTTGCCCTGAGAACGTGAATACGTTGAGCCGCCATTAGACTCTTACGGCATTAAGGACAAAGACATTCGAATTTCGGCTAAAGAATTAGTATATTATCCAAAACAGACAGAAATTTATACAGCAGTTTAACTGTAAGATTAAGCACAAACAGAGACGTCCCAGTTTGAAGTGCCCCCATCTGGAGTTATACTGCAGATAGTTACATTTCTGATTAACGGGTTTAAAGCCGAAGGATTGACTTTATTGCACCAGATTTTACCCCATATGGCTCGGTCCCTCGCTGCAGAAATGACACGCCATCTGCCGAGAGTATTGCACAAAGCCTGAACTCTGTAGCTCTTTAACCAATCTTAGGGACCTCTGGGAAAAATGCACTAGTTAACGAAAACTGGCAGATTTAATCACATTTCTGATGATTACAAGGATTGACCTTCACCAAGGACCCCTATTGGTCACTAGATAGAATAGAGCGACTCATACGCTTATTTCATCAAATAACTGTAGCTCTAAAAACTATCTTAACATTGGGAAAAATGCACTAAGTTACAGAAATTGAGTCCCGATTGATCCCGATTCGACTGATTAAAGGAAATTTCTCCTTAACCCGGACCCGCTTAGGTCGAACTCAGCCTCAAAAGGGTCATTTTAAAAAGCAATGTTAACACTTAGTTGGAAATGAAATGAGCGGCTTTTTAAAATATGAGTCAGAGTAAAACATCAATAAGGGAGCAAGTATAGACAGTCGTCACCCTGATGACAGACAGACATCAAGCTGTGTCCAACAGAGATTATGTTACAACTACTTTCAGTGTTATAATAGAGTTTGGACGGATACTCATGCTGCTCTCCAGTGTATATCTGAGTCTTCATTTAATACGGTAATTGTTTTGTCTGACTTTCAGTGCTACATCTGCAACATATAACATAGCTGGTGTATGTATGATTGGATGACATATGTCATCATTATCATAATCATTATCCTAGCCGCGCCCAATGGCGCATAATGCAGAAGCGGAAACAAATATGCTCCCACTTGCATCGTAAAACTATGAAATTAATTGATTGACTGACAGGACTATCACCATTGCACTTCGGTGTGTAACTATATGCGATCTCTTTCTTACACTTGAAGATCTCAGCGGCAGTGCACGAGCTCCGGAGTACTGGCGAGGGTCAGGAACATCAATCATGACAAAATCCAGCTCTCTGCACTGGCAATATAACTGCATACGGCAGATTGAGCTTGTTAAATGATAGAGAACTAACGCTCAGATAAAACGGCAACAGGCCCAGAGGACGGGCACGTAAACAATGAAACACTGAAATATCCGAGGCCCTAAATTCCATCTTTTACAAAGCGCATAAGGAGGCTTGCTCCAGTTGTCTCTCTATTATCGACATGATACCGAAAGGCAAAACAGAGAATAGATAGATAGTCAACGATAGAGATTATGAATTTGAAGAACCCTAGGGAAAGCACCGAAGCCAATGAATAAGCTCGATAAATAGAGAGTGAACAAGTAATGGGGGCTTCTGGAAAAAATGACCACACACTGGATTTGAACCACAAACCCTTTACTTCTTACGGCACTCATTGCCTAGCTCTACTATACTAGCGTCTTTACTTCTTACGGCACTCATTGCCTAGCCTTACAGACAAGCTTACGGCACTCATTGCCTAGCCCTACAGACAAGCTTACGGCACTCATTGCCTAGCCCTACAGACAAGCTTACGGCACTCATTGCCTAGCACTACTATACGAGCGTCTTTAAGAACACAACAAGTTAGCTCTCCTGATACTGCATCTGATATAACGATAGAGACCTCAGTTTTAGGTTGAAAAAGGCGTGCCTCAGTTTTAATATGATTTCTATTTCTGAATTGACATTGCGCCTAAGAATAGGCATTGATCAATGCGTTAAGCATTTACAGAATCTCTCTAAGAATAGGCATTGATCAATGCGTTAAGCATTAACAGATTCTCTCTAAGAATAGGCATTGATCAATGCGTTAAGCATTTACAGAATCTCTCTAAGAATAGGCATTGATCAATGCGTTAAACATTGACAGATTCTCTCTAAGAATAGGCATTGATCAATGCGTTAAACATTGACAGATTCTCCCCGAACAGACGTGTTTCTGGGTTGTGAATCCTAGTCACTAACCAGATTGAGAGAGATGGGTGTCGATATTGGTACTGCCCGAAAAGAACAACATACCAAATATGCACAAATATTGATCAATCAACATCGAACTGGCGTGTTGGGCAATTGGGCGCTGCTGGATTTGTTGAAATGAAGATCGGAGCACCTATGGGAGTGTCGGAAGTGCTATGACGATATTCCTATTGTAACTGATAACCAATAATAACCTTTCGTTGTTCACAAAATGAACATCTAATGATATTTTTTACTTCTTCTTCTTTGAACGTTCCATATCGACCACCCATATTGTTAACTACTCTTTGTGATTTATATGTAATCTGAGATTAAGAGCGATTGTACATTGTACCAGTTATGCGCCTACATGAAGGTCAGCACATCTGATTTCTGCGATGCTTTTTCTTTATTGGGTAGCTTCCTGTATCCTACCTCAGTTGCCTCTTACGACATGCCTTATAGGTTGCAGTGGTACTATTCTTTCCTTTATCATGCGGGCCCCGGCACTACACAGGCAGTTCGCTGTACTAAGATGATAGTCCTCTGATAACTGGCAATTGATAATAAGCTTTCGTGTTGTTTACAAAACGAAAAAGTAATGATAGAAAAGGCGTTATTGCAAGCATGATCTCATCTCTCGTAGGTGTTCACTTCTTTTCCTGTGATTCAGTTCTTTGCTGAAAATATCTTTCCTTTCCTTTTCATTTCCCCTCTCCTACAATACGTACAATGTCCCCTAGCGATTATTACGTTTCCGTTCACCCTATTTTGAAAGTACGACAAATCATTTTCAATCTTGTGACTGGGAAAACCCAATGTACTTTTCAGTAAAATTTAAAGTTTTAAATTTAGTACTCGTATATATTTCTCTAGCAATTTCCTTCAGCACTGTAGTTTTGCTATACTAATTGACCGATTGTGTCCAAATGTACTCGATAGGTGATATTGATAGGGCAGTCCAACGCAGCGTTCCAGAAAATGAGAATCATTATATGCAACAAGTCATTGTCAATGGAGGTCAGAATGAGAGTTATTCAGTGCTACATAGAACCAATATTAACATTCGAATGTGAGTCATAGACAATAAACACACAGATCGAAAAATCGGTGAGGACCCCAGAGATCTGGTTTTACAGAAGAATGATGAGAATCCCATCTTATCTTATCTGATCTTAACCACATTTGCCGTGAACCGCCGTGGGGAGAGTTAGTTTCTATCTTGTTCCAGGTATGTTGCGCTTGGTATGGTACGTTGTCATTCCATGCTTTCGCAGGGATTCTGAGATGTTATCTATCCGTCGTGTTCTTGGCCTGCCTCGTGCTTTGCGCCCTGAGTGTCGATTATTATAGGCACGTGATGGTAGTAAATGTGGTTCCATTCTCATTAGATGGTCGAACCACTTGATTCTTTGCTTGTCGGTGTACTGTTTGCATTGTATAGTACCAACGATGCTTCTGATATTCTCGTTTCTAACTCTATCTCTCCTTGTAACGTTGACAGCTTTTCGTAGACATCTCATTTCACATGTAGTAATCTTTCTTTCTAGTGTCTTAGTCAGGGGCCATGTTTGGCTCTGATAGCAGAGAGTTGGAATAAATATGCAGTTTATCAGTTGTCGTTTGACTGTCATGTTAATGCTTGGATGTTTTAATAGTAGTGACAGTTGGTATGTCACTGCATTTGGCTTCTGGCATCTAGTCTCGATTTCTCTGTCCATCTTTCCATCTGCTGTGAATATACTCCCGAGATATTTGAATTCTGGAGTCCCATGAATGAGAATCCCATGGACTGCTAAAATGACTAATGTTGAGGTGTTGAATGAGGTCAAGACATGGAGAAAACTTATTATCAATATAAGAAAGAGGCAGTCATCATTTTTCGGGCATGTGATGAGAGGGGAGGTTTAGAACACATTGTAACAACTGGTAAAATCGTGAGTAGACGAGTCAAAAGAAGACAAAGAGAGACAAGTTTGGATAGTCTTACTTCATGGCACGGAAGAGCGTCAACATCTGAGATGATAGCAAACACCAGAGACAGAAATTTGTGGAGATCCATGATCATCTACGCCAGCCGGCACGGCAGCTGATGATGGTGATGAGAATAACATAATATTGTTTTGTTGTGTTTGTTTGTACAAAGTGTTGTTACTTCATGTTGCCTACTTACAAATTGGGGGATATCTATGGCTTAGATTCCGGACCGCGCAGTTCTATTCACCAGTGCATGTTTTCCAGAGACAACTATGATTGTTGCCGGGGCTGCGGAGTGCGCCCTTTGTGCAATGCTCTCGGCAAGTGTCTTGCCATTACTGCCGACAGGGGCCGAGCCATCCGGGATAAAACCAGACTCAGTGAAGTCAATACTTTGGCTTTAGACCCTTCACAAACCGATGTTACTTTCCTTTGTACAAATTGTTGTTCATCATCACCAAATAGCTTGTCCTTGAGCAAAACTTTGCCAACCCAACAGTTTTCTGGAATTTCTCTCTCATAGGCCAGATGCCCTGCCTCTGCAGCCGTCATGTTCAAACTATCAGGTACATCCTGAATCCATCTTCTCCTTGGTCTTCCTCTTCTTCTCTTTGCCGGTATGCATCCTTCCATGATGGTCTTCTCCAGCCCTTAATGTCTTTTTACATGTCCAATATCTCAATTTTCTCTTTCTTATTTGTAGCATCAGCCAGTTTTCTTTGATTTTGAGTCCTTTCTGGATAGTTCCTTTTGTTCTCTTCTCTGTCCATGCTATACGGAGGATTCCTCTGTAACACTTATATTCGAAAGCACATATATTTTTCCACTGCTTTATTAAATGTCCATGCTTCACACCCATACATTGTTATTCATGCTACTACTAATATTACACCTCTGATATACTATATGGTATCGACTAAGTCAGCGTTTCCCAAAGTGGGGGTACCGCCCCTGTGAGCGTTGGCCTTCCAGGGGGCGATAGTGGGTACAGAAGCATTTGAGTGGAGTATTTTCGTGATTTTGCGATTGAATAATCATTAAAAAATTTTATTCTGTATTTAAATTCTTCTTATTCCCATCTTACACAATCCATTTTTTTCATTAATTTTCTGTTTCATGTATATAATCATTTGAAAATTTACCATGTATGACAGAAATATATATCAATTTTCTATGTCAAAGTGAAAATAGAGCACATATACATATATATATATATGGGGTAAAGCAAGTTGAATGCATTTGAAAATAGATGTCTGCGAAAAATAATGAATATAAAATGGAACGAATTCAGGAGAAGTGATGAAATCAGAGACATGTCTGGTCAACCACTAGTGACAACTGTTATAAGAGAGAGAAGATGGAGATATGTTGGGCACACCTTGAGGAGAAATGATCAAAGAAAATCAAAGCAGGCATTCAAATGGGATGCAAGGGTTCAAGAAAGAGAGGTCGACCTAAGGAGACCCTGAAGCGAACTTTGCTGAGAGAGGCAAGAAATATCGGTCGCAGTTCCATGGATGAGATTGAGCGAGTTGCCCAGGATAGAGCGGTATGGAGAAATTACTTGCAGGCCCTATGTAACGTATAACGGTACGAGAGGAATTATTGTTATTATTATATATGGGGTGGGGGCGTTGGCACGCTGCTATAATGCGGAGAGGGGCGTTACAAAATTTATGTCGCGCAAAGTGGGCAGTGTTCCGAAAAAGTGTGGGAATCTATGGACTAAGTGAATTACTAACGATATTTTCGGAACAACCTAAAGATGATGAACCAAAGAGTGATTTCTATCAAATGCTATATAAAAGTAAATGGGAGAAGAGAAAAATAAGAATGATGTTTCACCATTCAGCGTGAGATCGAAAGAGGAGACAGATGGAGCGAGCCTTCTACGCGCATTGGCTTTCTTTTTCTCTATTCTGATTTGACTCACAGCTTCAGGGTAAGAAAAGATTTCTACGGACTTTTGTGTGTGTGTTTCATAAATAGTGTCTTTCGTCAGCGACTCTGTTATCTCTGCGGTCCACCTTTTGCGTGGCTGGCCTTTTGCTTTGTATCTACTGTATCGGAGCAGTATTGCTCTTTGATGTGCACTGTCTATTGGTAATCTGTTTATGTTGCCGAACCATTTAATTTGTTGTTTCTTAATGTGCACTGTCTGTTGGTAATCTGCTTATGTGGCCGAACCATTTAATTTGTTGTTTCTTAATGTGCACTGTCTGTTGGTAATCTGCTTATGTGGCCGAACCATTTAATTTGTTGTTTCTTAATGTGCACTGTCTGTTGGTAATCTGCTTATGTGGCCGAACCATTTAATTTGTTGTTTCTTAATGTGCACTGTCTGTTGGTAATCTGCTTATGTGGCCGAACCATTTAATTTGTTGTTTCTTAATGTGCACTGTCTGTTGGTAATCTGCTTATGTGGCCGAACCATTTAATTTGTTGTTTCTTAATGTGCACTGTCTGTTGGTAATCTGCTTATATGGCCGAACCATTTAATTTGTTGTTTCTTAATGTGCACTGTCTGTTGGTAATCTGCTTATATGGCCGAACCATTTAATTTGTTGTTTCTTAATGTGCACTGTCTGTTGGTAATCTGTTTATGTGGCCGAACCATTTAATTTGTTGTTTCTTAATGTGCACTGTCTGTTGGTAATCTGCTTATATGGCCGAACCATTTAATTTGTTGTTTCTTAATGTCACTGTCTGTTGGTAATCTGCTTATGTGGCGAACCATTTAATTTGTTGTTTCTTAATGTCACTGTCTGTTGGTAATCTGTTTATGTGGCCGAACCATTTAATTTGTTGTTTCTTAATGTGCACTGTCTGTTGGTAATCTGTTTATGTGGCCGAACCATTTAATTTGTTGTTTCTAATGTGCACTGTCTGTTGGTAATCTGCTTATGTGCCGAACCATTTAATTTGTTGTTTCTTAATGTCACTGTCTGTTGGTAATCTGCTTATGTGGCCGAACCATTTAATTTGTTGTTTCTTAATGTGCACTGTCTGTTGGTAATCTGCTTATGTGGCCGAACCATTTAATTTGTTGTTTCTTAATGTGCACTGTCTGTTGGTAATCTGCTTATGTGGCCGAACCATTTAATTTGTTGTTTCTTAATGTGCACTGTCTGTTGGTAATCTGCTTATATGGCCGAACCATTTAATTTGTTGTTTCTTAATGTGCACTGTCTGTTGGTAATCTGCTTATATGGCCGAACCATTTAATTTGTTGTTTCTTAATGTGCACTGTCTGTTGGTAATCTGTTTATGTGGCCGAACCATTTAATTTGTTGTTTCTTAATGTGCACTGTCTGTTGGTAATCTGCTTATATGGCCGAACCATTTAATTTGTTGTTTCTAATGTCACTGTCTGTTGGTAATCTGCTTATGTGGCCGAACCATTTAATTTGTTGTTTCTTAATGTGCACTGTCTGTTGGTAATCTGTTTATGTGGCCGAACCATTTAATTTGTTGTTTCTTAATGTGCACTGTCTGTTGGTAATCTGTTTATGTGGCCGAACCATTTAATTTGTTGTTTCTTAATGTGCACTGTCTGTTGGTAATCTGCTTATGTGGCCGAACCATTTAATTTGTTGTTTCTTAATGTGCACTGTCTGTTGGTAATCTGCTTATGTGGCTGAATCATTTAATTTGTTGTTTCTTAATGTGCACTGTCTGTTGGTAATCTGTTCATGTGGCCGAACCATTTAATTTGTTGTTTCTTAATGTGCACTGTCTGTTGGTAATCTGTTTATGTGGCCGAATCATTTAATTTGTTGTTTCTTAATGTGCACTGTCTGTTGGTAATCTGCTTATGTGGCCGAACCATTTAATTTGTTGTTTCTTAATGTGCACTGTCTGTTGGTAATCTGCTTATATGGCCGAACCATTTAATTTGTTGTTTCTTAATGTGCACTGTCTGTTGGTAATCTGCTTATATGGCCGAACCATTTAATTTGTTGTTTCTTAATGTGCACTGTCTGTTGGTAATCTGCTTCTGTGCTGAACTATTTAATTTGGTGTTTCTTGATGAGAAGCTAGTATGTATATATATATGTGTACTAAAATGTCGTTTATAAGTTACATAGTACTTACTACCCTGCGAATAGTAATGATGTTACTTTTGCATGTTTTTTTCCTTATCTTCATTCTCTTCTTCTTTTCTCTCTTTTTTGCTTTTTACTTTTTCCTCCTGTTCATCTTTTCTCTTTTCTCTACTTTCTTATCTTCTTCATCGTTTTCGTCATACTCTTCTTCATTTTCTTTTCCTCGTCTCGTTCTTCCCATTTTACCTCTTCCCTACTCCTGTACTTCTTTGCATCTTTCCTTCTTTTTTTCATTATCTTCTTCCAATTTTTCTTCTTTTTCCTCCTCTTCTTTACTTTTTCTACTTTCTTTTTTCTGTCGTTTTCTATTTCTTATTCTTCCCTGCATTTCCTTCTTCTTCTTTCTTCCTTCCATTTTGATTCTATTCCGTTACGTCAACTTGAATATACTAAAATATTGAAGTTATTAGTATGTGAATGTCGAATTTATCATCAAGTAGCTTGTCCCTTCAGGAACTTGGCTCTCATGACAGCAGTCTTGAAAAACTATTCTGTGCAAGTTGACCGGCGTCAGCAGCAGTCATTCTCAGATCGTCAATGACATCCTGCATCCATCATCTTCTAGGTCTTCCTCTCATTCTTCTTCCAGGCGTCATTCCCTCTAAAATTATCGTCTCTAGGCACCCATGTCGTTTGATGTGTCCGGAATTTATACTTAGCTGAAAATTGTAGGGACATCACCAATGTTATTCTGCATTTTTACTGTATATTTAACATGCTTTAAATACATTTTTCTGTCAACATCGTACAGAATTTAGCCAGTAAACGTAGTCCACTTGTTAAAAAATATTTTAAATATTCAAAAATATTACAGATGCTCTTTATGAGAAATTATATTCAGGACATTGGATTCAATACTTCACTTTGTCACAACGTTTTGTCCGTGTATTGCTGGGGCCCGCATATGAGCAAAGAATAGTAACACTGCACTATACACGGCATGTCGTAAGAGGGTGCTAAGGTAGGGACATAGGAAAGCTACCCTAGTAAATAAAAAGCGTCGCATAAGTCGAATGTAATGGCCTACTTGTAGGCGACAAACTGGCACAACGTACAATCGCTCTTAGTCTCAGATCACATAAAATCACAAAGAGTGGGTAGCAAGTAATCGATATGGAGCGCTCGAAGAAGAAGAAGAAGAAGAAAGAAGATAATAACGTTTTGTATCAACAATCTTTAATTTAGACTTGAAATGTTTTGGGTGTGTTTTCTATGCCGGTCGAACTGTATCACAGCGTGTATAAAAATATCAAAGCTGAATGTGTTTTTTTGGCAACAAAAATAATGATACATGTCAATGGTTAGGAGAAATGTGGATATAAAATTCATTTTTAGCGTGAACTTTCCACAACCTATTTTGTTGATTTGATTACCATTTTTTGTGCATGTTTGTAGATAAGATGAAATTGTAACAATAAAATAAAAACAGTATTTTTACAGGGATCACATTTTTACTCCCTTGTACAGACACTTACGCACGCACAAGTGCTGCACACACGCACTGAGTTAGAGCCCGAACACACGCACATATATATATATCGAGCCTGTGTAATTAGCTCGTTACTATATGGCTTAGAAACATGGACAGCCTACTCAAGACACGAAAGGAGACTTAACATCTTTCACCTTCGATGTCTCCGCAAGATTATGGACATCAGGTGGTACGACAAGATAACCATCTCTGAAGTACTGCAACGTGCAAACTTGCCTTCTATCATGGCATACTCGGCAGTAGAAGACTTAGATTGGTGGTACGACAAGATAACCATCTCTGAAGTACTGCAACGTGCAAACTTGCCTTCTATCATGGCATACTCAGCAGTAGAAGACTTAGATGGCTAGGGCATGTGCAAAAAATGGACAATGGCCGCATTCCAAAACAAATGTTGTTCTGTGAACTTTCGGAGAGGAAGAGGCACCAAGGCAGACCACTGCTCAGATATAAAGATGTCTGCAAGGCCTCAACGAATAACTTTTCTATCGGTCCCAGCAAATGGGAAAAACTGACTGATGGTCGTGATATATAGAAAACAACATTGCGCAAAGGTGCAAAATCTTTTCAAGAGAGACTTAGACTTAGGGATAAGCTGAAAGACAAGAGAGACAAGCGTAAACTCAGAAGCTGTCACAGTGAAACACTTGCCAATTGACCGTCTGTAAAGACGAAAAAGCCATATATATATAAATATAACACGTAGGAATGAGAGAAAAAAGAGATCGAGCATTGTTTTCTTGTATCGTTATTAATTTATGACAGAAACATCAACAAAAAGAAGTAAAATACTTTTACAAAGCACAAATGCAATCTAAAGCGACGTTTCGACCAAAAGGACTTTGCTAAACTTATTCTTCAGCGATCTCTGGTCATGAGCTTAATTTACTGTGGACCACAAACTGGATAATCAGCTTTAAGTTTGTCAGGTTTCCCCAAAGCTTAGTTCTCAGGTCGACTGTGTGTGGCCACATTTTTCTTCTCAGCTCACATAGGAGAGGACAGTCTTGCAGGATATGCTCCGGTATCTGTTCCGCCTGCTGACACTGGTACAGAGCTGTTTGACTTATTCCTAGTCTATATATGTGTTTTAAAAATGTTCTTTCCTAAACTAAACACGTAAACGAACAGTGGGAACAAGGCACTCGTTTTATATAGGGTTACTGCAGAAACTAATCAAACATTAATTGATTGAATGATAGGACTATCATGCCCGTCTGCCCAGCGTGTTCGTAGCGCGTTGGACTACGGGTGACTATCCTCTGTGTGTACGGGTTCAATTCCAAGGGATGGCAGAAAAAGCCACAGATTCTCCAGATCTACGGTGTTCGTGGCGCCGAACCGAAGGGTTACGATGTCCATGGCACCGAGCCGAAGAGCTGAAAAGCTCAAGTGCTTCTGGATCGAAAATTTTTTTAAAAAAAAATAGGACTATCATTGTTGCAATTTGGTGAATAACCATGTGGGCTCCTATCTCTTCCTTACACAGAAAGATCTCGGAGACATTGCACGAACTCTGTAGCATCGGTGAGTAAAAGTAAAAGTAAAGGAACCCTTTCATACCTCGTGGTATATAGGTCAATACAGTGTTAGGCCTGTATTTTTCATTGACCGTCGGCACACGATGGGTGATGTGGTCAGCATCACGCCGGCCGCCTTTACTTTCCCAGAGCAAGTCTGGTACCCAGTTGAGGCTGGGTCGACCTGAGAGCCGTCGCGGTCGGGAAAATTCCACGCACATTGCGGGAGCTGAACCCAGACCACCAGTCTTGCGAAGCGAGTTCACTAACAACTACGCTACATCGGCTCTCAGCATCGGTGAGTGTTCCGGATATAATTTTGAATATTGTAGTTTTTGATATAAATTCTATTTCCAACTATTAATAAATTTTGCATGGAAAGCAGTTTTGTAGCGCACTCATATTGATCTTCTACTGCCAACGATTCTATTACATGCTCAATTTGAACATGAGACCTATGTTCTATTGTCAGCCTCCAATAAAAACTGGGAATTCAATCTGACCCCCACTGCGACCAGGGAAGAACACTGATTGTCAATTTAAAAAAATGTTAAATTAGATTTCGTTGTTATGTATCGCTTAAGTTAACCATTACATAGATCATCAACGATCTTTATTGTTTTTTTTAATTATTGGCAACCTCACAAGAACTAGTAGTTTCACTCATTTCATATCCCGTCCATGTGGTGCCAGGGCGGGCAAGGAGAGCAAATAATAGTACAACTGCGATCTACAAGGCATGTCGTAAGAGGCGGCTGATGTAGGACCTCGAGAAGCTACCCTAGTAAATAACAAAATGTATCGCTGAAATCGGATATGCTGGTCTACTTGTAGACGCATAACTGATACAACGTACAATCGCTCTTATGCTCAGATTACATACAAATCACACCGAGTGGTTAACAAGTGGTCCATATGGAGCGTTAGAAGAAGATCTGTTATCTAGATTGTCCACGTCCGCGAGATGATCTAGGATTCAGGTCATAGAATCTTGGGTCGTATTAAATTCGTAATTAAACTTTAGATCTATGTTCTTGTTTATTGTGTATGTCGTGTTTATTTTGAATGTCGTGTTTATATATATTGTCTTGTTAAAGGCCTATGGTCGAAACATCGATTGTTGTGATTTTACATATTTCATTATTCTTTTTTCCTTGCTTTTGTAATACTGCCACATGCATGTTTTCGTCCCTATCACCCAAAGACAGCAAAGATGAACCTGGGGCTAGTCGAACGTTCACAGTGTCTTAACTTGAATGGTTTTGATATTTGGATACATGTTTCCTCTGTTACTTATACATGTTTCCTCTGTTACTTATACATGTTTCCTCTGTTACTTATACATGTTTCCTCTGTTACTTATACATGTTTCCTCTGTTACTTATACATGTTTCCTCTGTTACTTATACATGTTTCCTCTGTTACTTATACATGTTTCCTCTGTTACTTATACATTACTTATACATGTTTCCTCTGTTACTTATATATGACGGCTTGCAACGAACGGTTGAAAAAGACTATTAGGTAAGAACGTGTCCTATCAAAGATTGAGTAGAATATGAAGACCACGGGGAAGATGAGTTCATGATGTGACTGATGATTTGAGTATTATGAAAGCAGAGGCGGAACATCTAGAACATTATTATTATTATTGTTATTATTATTGTTATTATTATTATTTTATTATTTCGACTGTGTGTTACCGGGACTTGGAAGGGGAGCAAATAATATTGATACTGCGACATACCAGACATGACGTAAGATACGAATAATATTGATACTGCGACATACAATGCATGACGTAAGATACGACTGAGGTAAGGGCCCTTATGAAGCTACACTAGTAAATAAAAAGCGTCGTAGAAATTGAATGTGCTGGCATACTTGTTGGTCTGGCAAAACATAACATCGCTCTTAGGCTCGAAACCACTTATAAATCACAAATAGTGGATAACAAGGGGTCGATATGGAGCGTTTGAAGAAGAATGTTATTATTTTCTTCTTGTACCGTTATGCGTTACACGAGACCTGCTAGAAATTTCTTCATACCGCTCTATCCTGGGCAACTCATTCAATCTCTTTTATGAAATTAAGTCCGGTATTTATTGCTTTTCTTAGTAAAATTCGTTTTAGAGTTTCCTTAGAGCATTTTTTCTATCTTGAACCTTTTCCTCCAACTTCAATGCCTGCTTTACAATTCTTTGATCGTTTCTTCTCAGAGTATGAGCAACATATCTCCATCGTCTTTTTCGTATAACAGTTATTACTAGTGGTTGACCAGACATTTCTCTGTATTCATATAATATAATATAATAGCCGTCCATCGCAAGCGATGATGACAACAATCTCAGACGTGTACTGTTGCACCTCTCTGGTGTGTCGGAGGTGACTGTAGAGTCCAATCCTAGAACAGAATCCCCGACCACAGGTGGGGCATACATGATCAAGGTTAGACATTTTAAGGCTTAAATGATCTAGTGCCATTTTAAGGCTTCAATTGAGAACAAGTAAATTGTATTAATTCTTGATCTAATTCCATTATTTAAGGCTTCAATTGATCTAGTGCTATTATTTAAGGCTTCAATTGAGAACAAGTAAATTGTATTATTTCTTGATCTAGTGCCATTATTTAAGGCTTTAATTGATCTAGTGCCATTATTTAAGGCTTGAATTGAGAACAAGTAATTTGTATTAATTCTTGATCTAGTGCCATTATTTCAGGCTTTAATTGATCTAGTGCCATTATTTAAGGCTTTAATTGAGAACACGTAAATTGTATTAATTCTTGATCTAGTGCTATTATTTAAGGCTTTAATTGAGAACACGTAAATTGTATTAATTCTTGATCTAGTGCCATTATTTAAGGCTTCAATTGAGAACAAGAAAATTGTATTAATTCTTGATCTAGTGCCATTTTTTAAAGGGCTTTTGAGATCAAATAATTTGTATTAATTCTTGATCTAGTGCCATTATTTAAGGCTTTAATTGAGAACACGTAAATTGTATTAATTCTTGATCTAGTGCCATTATTTAAGGCTTCAATTGATCTAGTGCCATTATTTAAGACTTTAATTGAGAAAAGTAAATTGTATTAATTCTTGATCTAGTGCCATTATTTAAGGCTTTAATTGATCTAATGCCATTATTTAAGGCTTAAATTGATCTAGTGCCATTATTTAGGCTTTAATTGAGAACAGTAAATTTATTAATTCTTTATCTAGTGCCATTATTTAAGGCTTTAATTGAAAAACGTAAATTGTTTTAAATTCTGATCTAGTGCCATTATTTGGCTTCAATTGAGATCAAATAATTTGTAAACTTGATCGGGCCATTATTTAAGGCTTTAATTGAGAACACGTAAATTGTATTAATTCTTGATCTAGTCCATTTTTTAAAGGGCCAATTGATCTAGCCCCATTAAAGGCTTTAATTGATCTAGTGCCATTATTTAAGACTTCAATTGATCTAGTGCCATTATTTAAGACTTCAATTGATCTAGTGCCATTATTTAAGTCTTCAATTGATCTAGTGCCATTATTAAACTCTTCAATTGATCTAGTGCCATTATTTAAGGCCAATTGATCTAGTGCCATTTTTTAAAGGCTTAAATTGAGAACAAGTAAATTGTATTAATTCCTGATCTAGTTCCATTATTTAAGGCTTCAATTGATCTAGTGCTATTATTTAAGGCTTCAATTGAGAACAAGTAAATTGTATTATTTCTTGATCTAGTGCCATTATTTAAGGCTTTAATTGATCTAGTGCCATTATTTAAGGCTTGAATTGAGAACAAGTAATTTGTATTAATTCTTGATCTAGTGCCATTATTTCAGGCTTTAATTGATCTAGTGCCATTATTTAAGGCTTTAATTGAGAACACGTAAATTGTATTAATTCTTGATCTAGTGCTATTATTTAAGGCTTTAATTGAGAACACGTAAATTGTATTAATTCTTGATCTAGTGCCATTATTTAAGGCTTCAATTGAGAACAAGAAAATTGTATTAATTCTTGATCTAGTGCCATTATTTAAGGCTTCAATTGAGATCAAATAATTTGTATTAATTCTTGATCTAGTGCCATTATTTAAGGCTTTAATTGAGAACACGTAAATTGTATTAATTCTTGATCTAGTGCCATTATTTAAGGCTTCAATTGATCTAGTGCCATTATTTAAGGCTTTAATTGAGAAGAAGTAAATTGTATTAATTCTTGATCTAGTGCCATTATTTAAGGCTTTAATTGATCTAATGCCATTATTTAAGGCTTAAATTGATCTAGTGCCATTATTTAAGGCTTTAATTGAGAACACGTAAATTGTATTAATTCTTTATCTAGTGCCATTATTTAAGGCTTTAATTGAGAAAACGTAAATTGTATTAATTCTTGATCTAGTGCCATTATTTAAGGCTTCAATTGAGATCAAATAATTTGTATTAATTCTTGATCTAGTGCCATTATTTAAGGCTTTAATTGAGAACACGTAAATTGTATTAATTCTTGATCTAGTGCCATTATTTAAGGCTTCAATTGATCTAGTGCCATTATTTAAGGCTTTAATTGAGAACAAGTAAATTGTATTAATTCTTGATCTAGTGCCATTATTTAAGGCTTTAATTGATCTAGTGCCATTATTTAAGGCTTCAATTGATCTAGTGCCATTATTTAAGGCTTTAATTGAGAACAAGTAAATTGTATTAATTCTTGATCTAGTGCCATTATTTAAGGCTTTAATTGAGAACAAGTAAATTGTATTAATTCTTGATCTAGTGCCATTATTTAAGGCTTCAATTGAGAACAAATAAATTGTATTAATTCTTGATCTAGTGCCATTATTTCAGACTTCAATTGATCTAGTGCCATTATTTAAGGCTTCAATTGATCTAATGCCATTATTTTAGGCTTCAATTGATCTAGTGCCATTATTTAAGGCTTCAATTGATCTAGTGCCATTATTTATGGCTTCAATTCATCTAGTGTCATTATTTAAGGCTTCAATTGATCTAGTGCCATTATTTAAGACTTCAATTGATCTAGTGCCATTATTTAAGACTTCAATTGATCTAGTGCCATTATTTAAGACTTCAATTGATCTAGTGCCATTATTTAAGACTTCAATTGATCTAGTGCCATTATTTAAGTCTTCAATTGATCTAGTGCCATTCTTTAAGGCTTCAATTGAGAACAAGTAAATTGTATTAATTCTTGATCTAGTGCCATTATTTAAGGCTTCAATTGAGAAAAAATAAATTGTATTAATTCTTGATCTAGTGCCATTATTTATGGCTCCAATTCATCTAGTGCCTTTTTTTAAGGCTTCAATTGATCTAGTGCCATTATTTAAGGCTTCAATTGAGAACAAGAAAATTGTATTAATTCTTGATCTAATGCCATTATTTAAGGCTTTAATTGAAACCACGTAAATTGTATTAATTCTTGATCTAGTGCCATTATTTAAGGCTTCAATTGATCTAGTGCCATTATTTAAGGCTTCAATTGAGAACAAGAAAATTGTATTAATTCTTGATCTAGTGCCATTATTCGGCTTCAATTGATCTAGTGCCATTATTTAAGGCTTCAATTGATCTAGTGCCATTATTTAAGGCTTCGATTGATCTAATTCCATTTTTAAGGCTTCAATTGATCTAGTGCCATTATTTAAGACTTCAATTGATCTAGTGCCATTATTTAAGACTTCAATAGATATTAGTTTAGTTTTAGTCGTCGGATCACCATCACTGCACGTCGAACAAATTAGTCCATAAGTGCTCCGATCTCTCCTCAGTATGTCCATCAGCGTGTGGCGACTAACGACACCGGTTCTTTGTTAGTTTACAATTCTTCTTTGTCTGCCAGCATAGCGTTCTTGTCGAGCTACACCACACTTAACTTTGAGTTCTTGCAGTCTGGTTAGTGTTGTGGATGCACCGCTATTACGTGAATCATGTACACCCCTCTCCCTTAGGGGAAATTTTTAATATCAGCCTGGTCCATTGCTCGTCCGCTTTGGACAGCAGCCATACCTGCAAGCCTATCCTCACGTTCATTCCCCCTTACACCTGCATGCCCTGGTACAAAAATAAAACTGATCTTTGTCAGCTTAGACCTCCCAGCGATTCTATCCAATGTCTCCTAGCCCATCCTGTTTCAATCTTCCTGAGCATACTCATTGAGTCACTGAGAAAACATGCATGGATAAAGTCTGTGATTCTAGCCAAATCATCGCTTTGGTAACCGCCATGATTTCCATAGTGGACTGCTTGTAGTCACGGCAAAACCACCACTGTCTTCCTTCACATCACCTCCGACCTGAGCAGTGAAAGCCCACGAGCTCCGCACATGTCGAATCACCGAACCATCCGTATAAATGATTACATCATGATCAGATGCGTTCTCAGAAATTAATGCCTGAACCTCTGCCTCCACAACAAGTGGGTTGTGTTGCCTGCATTCTTTATCAAGTTCGATGCATACAGAAAAGGATGTAGCGATTGCTCTTGGCACCGGTATCCATTCTTCACCGGGATCAATGTCTTCAAGTGTACACACCTGTTCAATACAGTCCTCGGCCTGACCCATCCAAGATTTTCCTCTTTTTAACCTATTTCCTTTTTGTCTCTTTATTTCCAAGTGCAGAGGATGTTGTGTGTCAGCATTGACTCGAAGGTATGCTCGTGCACGGCTCATCAGTATTCTATACTCCATAGTAGGATAGTCAAGGAGATAGCGCATCGCCCTGCACGACGTGTCTTTAGTGCAACCAAGTATAATGCGCATCGCCTCGTTCTGTATTCTTTCCAGTCGTTCTATCTGACTATGACTGAGAGTCAGGATCGCCAGCGCATACTCAAGCACAGAAAGGACCAGACCCTGGTATAAAATACAAAGATGGCGCTGTTCACAATCCGCCGCAGCCATTACCCTCATCGCCAGCAAACCTTTCTCGCCTTCATTATCACATGAGCTATGTGTTCCGTAAAAGCTAGACTACGATCAAAACGCAACCCCAGGTATTTCATAGACTGAGATCGCTCCACTACCTCTGAACACAAAACCACAGATGGTGTTGGAGTGTTGACGATGTGGTTGTTTAAAGAGAACCATGTCACCGCTGCTTTTGTGGGGTTGACCAATGCTCCTGCTTCAACGCACCATCTACCTATGCGGTCGAGTTCTGACTGAAGTTCCTCCACAAGCTGTTCTCTATCCTTGCCCTGACGATACACCAACACATCATCTGCATATGACATTGTCCTTCCTCTACCCGTGATCTGCTCTTTTGTGATGCTCACAGTATAGGCATTGAACAACACCGGAGATAATGGTGACCCTGTGGTAAGCCAGGGTGGATTGTTGTTGCTGATGACGCCCAACTGCCACATTTAAACACTATCTTTCGCTGGAAAAGGGCCGCAAAGATCCAATTGAGGAGGAATGGGCTGATATTGAGTTCAGTCAGCTGCACCATTAAAAATGCAACGGCACTCTATTATAGGCATCTTCAAGGTCAATTGGGAGCACATGTCTCAATGCCCGAGTGAAAACCCTCATAGACATCGTAGGCGAACACCGCTGCGTTACGCCATGTTTTCTATATGGACAGTACCCTCAAGGGTGGGGGGAAGGAGACGTAACCTCTCTAGTTGGCAGGATATTTTTCTGGCAATTATTTTCTTCAGCAACTTGCCTATTGTATTCTGCATGGTGATTACCCGATAGCCCTGAATTTTTGTGTGGTCTTTGCCAGGCTTCGGCAGAGGTACCAGGTAGCTGTACAACCATTCTTCGTTGATTATTGCAGTCGTAATGCTTTTGTTGTAGATGCCAGATTCTTCCTCCCCATCAGACAACCCGTCAATGTCACCATATCGTATGCCATCTGGACCAGGTGCACTGTTTTTGCTCTCCAGCAGCATCCTTGATTTCCTCCACCGTCACCAAATCATCTACATCTAATTCCTGGTTCTTACATTCAATAGATATAGTGCCATTATTTAAGGCTTTAATTGAAACCACGTAAATTGTATTAATTCTTGATCTAGTGCCGTTATTTCAGGCTTCAATTGATCTAGTGCCATTATTTAAGGCTTCAATGAGAACAAGTAAATTGTATTAATTCTTGATCTAGTGCCATTATTTAAGGCTTCAATTGATCTAGTGCCATTATTTCAGGCTTCAATTGATCTAGTGCCATTATTTAAGGCTTCGATTGATCTAATTCCATTATTTAAGGCTTCAATTGATCTGGTGCCATTATTTAAGGCTTCAATTGATCTGGTGCCATTATTTATGGCTTCAATTCATCTAGTGCCATTTTGCTCATTTAGTGCTTCCAAATTGATCTAGTGCCATTATTTAAGACTTCAATTGATCTAGTGCCATTATTTAAGACTTCAATTGATCTAGTGCCATTATTTAAGTCTTCAATTGATCTAGTGCCATTATTTAAGTCTTCAATTGATCTAGTGCCATTATTTAAGGCTTCAATTGAGAACAAGTAAATTGTATTAATTCTTGATCTAGTGCCATTATTTAAGGCTTTAATTGAAAACAAGTAAAATGTATTAATTCTTGATCTAGTGCCATTATTTAAGGCTTTAATTGAGGACAAGTAAATTGTATTAATTCTTGATCTAGTGCCATTATTTAAGGCTTTAATTGAAACCACGTAAATTGTATTAATTCTTGATCTAGTGCCATTATTTAAGGTTTCCCAATTGATCTAGTGCCATTATTTAGGCTTCAATTGAGAACAAGAAAATTTATTAATTCTGATCTAGTGCCATTATTTAAGGCTTTATGAAACCACGTAAATTGTATTAATTCTTGATCTAGTGCATTATTTAAGGCTTCAATTGATCTAGTGCCATTTTTTAAAGGGCTTCAATAGAACAAGAAATTTATAATTCTTGATCTAGTGCCATTATTTCAGGCTTAAATTGATCTAGTGCCATTATTTAAGGCTTCAATTGATCTAGTGCATTATTTAAGGCTTCGATTGATCTAATTCCATTATTTAAGGCTTCAATTGATCTAGTGCCATTATTTAAGTCTTCAATTGATCTAGTGCCATTATTTAAGGCTTCAATGAGAACAAGTAAATTGTATTAATTCTTGATCTAGTGCCATTATTTAAGGCTTCAATTGAGAACAAATAAATTGTATTAATTCTTGATCTAGTGCCATTATTTAAGACTTCAATTGATCTAGTGCCATTATTTAAGACTTCAATTGATCTAGTGCCATTATTTAAGTCTTCAATTGATCTAGTGCCATTATTTAAGGCTTCAATTGATCTAGTGCCATTATTTAAGGCTTCAATTGATCTAGTGCCATTATTTAAGGCTTCAATTGAGAACAAGTAAATTGTATTAATTCTTGATCTAGTGCCATTATTTAAGGCTTCAATTGATCTAGTGCCATTATTTAAGGCTTCAATTGAGAACAAGTAAATTGTATTAATTCTTGATCTAGTGCCATTATTTAAGACTTTAATTGAAAAGAAGTAAATTTATTTTTTATATCTGGTAAATGAAATATCGTCCTGGTGTTGTAATATGCTCTCTATATTGTAACAGTAATCATAAAAGGTAGCCTCTGTGGCAGGGGATGTGACTCGGTCTTTTCCCGACGTTCTAAGTTCGAATCACGCTGCGGACAGTTCGGTTAAATTGTTACGCGGGGATTTTTACAAAGACGATGGCACCACCCGTTCAGAAAGCAATTGCAATTATTGAACGTAATAATCCCAAAAAAAATCACAAACATCGTTAAAATACTGGGGTTGATTCGCAAATTCCAAGGATATGCAATTAACTTTAATCATACAGCAGCTTTTTTCTTCACATTTCAACTCCCAATGGAGCACACTTCTTCAATAAACTTCTTCCAGCTCTTCCTTTCTCTCCTGTCATCCCTTCCAATTCTTTCCATGTTTTACCTATCCTTTTAATATCAGCCCCCAGCTCTCTTCTCCAGGTCTGTCTATGCCTTTATATAGCAGCTGCATGAGTACAAATACATTTATCCAAGACCATAAAGGACCAATCAAAAACTGCAGTTTGTGGGAGTGAGCTTGTACTTGGGGAAAAAACTCACTTATCTTGTACTAAACTGTAAAGTGACTCATCTGCAAACCTCAAGTCTTTCTTACTTTTTCTTTTGTCCTTCTTTGCTTTTTTTTGCCGCTAGGCGTAGCAGGTTTAACTGATGATGGGTTTTCCCGAGATACTACACGCTAGGTCGCTTGATATTCTGTGGTATTGTGGAGTTTTAAGATGTCTGACCCATCAACCCATCTTTTCGTGGTCTTCCTTCCTCTTGATGATTCCATTTTCGGGTTGTACACTTTTGCAAGTGGTGTATTTGGGTTCATTCTCACCAAGTGGTCAAACCATTTGAGTCTCTTTTTTTCAATGAATCTAATAGCAGGTGTTGTTCCGACTGTTCTTCGAATTTCCTAATTTCTTATATGGTCTCTTCTTGTTTTACTTACCACTTTCCTCAAGCATCTCATTTCACTGGTGGTAATTTTCCTTTCTTGTTCTTTTGTCAGTGCCCGTGTTTGTCACTGGTAGCACAGTGTTGGTATGAGAATTGCATTTATAATCTATATTTTAGTCTCTGCTGAAATTGCTCTACTGAAAAGTCTCTACTTGAAGCTTCTGCTGGTACAATTCCCGTAGAAGCCTCAAGTGACAGCAGAAAACTCTGCCTATTGCAGAAAATGGCTGGCACAAGTTGGTATTCATATTGTAGATCTCTTTAAAATGTTTATATAGGCACAGCCAGCCCTGTCAACCTACATCATGTCAACCTAGACAACGTTATCTGTAAAAACATTAAATTCCTATTTATTACAAAAGGAATTAAGTCCTCCAATCTAAGAAATGGAAATTACACTAACATCCGTTCTCTGGATGATATACAAGGGAAGGTACTTATTAACAGATGGAAGCTAATGGGGAAGCTAATTCACATGCCAAATCACCATATGCATGCAAGACTACATAGCTCAACACAGAGCACGCTGAAGAAAACTAGTTTCTGTCACATCTCCAGGGACCAAGTTTGGCACTGCTTAAAATGCACTTAGATACACCCAACACAGTCTACTATTACATATATATCCACTTGGCTTTATGGAATAATGGTCAAACATATTGAAATGCAAATGTACAAAAACGCTCCATTTCAGCAAAGAAGCTTAAAAGCATTTTCTGGAAAACCATCAACTCTCAAACGCAATTAACTACACCAAAGCATGATTAGCACATTGATGTCAATAAAAGTCACTCTACTACACATATCGTCATCAGGCCGGACCAGAAATGGAAAGTGGAATTTTGGAAAAAGTGTCCAACTCATTGAAATGTGACATAAAACGTTTGTCAAAAATCAAACTCCAAACCATTTGATTTCAACACAAATGCTTAAAATGCACTTAGATACACCCAACACAGTCTACTATTACATATATATCCACTTGGCTTTATGGAATAATGGTCAAACATATTGAAATGCAAATGTACAAAACGCTCCATTTCAGCAAAAGAAGCTTAAAAGCATTTTCTGGAAAACCATCAACTCTCAAACGCAATTAACTACACCAAAGCATGATTAGCACATTGATGTCAATAAAAGTCACTCTACTGCACATATCGTCATCAGGCCAGACCAGAAATGGAAAGTGGAATTTTGGAAAAAAGTGTCCAACTCATTGAAATGTGACATAAAACGTTTGTCAAAAATCAAACTCCAAACCATTTGATTTCAACACAAATGCTTAAAATGCACTTAGATACACCCAACACAGTCTACTATTACATATATATCCACTTGGCTTTATGGAATAATGGTCAAACATATTGAAATGCAAATGTACAAAAACGCTCCATTTCAGCAAAAGAAGCATAAAAGCATTTTCTGGAAAACCATCAACTCTCAAACGCAATTAACTACACCAAAGCATGATTAGCACATTGATGTCAATAAAAGTCACTCTACTGCACATATCGTCATCAGGCCAGACCAGAAATGGAAAGTGGATTTTGGACAAATGTGTCCAACTCATTGAAATGTTACATAAACGTTTGTCAAAAACTTAAACTCCAAACCATTTGATTTCAACACAAATGCTTAAAATGCACTTAGATACACCAACACATTCTACTATTACATATATATCCACTTGGCTTTATGGAATAATGGTCAAACATATTGAAATGCAAATGTACAAAAACGCTCCATTTCAGCAAAAGAAAGCATTTTCTGGAAAACCATCAACTCTCAAACGCAATTAACTACACCAAAGCATGATTAGCACATTGATGTCAATAAAACTCTACTGCACATATCGTCATCAGGACGGACCAGAAATGGAAAGTGTATTTTTGGACAAATGTGTCCAACTCATTGAAATGTGACATAAAACGTTTGTCAAAATCAAACTCCAAACTATTTGATTTCAACACAAATGCTTAAAATGCACTTAGATACACCCAACACAGTCTACTATTTACATATATATTCACTCTTACTTATGGAATAATGGTCGAACATATTGAATGCAAATGTAAATAAAAAACGCTCCATATCAGCAAAGAAGTATAAAAGCATTTTCTGGAAAACTATCAACTTCAAACGCAATTTAACTACACCAAAGCATGATTAGCAATATTGATGTCAATAAAGTCACTCTACTGTACATATCGTCACTGTACAGACTAGAAATGGAAAGTGGATTTGGACAAATGTGTCCAACTCATTGAAAATGTGACATAAAACGATTGTCAAAAATGAAACTCCAAACTATTTGGATTTCAACACAAATGCTTAAAATGTACTTAGATACACCCAACACAGTCTACTATTACATATATATCCACTTGCCAGAATAAATGGTCAAACATATATTGAATGCAAATGTACAAAAACGCTCCATTTCAAAAAGAAACTTGAGCATTTTCTGGAAAAACAATCAACTCTCAGTCGCAATTAACTACACCAGCATGATTAGCACATTGCTGTCAATAAAAGCAACCTACTGTACATATCGTCATCAGTGGCCAGACCAGAAAATGGAAAGTGATTTTGGACAAATGTCCAACTCATTGAAATGTGACATAAAACGATTGTCAAAAAATGAAACCCAAACCATTTGATTTCAACACAAATGCTTAAAATGCACTTAGATAGACCCAACACAGTCTACTATTACTATATAGATTCACTTGGCTTTATGGAATAATTATCAAACATATTGAAATGCAAATGTACAAAACGCCCATTCTTTTAGCAAAAGAACTTAAAAGCATTTTCTGGAAAACCATCAACTCTCAAACGCAATTAACTACACCAAAGCATGATTAGTACATTGATGTCAATAAAAGTCACTCTAATACACATATCGTCATCAGGCTGAACTAGAAATGGAAAGTGGAATTTTGGTATGTCCAATCCTAATATAAATGTGACATAAAACGTTTATCAAAATCAAACTCAAACCATTTTCCATTTCAACACAAATGTTAAATGCACTCTAGATACAATTCCAACATAGTTTACTATTATACATATATCCACTTACTTTATGAATAAATGGTCAAACATAGTTGAAATGCAATGTACAAAACGCTCCATTTCAGCAAAAGTAAGTATTTTCTGAAACCATCAACTCTCAAACGCAATCAACTACACTAAAGCATGATTAGTACATTGATGTCAATAAAAGTCACTACTACCATATCGTCATCAGCCAGACCAGAAATGGAAAGGGAATTTTTGGAAAAGTGTCCAACTCATTGAAATGTGACATATGTTTGTCAAAAATCAAACTCCAAAACCATTTTATTTCAACACAAATGCTTTAAAATGCACTTAGATACACCCAACACAGCTCATTAATACATATATCCACTTGCTTTATGGAATAATGGACAAACATACTGAAATGCAATGGCCAAAACGCTCCATTTCAGCAAGAAGTAAAGCATTTTCTGAAAACCATCAACTCTCAACGCAATTAACTACACCAAAGCATGATTAGCACATTGATGTCACTAAAAATCACTTACTGGGTACATATCGTCATCAGGCTAGACCAGAAATGGAAGGGCGACAAATGCTCAACTCATTGAATGTGATGAAACGATTTGTCAAAAAATGAAACTCCAAACCATTTCTGATTTCAACACAAATGCATAAATGCACTTAGATACACCTAAACACAGCTCCACTATTACATATATATCCACTTGGCTTTATGGAATAATGGTCAACATATTGAAATGCAAATGCACAAAAACGCTCCATTTCAGCAAAAGAAAAGCATTTTCTGAAAACCATCAACTCTCAAACGCAATTAACTACACTGTGTGCCACGATTAGCATTATTGATGTCAATAAAGTCACTCTACTACATATCGTCACTGTGGACGGACCTAGAAATGGAGGGATTTGACAAATGTCCAACTCATTGAATGTGACATAAAACGTTTGTCAAAACTCCGAACCCAAACCATTTGATTTCAACACAAATGCTTAAATGCACTTAGATACACCCAACACAGTCTACTATTACATATATATATCCACTTGGCTTTATGGAATAATGGTCAAACATATTGAATGCAAATGTACAAAAACGCTCCATTTCAGCAAAAGAAACTTGAAAGCATTTTCTGAAAACCATCAACTCTCAACGCAATTAACTACAATTAAAGCATGATTAGTACATTGTTGTCAATAAAGTCACCTACTGTACATATCGTCATCAGGCCGGGACTCAGAAATGGAAAGTGGATTTTTGGACAAATGTGTCTAACTCATTGAAATGTGACATAAAAACGATTGTCAAAAAGAAACTCAACCATTTGATTTCAACAAATGCATAAATGCACTTAGATACACCTAACACAGTTCACTATTACATATATATCCACTTGGCTTTATGGAATAATGGTCAAACATATTGAAATGCAAATGCACAAAAACGCTCCATTTCAGCAAAAGAAACTTAAAAGCATTTTCTGAAAAACCATCAACTCAAAACGCAATTAACTACAATTCAAAGTACGATTAGCACATTGATGTCAATAAAAGTCACTCTACTACACATATCGTCATCAGCCGAACCAGAAATGGAAAGGAATTTGGAAAAAGTAATCCAACCCATTGGAATGTGACATAAAACGTTTGTCAAAAATCAAACTCCAAACTATCGGATTTCAACACAAATGCTTAAAATGCACTTAGATACACTCCAACATAGTTCATTATTACATATATATCCACTTTGGTTTATGGAATAATGGTCAAATATATTGAAAATGTAAATAAAATAAATGTCTATTTCAGTTAAAGAAATTTAAAAGCATTTTCTGGAAACTATCAACTTCAAACGTAATTAATTACACTAAAGCATGATTAGTACATTGATGTCAATAAAGTCACTTACTACACATATCGTCATCAGGCTGAACCAGAAATGAAAGTGGAATTTTTGGTGCGTCCAAACTCATTGGAAACAGACATAAAACATTGTCAAAAATCAAACTCCAAACCATTTGATTTCAACACAAATGCTTAAATGCACTTAGATACACCCAACACAGCCTACTATTACATATATATATCCACTTGGTTTATGGAATAATGGTCAAACATATTGAAATGCAAATGTATAAAAACGCTCCATTTCAGCAAAGAAAGCATTTTCTGAAAACCATCAACTCAAACGCAATTAACTGGCACCAAAGCATGATTAGCACATTGATGTCAATAAAGTCACCTACTGCACATATCGTCACTGTAAGCCAGACCAGAAATGGAAAGTGGAATTTTGGAAAATGTCCAACCCATTGAAATGTGAAAAGCGTTTGTCAAAATCAAACCCAAACCATTTTATTTCAACACAAATGCTTAAAATGCACTTAGATACACCCAACAGTTCACTATTACATATATATCCACTTACTTTATGGAATAAATGGTCAAACATATTGAAATGCAAATGTACAAAAACGCTCCATTGCAAAAGAAGCTTATGCCATTTTCTGAAAACTATCAACTCAAAACGCAATTAACTACACCAAAGCATGATTATACATTGATGTCATTAAAAAGTCACCACCAGCCATATCGTCATCAGGCTGCACCAGAAATGGAAGTGATTTTGGACAAATGTGTCTAACTCATTGAAATGACATAAAACGATTGTCAAAAAACAACTCCAAACCATTTGATTTCAAATAATAAATGCATGCTAAAATGCACTAGATACACTCCAACACAGCTCATTATTACATATATATTCACTTGCTTTATGGAATAATGGTCAAATATATTGAAATGCAGAAAATGTACAAAAACGCTCCATTTCACTAAAAGAAAGCATTTTCTGAAAACCATCAACTCACAAACGGTACTAACTGGCATCAAAGCATGATTAGTACATTGACGTCAATAAAGTCACTCTACTACACATATCGTCATCAGTGACGGACCAGAAATGGAAGGGATTTTGGACAATGTCCAACTTACTTGAAAGCTGTGACATAAAACGTTTGTCAAAACTCAAACTCCAAAACCATTTGATTTCAACACAAATGCTTAAAATGCACTTAGATACACCTAACACAGTCTACTATTACATATATCCACTTGGCTTTATGGAATAATGGTCAAACATATGGAAATGCAAATGTACAAAAACGCTCCATTTCAGCAAAAGAAACTTAAAAGCATTTTTCTGAAAACTTATCAACTCTCAAACGCAATTAATCACACACCAAAGCACATTAGCACATTGCTGTCAATAAAAGTCACTCTACTGCACATATCGTCATCAGGCCAGACCAGAAATGGAAAGTGGATTTGGACAATGTCCAACTCATTGAAATGTGACATAAAACGATTGTCAAAAATGAAACTCCAAACCATTTTGATTTCAACACAAATACGAAATGCACTTAGATAGACCCAACACAGCTACTATTACATATGGCATTCACTTGGCTTTTATGGAATAATGGTCAACATATTGAATGCAAATGTACAAAACGCCCATTTCAGCAAAGAAACTTAAAAGCATTTTCTGGAAAACCATCAACTCTCAAACGCACTAATCACAATTAAAGCATGATTAGCACATTGATGTCAATAAAGTCACTTACTACATATCGTCATCAGGCGAATCCAGAAATGGAAGTGGAATTTTGAAAGTGTCCAACTCATTGAAATGTGACATAAAACGTCGTTGCAATCAACTCCAAACCATTTGATTTCAAATACAAATATGCTTAAAATGCACTTAGACAGACCTGCAACACAGTTCACTATTACATAGTATATCCACTTTGGCTTTATGGAATAATGGTCAAACATATTGAAATGCAAATACAAAAACGTTCATTTCAGCAAAAAGAAACTTAAAAGCATTTTCTGAAACCATCAACTTCGCAACGCAATTAACTACACCAAAGCATGATTAGTAATATTGATGTCAATAAAAGTCACTACTACACATATCGTCATCAGGCTGAACCAGCCGAAAGTGAATTTTGGAAAAAGTGTCAATCATTGAAATGTGACATAAAACGATTGTCGTAATCAAACCCAAACCATTTGATTTCAACACAAATGCTTAAATGCACTTAGATACACCCAACACAGCTCCATTATTGCATATATCCACTGGCTTTATGGAATAATGGTCGCATACAAATGCAAATGATAAAAACGCTCCATTTCAGCAAAGAAAGCATTTTCTGGAAACCATCAATCCTCAAACGCAATTAACTACACCAAAGCATGATTAGCACATTGATGTCAATAAAAGTCACTTACTGTACATATCGTCATCAGCCAGACCAGAAATGGAAAGTGGAATCTGGAAAAAAGTGTCCAACTCATTGAAATGTGACACAAAGCGTTTGTCAAAAAACAACTCCAACCATTTTATTTCAACACAAATGCTTAAAATGCACTTAGATACACCCAACACAGTCTAATATTACATATATATCCACTTGGCTTTATGGAATAATACAAACATATTGAAATGCAATGTACAAAACGCTCCATTTCAAGCAAAGAAGCTAAGTTACTTTGAAACTATCAACTTCAAACGCAATTAACTACACCAAAGCATGATTAGCACATTGATGTCATTAAAAGCCACTCTACTGCACATATCGTCATCAGGCCAGACCAGAATTGAAAGTGGATTTTGACAACAAATTAACCCATTGAAATGTAGACATAAAACGATTGTCAAAAAATGAAACCTAAACCATTTGATTTCAACACAAATGCATAAAATGCACTTAGATACACTCCAACACAGTCTACTATTACATTATATATTCACTGGCTTTATGGAATAACGGTCAAACATATTGGAATGCAAAATACAAAAACGCCCATTTTTCAGCAAAAGAAAGCATTTTCTGAAACCATCAACTCAAACGCAATTAACTACAATTAAAGTACATTAGCACATTGATGTCAATAAAAGTCACTTACTATACATATCGTCATCAGACGGACTAGAATGAAAGTGGATTTTTGGACAAATGTGTCCAACTCATTGAATGTGACATAAAACGTTTGTCAAAAAATCAAACTCCAAACCATTTGATTTCAAAATAAATGCTTAAAATGCACTTAGATACACCCAACACAGTCTACTATTACATATATATTCACTTGGCTTTATGGAATAATGGTAAAACATATTGAAATGCAAATGTACAAAACGCTCCATTTCAGCAAAAGAAGCTTAAAAGCATTTTCTGGAAACCATCAACTCTCAAACGCAATTAACTACACCAAAGCTACGATTAGCACATTGATGTCAATAAAAGTCACTCACTGCACATACGTCACTGAAGAAAGACCAGAAATGAGTGGATTTTAGATAAATGTGTCCAACTCATTGAAATGTGACATAAAAACGATTGTCAAAATGAAACTCAAACCATTTGATTTCGTAACACAAATGCATAAAAATGCACTTAGATACATCCAACACAGTCTACTATTACATATATATCCACTTGGCTTTATGGAATGGTCAAACATATTGAAATGCAATGGCCAAAAACGCCCATTTCAGCAAAGAAAGCATTTTCGAAAATCCATCAACTCTCAAACGCAATTAACTACACTAAAGCATGATTAGCACATTGATGTCAATAGTGTTTCACTTACTACAATATATCGTCATCAGGATTCTGGACCAGAAATGGAAAGGGATTTTTGGACAATGTCCAGTCCCATTGAAATGATATAAAACGTTTGTCAAAAAACCAAACTCCAAACCATTTGATTTCAACACAAATGCTTAAAATGCACTTAGATACACCCAACACAGTCTACTATTACATATATATCCACTTGGCTTTATGGAATAATGGTCAAACATATTGAAATGCAAATGTACAAAACGCTCCATTTCAGCAAAAGAAGCTTAAAAGCATTTTCTGAAAACCAGCAACTCTCAAACGCAATTAACTACACCAAAGCATGATTAGTACATTGATGTCAATAAAAGTCACTCTACTGCACATATCGTCATCAGGACGGACCAGAAATGGAAAGTGGATTTTGGACAAATGTGTCCAACTCATTGAAATGTGACATAAAACGTTTGTCAAAAATCAAACTCCAAACCATTTGATTTCAACACAAATGCTTAAAATGCACTTAGATACACCAACACAGTCTACTATTACATATATATCCACTTGGCTTTATGGAATAATGGTCAAACATATTGAAATGCAAATGTACAAAACGCTCCATTTCAGCAAAAGAAGCTTAAAAGCATTTTCTGGAAAACCAGCAACTCTCAAACGCAATTAACTACACCAAAGCATGATTAGCACATTGATGTCAATAAAAGTCACTTACTGCACATATCGTCATCAGGACGGACCAGAAATGGAAAGTGGATTTTTTGACAAATGTGTCCAACTCATTGAAATGTGACATAAAACGTTTGTCAAAAATCAAACTCCAAACCATTTGATTTCAACACAAATGCTTAAAATGCACTTAGATACACCAACACAGTCTACTATTACATATATATCCACTTGGCTTATGGAATAATGGTCAAACATATTGAAATGCAATGTACAAAAACGCTCCATTTCAGCAAAAGAAGCTTAAAAGCATTTTCTGGAAAACCATCAACTCTCAAACGCAATTAACTACATCAAAGCATGATTAGCACATTGATGTCAATAAAAGTCACTCTACTGCACATATCGTCATCAGGACGGACCAGAAATGGAAAGTGGATTTTGGACAAATGTGTCCAACTCATTGAAATGTGACATAAAACGTTTGTCAAAAATCAAACTCCAAACCATTTGATTTCAACAAAAATGCTTAAAATGCACTTAGATACACCCAACACAGTCTACTATTACATATATATCCACTTGGCTTTATGGAATAATGGTCAAACATATTGAAATGCAAATGTGCAAAAACGCTCCATTTCAGCAAAAGAAGCTTAAAAGCATTTTCTGAAAACCATCAACTCTCAAACGCAATTAACTACACCAAAGCATGATTAGCACATTGATGTCAATAAAAGTCACTCTACCGCACATATCCTCATCAGGACGGACCAGAAATGAAAGTGGATTTGACAAATGTGTCCAACTCATTGAAATGACATAAAACGTTTGTCAAAAAATCAAACTCCAAACCATTTGATTTCAACACAAAATGCTTAAATGTACTTAGATACACCCAACACAGTCTACAATTACATATATATCCACTTGGCTTTATGGGAATAAATGGTCAAACATATTGAAATGCAAATGTACAAAAACGCTCCATTTCAGCAAAAGAAGCTTAAAAGCATTTTCTGGAAAACCAGCAACTCAAACGCAATTAACTACACCAAAGCCTGATTAGCACATTGATGTCAATAAAAGTCACTCTACTGCACATATCCTCATCAGGACGGACCAGAAATGGAAAGTGGATTTTTGGACAAATGTCCAACTCATTGAAATGTGACATAAAACGTTTGTCGTAAATCAAACTCCAAACCATTTGATTTCAACACAAATGCTTAAAATGCACTTAGATACACCCAACACAGTCTACAATTACATATATCCACTTCTGGCTTTATGGAATAATGGTCAAACATATTGAAATGCAATGTACAAAACGCTCCATTTCAGCAAAAGAAGCTAGCGTTACTTTCTGAAACCAGCAACTCTCAAACGCAATTAACTACACCAAAGCATGATTAGCACATTGATGTCAATAAAAGTCACTCTACTGCACATATCGTCATCAGGACGGACCAGAAATGGAAAGTGGATTTTGGACAAATGTGTCCAACTCATTGAAATGTGACATAAATCGTTTGTCAAAAATCAAACTCCAAACCATTTGATTTCAACACAAATGCTTAAAATGCACTTTAGATACACCCAACACAGTCTACTATTACATATATATCATCCACTTACTTTATGGAATAATGGTCAAACATATTGAAATGCAAATGTACAAAAACGCTCCATTTCAACAAAAGAAGCTTAAAAGCATTTTCTGAAAACCAGCAACTCTCAAACGCAATTAACTACAATTCAGTGCTACGATTAGCACATTGATGTCATTAAAAGTCACTTACTGTACATATCGTCATCAGGACGGACCAGAAATGGAAAGTGGATTTTTGACAAATGTGTCCAACTCATTGAAATGTGACATAAAACGTTTGTCAAAAATCAAACTCCAAACCATTTGATTTCAACACAAATGCTTAAAATGCACTTAGATACACCCAACACAGTCTACTATTACATATATATCCACTTTGGCTTTATGGAATAATGGTCAAACATATTGAAATGCAAATGTACAAAAACGCTCCATTTCAGCAAACAAGTTAAAAGTATTTTCTGGAAAACCAGCAACTCTCAAACGCAATTAACTACACCAAAGCATGATTAGTACATTGATGTCAATAAAGTCACTCTACTGCACATATCGTCATCAGGACGGACCAGAAATGGAAAGCGGATTTTTGGACAAATGTGTCCAACTCATTGAAATGTGACATAAACGTTTGTCAAAAAATCAAACTCCAAACCATTTGATTTCGACACAAATGCTTAAAATGCACTTAGATACACCCAACACACTACTATTACATATATATCCACTTCTTGGCTTTATGGAATAATGGTCAAACATATTGAAATGCAATGTACAAAAACGCTCCATTTCAACAAAAGAAGCTTAAAAGCATTTTCTGGAAAACCAGCAACTCAAACGCAATTAACTACAATAAAGCATGATTAGCACATTGATGTCAATAAAGTCACTCTACTGCACATATCGTCATCAGGACGGTCCAGAAATGGAAAGGATTTTTGACAATGTCCAACTCATTGAAATGTGACATAAAACGTTTGTCAAAAAAATCAAACTCCAAACCATTTGATTTCAACAAAAATGCTTAAAATGCACTTAGATACACCCAACACAGTCTACTATTACATATATATATCCACTTGGCTTTATGGAATAATGGTCAAACATATTGAAATGCAAATGTACAAAAACGCTCCATTTCAGCAAAGAAGCTTAAAAGCATTTTCTGGAAAACCAGCAACTCTCAAAACGCAATTAACTACACCAAAGCATGATTAGCACATTGATGTCAATAAAGTCACTCTACTGCACATATCGTCATCAGGACGGTCCAGAAATGGAAAGTGGATTTTTGACAAATGTGTCCAACTCATTGAAATGCGAGCCACAAAACGTTTGTCAAAAGAATCAAACTCCAAACCATTTGATTTCAACACAAATGCTTAAAATGCACTTAGATACACCCAACACAGTCTTCATTACATATATATCCACTTGGCTTTATGGAATAATGGTCAAAACATATTGAAATGCAAATGTAAATAAAAAAACGCTCCATTTCAGCAAAACAAGCTTAAAAGTATTTTCTGGAAAACCAGCAACTCAAACGCAATTAACTACACCAAAGCATGATTAGTACATTGATGTCAATAAAAGTCACTCTACTGCACATATCGTCATCAGGACGGACCAGAAATGGAAAGTGGATTTTGGACAAATGTAACCAACCATTGAATGTGACATAAAACGTTTGTCGTAATCAAACTCCAAACCATTTGATTTCAACACAAATGCTTAAATGCTCTTAGATACACCCCAACACAGTCTACTATTACATATATATCCACTTGGCTTTATGGAATAATGGTCAAACATATTGAAATGCAATGTACAAAAACGCTCCATTTCAGCAAAAAGAAGCTTAAAAGCATTTTCTGGAAAACCAGCAACTCTCAAAACGCAATTAACTACACCAAAGCATGATTAGCACATTGATGTCAATAAAAGTTACCCACTGCACATATCGTCATCAGGACGGACCAGAAATGGAAAGTGGATTTTTGACAAATGTGTCCAACCCATTGAAATGTGACATAAAACGTCGGTCGTAATCAAACTCCAAACCATTTGATTTCAAATACAAATGCTTAAATGTACCTAGATACACTCCAACACAGTCTACAATTACATATATATCCACTTGGCTTTATGGAATAATGGTCAAACATATTGAATGCAATGTACAAAAACGCTCCATTTCAGCAAAGAAGCTTAAGCATTTCTGGAAAACCAGCAACTCCTCAAACGCAATTAACTACACCAAAGCATGATTAGCACATTTGACAATAAAAGTCACTTACTGCACATATCGTCATCAGGACGGACCAGAAATGAGTGGATTTTGGACAAATGTCCAACTCATTGAAATGTGACATAAAACGTTTGTCAAAAAATCAAACTCCAAAACCATTTGATTTCAACACAAATGCTTAAAATGCACTTAGATACACCCAACACAGTCTACTATTACATATATATCCACTTGGCTTTATGGAATAATGGTCAAAATATATTGAAATGCAAATGTAGCAAAAAAACGCTCCATTTTCAGCAAAAGAAGCTTAAAAGCATTTTCTGGAAAACCATCAACTCTCAAACGCAATTAACTACACCAAAGCATGATTATACATTGATGTCATTGTAAAAGTCAATCTACTGCACATATCGTCATCAGGACGGACCAGAAATGAAAAGTGGATTTTTGGACAAATGTGTCCAACTCATTGAAATGTGACATAAAAACGTTTGTCAAAAAATCAAACTCCAAACCATTTGATTTCAACAAAAATGCTTAAAATGCACTTAGATACACCCAACACAGTCTACAATTACATATATATCCACTTGGCTTTATGGAATAATGGTCAAACATATTGAAATGCAAATGTACAAAAACGCTCCATTTCAGCAAAGAAGCTTAAAAGCATTTTCTGGAAAACTAGCAACTCTCAAACGCAATTAACTACACCAAAGCATGATTAGCACATTGATGTCACTAAAGTCACTCTTACTGCACATATCGTCATCAGGACGGACCAGAAATGAAAGTGGATTTTTGACAAAATGTCCAACTCATTGAAATGTGACATAAAACGTTTGTCAAAAATCAAACTCCAAACCATTTGATTTCAACACAAACGCTTAAAATGTAATTTAGATACACCCAAATACAGTCTACTATTACATATATATATCCACTTGGCTTTATGGAATAATGGTCAAACATATTGAAAATGCAAATGTACAAAAACGCTCCATTTCAGCAAAAACAAGCTTTAAAAGTATTTTCTGGAAAACCAGCAACTCTCAAACGCAATTAACTACACCAAGGCATGATTAGCACATTGATGTCAATAAAAGTCACTCTACTGCACATATCGTCATCATGACGGACCAGAAATGGAAAGTGGATTTTTGGACAAATGTGTCCAACTCATTGAAATGTGACATAAACGTTTGTCAAAAAATCAAACTCCAAAACCATTTGATTTCAACACAAATGCTTAAAATGCACTTAGATACACCCAACACAGTCTACTATTCAAAATAACTTCAGAATAATGGTCAAACATATTGAAATGCAATGTACACCCATTTCAACAAAAGAAGCTTAAAAGCATTTTCTGGAAAACCAGCAACTCTCAAACGCAATTAACTACACCAAAGCATGATTAGCACATTGATGTCAATAAAGTCACCTACTGGGTACATATCGTCATCAGGACGGACCAGAAATGGAAAGTGGATTTTGGACAAATGTGTCCAACTCATTGAAATGTGACATAAAACGTTTGTCAAAAAATCAAACTCCAAACCATTTGATTTCAAATACAAATGCTTAAATGCACTCCTAGATACACCCAACACAGTCTACTATTACATATATATCCACTTGGCTTTATGGAATAATGGTCAAACATATTGAAATGCAATGTACAAAAACGCTCCATTTCAGCAAAAGAAGCTTAAAAGCATTTTCTGAAAACCAGCAACTCTCAAACGCAATTAACTACACCAAAGCATGATTAGCACATTGATGTCAATAAAAGTCACTCTACTGCAGCATATCCTCACTAGACGGACCAGAAATGGAAAGTGGATTTTGGACAAATGTGTCCAACTCATTGAAATGTGACATAAAACGTTTGTCAAAAATCAAACTCCAAACCATTTGATTTCAATACAAATGCTTAAAATGCATCATAGATACACCCAACACAGTCTACAATTACATATATATCCACTTGGCTTTATGGAATAATGGTCAAACATATTGAAATGCAAATGTACAAAAACGCTCCATTTCAGCAAAAGAAGCTTAAAAGCATTTTCTGGAAAACCAGCAACTCTCAAACGCAATTAACCACACCAAAGCATGATTAGCACATTGATGTCAATAAAAGTCACTCTACTGCACATATCGTCATCAGGACGGACCAGAAATGGAAAGTGGATTTTTGGACAAATGTCCAACCCATTGAAATGTGACAAGCAAACGTTTGTCAAAAAAATCAAACTCCAAACCATTTGATTTCAACACAAATGCTTAAATGCACTTAGATACACCCAACACAGTCTACTATTACATATATATCCACTTACTTTATGGAATAAGGGTCAAACATATTGAAATGCAACAAAAACGCTCCATTTCAACAAAAGAAGCTTAAAAGCATTTTCTGAAACCAGCAATCCTCAACGCAATTAATTCACACCAAAAAGCATGATTAGCACATTGATGTCAATAAAAGTCACTCTACTGCACATATCGTCATCAGACGCATCAGAAATGGAAAGTGATTTGGACAAATGTCCAACTCATTGAAATGTGATATAAAACGCCTGTCAAAAATCAAACTCCAAACCATTTGATTTCAACACAAATGCTTAAAATGCACTTAGATACACCCAACACAGTTCGCTATTTATTACATATATATCCACTTGGCTTATGGAATAATGGTCAAACATATTGAAATGCAAATGTACAAAAACGCTCCATTTCAGCAAAACAAGCTTAAAAGTATTTTCTGGAAAACCAGCAACTCTCAAACGCAATTAACTACAACTAAAGCATGATTAGCGACATTGATGTCAATAAAATACTTCTACTGCACATATCGTCATCAGACCGGACCAGAAATGGAAAGTGGATTTTTGAAAAAAGTGTCCAACTCACTGAAAATGTGACATAAAACGTTTGTCAAAAAATCAAACTCCAAAACCATTTGATTTCAATACAAATGCTTAAAATGCACTTAGATACACCCAACACAGTCTACTATTACATATATATATCCACTTGGCTTTATGGAATAATGGTCAAACATATTGAAATGCAAATGTACAAAAACGCTCCCATTTCACAAAGAGCTTAAAGCATTTTCTGAAAACCAGCAACTCTAAATGCAATTAACTTACACCAAAGCACATTAGTACATTGATGTCATTAAAAGTCACTTACTGTACATATCCTCAATAGGACGGACCAGAAATGGAAAGTGGATTTTTGGACAAATGTGTCCAACTCATTGAAACAGACATAAAACGTTTGTCAAAAATCAAACTCCAAACCATTTGATTTCAACACAAATGCTTAAAATGCACTTAGATACACCACACCCAACACAGTCTACAATTACATATATCCACTTGGCTTTATGGAATAATGGTCAAACATATTGAAAATGCAAATGTACAAAAACGCTCCATTTCAGCAAAAGAAGCTTAAAAGTACTTTTCGGAACCAGCAACTCTCAAACGCAATTAACTACACCAAAGCATGATTAGCACATTGATGTCAATAAAAGTCACTCTACCGCACATATCGTCATCAGGACGGACCAGAATGGAAAGTGAGCCGGACAAATGTGTCCAACTCATTGAAATGTGACATAAACGTTTGTCAGTAATCAAACTCCAAACCATTTGATTTCAACACAAATGCTTAAAATGCACTTAGATACACCCAACACAGTCTACTATTACATATATATCCACTTACTTTATGGAATAATGGTCAAAACATATGAAATGCAATGTACAAAAACGCTCCATTTCAACAAAAGAAGCTTAAAAGCATTTTCTGGAAAACCAGCAACTCTCAAACGCAATTAACTACACCAAAGCATGATTAGCACATTGATGTCAATAAAAGTCTCTCTACTGCACATATCGTCATCAGGACGGACCAGAAATGGAAAGTGGATTTTGGACAAATGTGTCCAACTCATTGAAATGTGACATAAAACGTTTGTCAAAAATCAAACTCCAAAACCATTTGATTTCAAATAATAAATGCTTAAATGCACTTAGATACACCCAACACAGTCTACAATTACATATATATCCACTTGGCTTTATGGAATAATGGTCAAACATATTGAAATGCAAATGTACAAAAACCCTCCATTTCAGCAAAAGAAGCTTAAAAGCATTTTCTGGAAAACCAGCAACCCCAAACGCAATTAACTACACCAAAGCATGATTAGCACATTGATGTCAAAAAAAGTCACTCTACTGCACATATCGTCATCAGGACGGACCAGAAATGGAAAGTGGATTTTTGGAAAAAATGTGTCCACTTTGAAATGTGACATAAAACGTTTGTCAAAAATCAAACTCCAAACCATTTGATTTCAACACAAATGCTTAAAATGCACTTAGATACCCCCAACACAGTCTACTATCATATATATCCACTTGGCTTTATGGAATAATGGTCAAACATATTGAAATGCAAATGTACAAAAACCCTCCATTTCAGCAAAAGAAGCTTAAAAGCATTTTCTGGAAAACCAGCAACTCTCAAACGCAATTAACTACACCAAAGCATGATTAGACATTGATGTCAATAAAAGTCACTCTTGCACATATCGTCATCGGGAAAGGACCAGAAATGGAAAGTGGATTTTTGGACAAATGTGTCCAACTCATTGAAATGTGACAAAACGTTTGTCAAAAATCAAACCCAAACCATTTGATTTAAACACAAATGCTAAAATGCAATTAGATACACCCAACACAGTCTACTATTACATATATATCCACTTGCTTTATGGAATAATGGTCAAACATATTGAAATGCAAATGTACAAAAACGCTCCATTTCAGAAAAAGAAGCTTAAAGCATTTTCTGGAAAACCAGCAACTCTCAAACGCAATTAACTACACCAAAGCATGATTAGCACATTGATGTCAATAAAAGTCACTCTACTGCACATATCGTCATCAGGACGGACCAAAAAATGGAAAGTGGATTTTTGAAAAATGTGTCCAACTCATTGAAATTGACATAAAACGTTTGTCAAAATCAAATCAACCATTTGATTTCAACACAAATGCTTAAAATGCACTTAGATACACCCAACACAGTCTACTATTACATATATATCCACTTGGCTTATGGAATAATGGTCAAACATATTGAAATGCAAATGTACAAAAACGCTCCATTTCAGCAAGAAGCTTAAAAGCATTTTCTGGAAAACCAGCAACTCAAACGCAATTAACTACACCAAAGCATGATTAGCACATTGATGTCAAAAAAAGTCACTCTACTGCACATATCGTCATCAGGTAGGACCAGAAATGGAAAGTGGATTTTTGGACAAATGTGTCCAACTCATTGAAATGTGACATAAAACGTTTGTCAAAATAAAACCCTCCAAACCATTTGATTTCAACACAAATGCTTAAAATGCAATTAGATACACCCAACACAGTCTACTATTACATATATATCCACTTGGCTTATGGAATAATGGTCAAACATATTGAAATGCAAATGTAAAAAAACGCTCCATTTCAGCAAAAGAAGCTTAAAAGCATTTTCTGGAAAAACCAGCAACTCTCAAACGCAATTAACTACACCAAAGCATGATTAGCAAATTGATGTCAATAAAAGTCACTCTACTGCACATATCGTCATCAGGACGGACCAGAAAGGGAAAGTGGATTTTTGGACAAATGTGTCCAACTCATTGAAATTGACATAAAACGTTTGTCAAAAATCAAACTCCAAACCATTTGATTTCAACACAAATGCTTAAAATGCACTTAGATACACCCAACACAGTCTACTATTACATATATATCCACTTGGCTTATGGAATAATGGTCAAACATATTGAAATGCAATGTACAAAAACGCTCCATTTCAGCAAAGAAGCTTAAAAGCATTTTCTGGAAACCAGCAACTCTCAAACGCAATTAACTCAAAAGCAGATTAGAATTGATGTCAATAAAAGTCACTCCCCACATTCGTCTCAGGAAGGAAGAAAGGGAAAGGGGGATTTTGGAAAAATTTTCCAACTCTTTGAAATGTGACATAAAACGTTTGTCAAAAATAAAACCCAAACCTTTTTGTTTCCAAAATGCAAAATCCCTTGATCCCAAAAATCCTTTACATATTTTCCACTTGGCTTTATGGAATAAGGGTCAAACATATTGAAATGCAAATGTACAAAACGCTCCATTTCACAAAACAAGCAAAAATTTTCGAAAAACAACCCCCAAACGAATTTAAATACACAAAGAATTAGAATTGATTTTAAAAAAAAGTCCCTTTGACATATCGTCATCAGGACGGACCAGAAATGGAAAGTGGATTTTGGACAAATGTGCCCAACTCTTTAAAGGGACATAAAACGTTTGTAAAAAAATAAAACCCAAACCATTTGATTTAAACCCAAAATCAAAAATACTTAGTACCCCCCAAACAGTCTACTATTATATATATCCACTTGGCTTTATGGAATAATTAAACATATTGAAATGCAATGTAAAAAAACGCTCCATTTCAAAAAAAGTTTAAAAAGCATTTTCTGGAAAAAAGCAACTCTCAAACGCAATTAACTACACCAAAGCATATTAGCACATTGATGTCAAAAAAAGTCACTCTACTGAAATATCGTCAGGAAGGACCAGAAAGGGAAAGTGGATTTTGGAAAAATGTTCCAACTCGAAAATGTGACATAAAACGTTTGTAAAAAAAATCAAACCCCAAACCCATTTGATTTAAACACAAATGATTAAATGCACTTAGATACCCCCAAAAAGTCTCTTTACATATATATCCACTTGGCTTTATGGAATAATGGTCAAACATATTGAAATGCAATGTACAAAAACGCTCCTTTTCAGAAAAAGAAGTTTAAAAAGCATTTTCTGAAAACCAAACCCCAAACGCAATTAACTACCCCCAAGCAGATTAGACATTGATGTCAAAAAAAGTCACTCTACTGAAATATCGTCATCAGGAAGGACCAGAAATAAAAGTGGTTTTTTGGACAAATGTGCCCAAACTCAGAAATCTGACATAAAACGTTTGTCAAAAAATCAAACTCCAAACCATTTGATTTCAACACAAATGAAAAAATGCACTTAGATACACCCAACACAGTCTACTATTACATATATATCCACTTGGCTTTATGGATAATGGTCAAACATATTGAAATGCAAATGTAAAAAAACGCTCCATTTCAGCAAACAAGCTTAAATCGAACTTGATAAAAATGCAGGCAACACAACCCACTTGTTGGGGGGCAGAGGTTCAGTATTAATTTCTGAGAACGCATCTGATCATGATGTAATCATTTATACGGATGGTTCGGTGATTCGACAGTGCGGAGCCGTGGCTTTCACTGCTCAGGTCGGAGGTGATGAGAAGGAAGACAGGGGGGTTTTGCCGTGACTACAAGCAGTCTCACTATGGAAATCATGGCGGGGTTTCCAAAGGATGATTTGCCAGAATCACAGACTTTATCCATGCATGTTTTCTCAGTGACTCAATGAGTATGCTCAGGGAAAATTGAAACAGGATGGCTAGGGGGACATTGGATAGAATCGCTGGGGAGGTCTAAGCTGACAAAGACCAGTTTTATTTTTGTACCAGGCATGCAGGTGGGGGGAATGAACGGTGGATAGGCTTTAGGATGGTGCTGTCCAAAGGGACGAGCAATGGACCAGGCTGATATTATAAATTCCCTAAGGAGAGAGGGCGTGTACATGATTCACGTAAAGCGGTGCATCCACAACACTAACCAGACTGCAAGAACTCAAAGTTAAGTGTGGTGAAGCTCGACAAGAACGCTATGCTGGCAGACAAAGAAGAATTGTAAACTAACAAAGAACCGGTGTCGTTAGTCGCCACACGCTGATGGACATACTGAGGAGAGATCGGAGCACTTATGGACTAATTTGTTCGACGTGCAGTGATGGTGATCCGACGACTAAAACTAAACTAATATCTATTGAAGTCTTAAATAATGGCACTAGATCAATTGAAGTCTTAAATAATGGCACTAGATCAATTGAAGCCTTAAAAATGGAATTAGATCAATCGAAGCCTTAAATAATGGCACTAGATCAATTGAAGCCTTAAATAATGGAACTAGATCAATTGAAGCCTTAAATAATGGCACTAGATCAAGAATTAATACAATTTTCTTGTTCTCAATTGAAGCCTTAAATAATGGCACTAGATCAAATTGGGAAACCCTAATAATGGCACTAGATCAAGAATTAATACAATTTACGTGGTTTCAATTAAAGCCTTAAATAATGGCATTAGATCAAGAATTAATACAATTTTCTTGTTCTCAATTGAAGCCTTAAATAATGGCACTAGATCAATTGAAGCCTTAAAAAATGGCACTAGATGAATTGGAGCCCCAAAAAAATGGCACTAGATCAAGAATTAATACAATTTATTTTTCTCAATTGAAGCCTTAAATAATGGCACTAGATCAAGAATTAATACAATTTACTTGTTCTCAATTGAAGCCTTTTAAAAAATGGCACTAGATCAATTGAAGACTTAAATAATGGCACTAGATCAATTGAAGTCTTAAATATGGCACCCAGATCAATTGAAGTCTTAAATAATGGCACTAGATCAATTGAAGTCTTAAATAATGGAACTAGATCAATTGAAGTCTTAAATAATGGCACTAGATCAATTGAAGCCTTAAATAATGACACTAGATGAATTGAAGCATAAATAGGCACTAGATCAATTGAAGCCTTAAATAATGGCACTAGATCAATTGAAGCCAAAATAATGGCATTAGATCAATTGAAGCTCTTAAATAATGGCACTAGATCAATTGAAGTCTGAAATAATGGCACTAGATCAAGAATTAATACAATTTATTTGTTCTCAATTTAAGCCTTAAATAATGGCACTAGATCAAGAATTAATACAATTTACTTGTTCTCAATTAAAGCCTTAAATAATGGCACTAGATCAAGAATTAATACAATTTACTTGTTCTCAATTAAAGCCTTAAATAATGGCACTAGATCAATTGAAGCCTTAAATAATGGCACTAGATCAATTAAAGACTTAAATAATGGCACTAGATCAAGAATTAATACAATTTACTTGTTCTCAATTAAAGCCTTAAATAATGGCACTAGATCAATTGAAGCCTTAAATAATGCACTAGATCAAGAATTAATACAATTTACGGTTCTCAATTAAAGCCTTAAATAATGGCACTAGATCAAGAATTAATACAAATTATTTGATCTCAATTGAAGCCTTAAATAATGGCACTAGATCAAGAATTAATACAATTTACGTTTTCTCAATTAAAGCCTTAAATAATGGCACTAGATAAAGAATTAATACAATTTACGTGTTCTCAATTAAAGCCTTAAATAATGGCACTAGATCAATTTAAGCCTTAAATAATGGCATTAGATCAATTAAAGCCTTAAATAATGGCACTAGATCAAGAATTAATACAATTTACTTCTTCTCAATTAAAGCCTTAAATAATGGCACTAGATCAATTGAAGCCTTAAATAATGGCACTAGATCAAGAATTAATACAATTTACGTGTTCTCAATTGAAGCCTTAAATAATGGCACTAGATCAAGAATTAATACAAATTATTTGATCTCAATTGAAGCCTTAAATAATGGCACTAGATCAAGAATTAATACAATTTTCTTGTTCTCAATTGAAGCCTTAAATAATGGCACTAGATCAAGAATTAATACAATTTACGTGTTCTCAATTAAAGCCTTAAATAATAGCACTAGATCAAGAATTAATACAATTTACGTGTTCTCAATTAAAGCCTTAAATAATGGCACTAGATCAATTAAAGCCTGAAATAATGGCACTAGATCAAGAATTAATACAAATTACTTGTTCTCAATTCAAGCCTTAAATAATGGCACTAGATCAATTAAAGCCTTAAATAATGGCACTAGATCAAGAAATAATACAATTTACTTGTTCTCACTGAAGCCTTAAATAATAGCACTAGATCAATTGAAGCCTTAAATAATGGAACTAGATCAGGAATTAATACAATTTACTTGTTCTCAATTTAAGCCTTAAATAATGGCACTAGATCAATTGAAGCCTTAAATAATGGCACTAGATCAATTGAAGAGTTTAATAATGGCACTAGATCAATTGAAGACTTAAATAATGGCACTAGATCAATTGAAGTCTTAAATAATGGCACTAGATCAATTGAAGTCTTAAATAATGGCACTAGATCAATTAAAGCCTTAAATAATGGCACTAGATCAATTGAAGCCTTAAATAATGGCACTAGATCAAGAATTAATACAATTTACGTGTTCTCAATTAAAGCCTTAAATAATGGCACTAGATCAAGAATTAATACAAATTATTTGATCTCAATTGAAGCCTTAAATAATGGCACTTTGATCAAGAATTAAACAATTTACGTTTTCTCAATTAAAGCCTTAAATAATGGCACTAGATAAAGAATTAATACAATTTACGTGTTCTCAATTAAAGCCTTTAAAAAATGGCAATAGATCAATTTAAGCCTTAAATAATGGCATTAGATCAATTAAAGCCTTAAATAATGGCACTAGATCAAGAATTAATACAATTTACTTTTTCTCAATTAAAGTCTTAAATAATGGCACTAGATCAATTGAAGCCTTAAATAATGGCACTAGATCAAGAATTAATACAATTTACGTGTTCTCAATTAAAGCCTTAAATAATGGCACTAGATCAAGAATTAATACAAATTATTTGATTCAATTGAAGCTTTAAATAATGGCACTAGATCAAGAATTAATACAATTTTCTTGTTCTCAATTGAAGCCTTAAATAATGGCACTAGATCAAGAATTAATACAATTTACGTGTTCTCAATTAAAGCCTTAAATAATAGCACTAGATCAAGAATTAATACAATTTACGTGTTCTCAATTAAAAACCTTAAATAATGGCACTAGATCAATTAAAGCCTGAAATAATGGCACTAGATCAAGAATTAATACAAATTACTTGTTCTCAATTCAAGCCTTAAATAATGGCACTAGATCAATTAAAGCCCTTTAAAAAATGGCACTAGATCAAGAAAAATACAATTACCCTTGTTCTCAATTGAAGCCTTAAATAATAGCACTAGATCAATTGAAGCCTTAAATAATGGAATTAGATCAAGAATTAATACAATTTACTTGTTCTCAATTGAAGCCTTAAATAATGGCACTAGATCAATTGAAGCCTTAAAAATGGCACTAGATCAATTGAAGAGTTAAACAATGGCACTAGATCAATTGAAGACTTAAATAATGGACTAGATCAATTGGGAAATCTTAAATAATGGCACTATATCTATTGAAGTCTTAAATAATGGCACTAGATCAATTGAAGTCTTAAATAATGGCACTAGATCAATTGAAGCCTTAAATGATGGCACTAGATGAATTGGAGTCATAAATAATGGCACTAGAGCAATTAAACCTTAAATAAAGCACTAGATCAATTGAAGCCTTAAATAATGGCACTAGATCAAGAATTATACAATTTACGTGTTCTCAATTGAAGCCTTAAATAATGGCACTAGATCAAGAATTAATACAATTTTCTTGTTCTCAATTGAAGCCTTAAATAATGGCACTAGATCAATTGAAGACTTAAATAATGGCACTAGATCAATTGAAGACTTAAATAATGGCACTAGATCAATTGAAGACTTAAATAATGGCACTAGATCAATTGAAGTCTTAAATAATGGCACTAGATCAATTGAAGTCTTAAATAATGGCACTAGATCAATTGAAGTCTTAAATAATGGCACTAGATCAATTTGAAGCCTTAAATAATGGCACTAGATGAATTGAAGCATAAATAATGACACCAGATCAATTGAACCTTAAATAATGGCACCAGATCAATTGAAGCCTTAAATAATGGAATTAGATCAATCGAAGCCTTAAATAATGGCACTAGATCAATTGAAGCCTGAAATAATGGAACTAGATCAATTGAAGTCTTAAATAATGGCACTAGATCAAGAATTAATACAATTTACTTGTTCTCAATTGAAGCCTTAAATAATGGCACTAGATCAATTGAAGCCTGAAATAATGGCACTAGATCAAGAATTAATACAATTTACGTGGTTTCAATTAAAGCCTTAAATAATGGCACTATATCTATTGAAGTCTTAAATAATGGCACTAGATCAATTGAAGTCTTAAATAATGGCATTAGATCAATTGAAGCCTTAAAAAATGGCACTAGATGAATTGGAGCCATAAATAATGGCACTAGATCAATTGAAGCATTAAATAATAGCACTAGATCAATTGAAGCCTTAAATAATGGAATTAGATCAATCAAACCTTAAATAATGGCACTAGATCAATCGAAGCTTAAATAATGACACTAGATCAATTGAAGCCTTAAATAATGGCACTAGATCAAGAATTAATACAATTTATTTGTTCTCAAATGAAGCCTTAAATAATGGCACTAGATCAAGAATTAATACAATTTACTTGTTCTCAATTGAAGCCTTAAAGAATGGCACTAGATCAATTGAAGACTTAAATAATGGCACTAGGGTCAATTGAAGTCTTAAATAATGGCACTAGATCAATTGAAGTCTTAAATAATGGCACTAGATCAATTGAAGTCTTAAATAATGGCACTAGATCAATTAAAGCCTTAAATAATGACACTAGATGAATTGAAGCCATAAATAATTGCACTAGATCAATTGAAGCCTTAAATAATGGCACTAGATCAATTGAAGCCTAAAATAATGGCATTAGATCAATTGAAGCCTTTTTAAAAAATGGCACTAGATCAATTGAAGCCGAAATAATAGCACTAGATCAAGAATTAATACAATTTATTTGTTCTCAATTTAAGCCTTAAATAATGGCACTAGATCAAGAATTAATACAATTTACTTGTTCTCAATTGAAGCCTTAAATAATGGCACTAGATCAATTAAAGCCCCAAATAATGGCATAGATCAAGAATTAATACAATTACTTGTTCTAATAAAGCCTTAAATAATGGCACTAGATCAAGAATTAATACAATTTACTTGTTCTCAATTGCCTTTAAAAAATGGACTAGATCAAGAATTAATACAATTTACTTGTTCTCAATTAAAGCCTTAAATAATGGCACTAGATCAATTGAAGCCTTAAATAATGGAATAGATCAATTAAAGCCTTTAAAAAATGGCACTAGATCAAGAATTAATACAATTTACTTGTTCTCAAATAAAGCCTTAAATAATGGCACTAGATCAGGAATTAATACAATTTACGTGTTCTCAATTAAAGCCTTAAATAATGGCACTAGATCAAGAATTAATACAAATTATTTGATCTCAATTGAAGCCTTAAATAATGGCACTAGATCAAGAATTAATACAATTTACGTTTTCTCACTAAAACCTTAAATAATGGCACTAGATAAAGAATTAATACAATTTACGTGTTCTCAATTAAAGCCCAAATAATGGACTTAGATCAATTTAAGCCTTAAATAATGGCACTAGATCAATTAAAGCCTTAAATAATGGCACTAGATCAAGAATTAATACAATTTACTTCTTCTCAATTAAAGCCTTAAATAATGGCACTAGATCAATTGAAGCCTTAAATAATGGCACTAGATCAAGAATTAATACAATTTACGTGTTCTCAATTAAAGCCTTAAATAATGGCACTAGATCAAGAATTAATACAAATTATTTGATCTCAATTGAAGCCTTTAAAAAATGGCACTAGATCAAGAATTAATACAATTTACGTGTTCTCACTAAAGCCTGAAATAATGGCACTAGATCAATTAAAGCCTTAAATAATGGCACTAGATCAAGAAATAATAAATTTATTTTTTCTCAATTGAAGCCTTAAATAATAGCACTAGATCAATTGAAGCCTTAAATAATGGGGAAATAGATCAAGAATTAATACAATTTACTTGTTCTCAATGAGCTTTAAATAATGGCACTAGATCAATTGAAGCCTTAAATAATGGCACTAGATCAAGAATTAATACAATTTATTTGTTCTCAATTTAAGCCTTAAATAATGGCACTAGATCAATTGAAGACTTAAATAATGGCACTAGATCAAGAATTAATACAATTTATTTGTTCTCAATTGAAGCCTTAAATAATGGCACTAGATCAAGAATTAATACAATTTACTTGTTTCAATTTAAGCCTTAAATAATGGCACAGATCAATTGAAGACTTAAATAATGGCATAGGGTCAATTGGTTTAAATAATGGCACTAGATCAATTGAAGTCTTAAAATGGGCACTAGATCAATTGAAGTCTTAAATAATGCACTAGATCATTGAAGTCTTAAATAATGGCACTATATCAATTGAAGCCTTAAATAATGACACTAGATGAATTGAAGCCATAAATAATGGCACTAGATCAATTGAAGCCTTAAATAATGGCACTAGATGAATTGAAGCCATATATAATAGAATTAGATCAATCGAAGCCTTAAATAATGGCACTAGATCAATTGAAGCCTTAAATAATGGCATAGATCAATTGAAGCCTGAAATAATGGCATTGATCAATTGAAGTTTAAAAATGGCACTAGATCAATTAAGCCTTAAATAATGGCACTAGATCAAGAATTAATACAATTTACTTGTTCTCAATTGAAGCCGTAAATAATGGCACTAGATCAATTGGGAAAACTTAAATAATGGCACTAGATCAATTGAAGTCTTAAATAATGGCACTAGATCAATTGAAGTCTTAAATAATGGCACTAGATCAATTAAAGTCTTAAATAATGGCACTAGATCAATTGAAGCCTTAAATAATGACACCAGATGAATTGAAGCCATAAATAATGGCACTAGATCAATTGAAGCCTTAAATAATTGCACCAGATGAATTGAAGCCATAAATAATGGAATTAGATCAATCGCAGTCTTAAATAATGGCACTAGATCAATTGAAGCTTTAAATAATGGCACTAGATCAATTGAAGCCTGAAATAATGGCATTAGATCAAGAATTAATACAATTTACTTGTTCTCAATTGAAGCCTTAAATAATTGCACTAGATCAATTGAAGCCTGAAATAATGGCACTAGATCAAGAATTAATACAATTTACGTGGTTTCAATTAAAGCCTTAAATAATGGCACTAGATCAAGAATTAATACAATTTACTTGTTCTCAATTAAAGCCTTAAATAATGGCACTAGATCAAGAATTTATACAATTTAGGTGTTCTCAATTTAAAACCTTAAAAAATGGCACTAGATCAAGAATTAATACAAATTACTTGTCACAATTGGAAGCCAAATAATGGCACTAGATCAATTAAAGCCTTAAATAATGGCACTAGATCAAGAATTAATACAAATTATTTGATCTCAATTGAAGCCTTAAAAAATGGCCCCAGATCAAGAATTAATACAAATTACTTGTTTTCAATTGAAGCCTTAAATAATGGCACTAGATCAATTGAAGCCTGAAATAATGGAACTAGATCAAGAATTAATACAAATTACTTGTTCTCAATTGAAGCCTTAAATAATGGCACTAGATCAATTGAAGACTTAAATAATGGAACTAGATCAAGAATTAATACAAATTACTTGTTTTCAATCAGCTCAAAATGGCACTAGATCAAGAATTAATACAATTTACGTGTTCTCAACTGAATCCTGAAGTAATGGCACTAGGTCAAGAATTAATACAAATTATTTGTTCTCAATTGAAGCCTTAAATAATGGCACTAGATCAAGAATTAATACAATTTTCTTGTTCTCAATTGAAGCCTTAAATAATGGCACTAGATCAATTAAAGCCTGAAGTAATGGCACTGTGTTAAGAATTAATACAAATTATTTGATCTCAATTGAAGCCTTAAATAATGGCACTAGATCAAGAATTAATACAATTTACGTGTTCTCAATTGAAGCCTTAAATAATGGCACTAGGTCAAGAATTAATACAATTTACGTGTTCTCAATTGAAGCCTTAAATAATGGCACTAGATCAAGAATTAATACAATTTACTTGTTCTCAATTAAAGCCTTAAATAATGGCACTAGATCAAGAATTAATACAATTTACTTGATCTCACTAAAGCCTTAAAATGGCACCAGATCAAGAATTAAACAATTTACTTGATCTCAATTTAAAACCTTAAATAATGGCACTAGATCAATTGAAGTTTTAAAAAATGACACTAGATCAATTGCAGCTTAAAAAATGGCACTAGATCAATTAAAGCCTTAAATAATGGCACTAGATCAAGAATTAATACAATTTACTTTCTCAATTAAAGCCTTAAATAATGGCACTAGATCAATTGAAGCCTTAAATAATGGCACTAGATCAAGAATTTCAATTTACGTGTTCTCAATTAAAGCCTTAAATAATGGCACTAGATCAAGAATTAATACAAATTATTTGATCCCCAATTGAAGCCTTAAATAATGGCACTAGATCAAGAATTATACAATTTACGTGTTCTCAATTAAAGCCTTAAAAAATGGCACTAGATCAAGAATTAATACAATTTACGTGTTCTCAATTAAAGCCTTAAATAATGGCACTAGATCAATTAAAGCCTGAAATAATGGCACTAGATCAAGAATTAATACAAATTACTTGTTCTCAATTCAAGCCTTAAATAATGGCACTAGATCAATTAAAGCCTTAAATAATGGCACTAGATCAAGAAATAATACAATTTACTTTGTTCTCAATTAAACCTTAAATAATAGCACTAGATCAATTGAAGCCTTAAATAATGGAACTAGATCAAGAATTAATACAATTTACTTGTTCTCAATTGAAGCCTTAAATAATGGCACTAGATCAATTGAAGCCTTAAAAAATGGCACTAGATCAATTGAAGAGTAAATAATGGACAGATCAATAAAAATCTTAAAAATGGCACTAGATCAATTTGAAGTCTTAAATAATGGCACTTATCTATTGAAGTCTTAATAATGGATTAGATCAATTGAAGTCTTAAATAATGGCACTAGATCAATTGAAGCCTTAAATGATGGCACTAGATGAATTGGAGTCATAAATAATGGCACTAGAGCAATTGAAGCCTTAAATAATAGCACTAGATCAATTGAAGCCTTAAATAATGGCACTAGATCAAGAATTAATACAATTTATTTGTTCTCAATTGAAGCCTTAAATAATGGCACTAGATCAAGAATTAATACAATTTACTTGTTCTCAATTGAAGCCTTAAATAATGGCACTAGATCAATTGGGAAAACTTAAAAAATGGCACTAGATCAATTGGGAAATCTTAAATAATGGCACTAGATCAATTGAAGTCTTAAATAATGGCACTAGATCAATTGAAGTCTTAAATAATGGCACTAGATCAATTGAAGTCTTAAATAATGGCACTATATCAATTGAAGCCTTAAATAATGACACTAGATGAATTAAGCATAAATAATGGCACTAGATCAATTGAAGTCTTAAATAATGGCACTAGATCAATTGAAGCCTTAAATAATGGCACTAGATCAATTGAAGCCTGAAATAATGGCATTAGATCAATTGAAGCCTTAAATAATGGCACTAGATCAATTGATGCCTTAAATAATGGAACTAGATCAAGAATTAATACAATTTATTTGTTCTCAAATGAAGCCTTAAATAATGGCACTAGATCAAGAATTAATACAATTTACTTGTTCTCAATTGAAGCCGTAAATAATGGCACTAGATCAATTGAAGACTTAAATAATGGCACTAGATCAATTGGGAAATCTTAAATAATGGCACTAGATCAATTGAAGTCTTAAATAATGGCACTAGATCAATTAAAGTCTTAAATAATGGCACTAGATCAATTGAAGCCTTAAATAATGACACTACATGAATTGAAGCCATAAATAATGGCACTAGATCAATTGAAGCCTTAAATAATTGCACTAGATGAATTGAAGCCATAAATAATGGAATTAGATCAATCGAGTCTTAAATAATGGCACTAGATCAATTGAAGCCTTAAATAATGGCACTAGATCAATTGAAGCCTGGGAAAAAATGGCATTAGATCAAGAATTATACAATTTATTTGTTCTCAATTGAAGCCTTAAATAATGGCACTAGATCAAGAATTAATACAATTTACTTGTTCTCAATTGAAGCCTTAAATAATTGCACTAGATCAATTGAAGCCTGAAATAATGTACTAGATAAGAATTAATACAATTTACGTGGTTTCAATTAAAGCCTTAAATAATGGCACTAGATCAAGAATTAATACAAATTACTTGTTCACAATTGAAGCCTTAAATAATGGCACTAGATCAATTAAAGCCTTAAATAATGGCACTAGATCAAGAATTAATACAAATTATTTGATCTCAATTGAAGCCTTAAATAATGGCCCTAGATCAAGAATTAATACAAATTACTTGTTCTCATGAGCCTTAAATAATGGCACTAGATCAATTGAAGCCTGAAATAATGGCACTAGATCAAGAATTAATACCAATTACTTGTTCTCAATTGAAGACTTAAATAATGGAACTAGATCAAGAATTAATACAAATTACTTGTTCTCAATTGAAGCCTTCAATAATGGCACTAGATCAAGAATTAATACAATTTACGTGTTCTCAACTGAATCCTGAAGTAATGGCACTAGGTCAAGAATTAATACAAATTATTTGTTCTCAATTGAAGCCTTAAATAATGGCACTAGATCAAGAATTAATACAATTTACGTGTTCTCAATTAAGCCTAAATAATGGGACTAGATCAATTAAAGCCTGAAGTAATGGCACTATGTCAAGAATTAATACAAATTATTTGATCTCAATTGAAGCCTTAAATAATGGGGACTAGATCAAGAATTAATACAATTTACGTGTTCTCAATTGAAGCCTTAAATAATGGCACTAGGTCAAGAATTAATACAATTTACGTGTTCTCAATTGAAGCCTTAAATAATGGCACTAGATCAAGAATTAATACAATTTACTTGTTCTCACTAAAGCCTTAAATAATGGCACTAGATCAAGAATTAATACAATTTACTTGATCTCAATTTCCTAAATAATGGGACTAGATCAAGAATTAATACAATTTATTTTATCTCACTAAAGCCTTAAATAATGGCACTAGATCAATTGAAGCCTTAAAAAATGGCACTAGATCAAATTTCAGCCTTTTTAAAAAATGGCACTAGATCAATTAAAGCCTTAAATAATGGCACTAGATCAAGAATTAATACAATTTATTTTTTCTCAATTGAAGCCTTAAATAATGGCACTAGATCAATTGAAGCCTTAAATAATGGCACTAGATCAAGAATTTATACAATTTAGGTGTTCTCAATTAAAGCCTTAAATAATGGCACTAGATCAAGATTTAATACAATTTACGTGTTCTCAATTAAAGCCTTAAATAATGGCACTAGATCAAGAATTAATACAATTTACGTGTTCTCAATTAAAGCCTTAAATAATGGCACTTTTATCAATTAAAGCCTGAAATAATGGTACTAGAACAAGAATTAATACAAATTACTTGTTCTCAATTGAAGCCTTAAATAATGGCACTAGATCAATTAAAGCCTTAAATAATGGCACTAGATCAAGAATTAATACAAATTATTTGGGTCTCAATTGAAGCCTTCAATAATGGCACTAGATCAATAATTAATACAAATTTTCGTGTTCTCAATTTAATCCCGAAGTAATGGAAAAGGTCAAGAATTAATACAAATTATTTGATCTCAATTGAAGCCTTAAATAATGGCACTAGATCAAGAATTAATACAATTGACGTGTTCTCAATTGAATCCTGAAGTAATGGCACTAGGTCAAGAATTAGTACAAATTATTTGTTCTCAATTGAGCCCTTAAATAATGGCACTAGATCAAGAATTAATACAATTTACGTGTTCTCAATTGAAGCCTTAAAAATGGCACTAGGTCAAGAATTAATACAATTTACGTGTTTCAATTGAAGCTTAAATAATGCACTAGATCAAGAATGAATACAATTTTTGTTCTCAAATGAAGCCTAAAAATGGCAGTAGATCAAGAATTACCTGAGAACCTCCTGTTCCCAGTTCTCCAGAACTCAGCGTGGACAAACAACCATGTGTTTCTTCCTTTGATGACTGTCAACATTGCTATTATCTGATCATAGTTACAAAAAACAGAGTTAGATGACTGTCAACATTATCTTCTTCGTTGAAATCCTCAGAGCGTATGTTTTTCCAGAGCGTTTGGGGATGTTGCTTTTGTCCATAGATGACCCATTTCGATCGTAGTATTGCCCACCAGGGATCTGCTCTCTCATTGCCCTTCACCCCAGCATGACCAGGGGGAAAAGATGAAGGTATTTGGATTGTCGCGCTTTGTATTAATTGCATCAACTGCCTTTGTGCATAACTGGCCTTGATTTTCTGTATCATGCTTATAGAGTCGCTATCTCTCTTTTAGCCGTTAGCCCCTGGCGTTTAGGCAGCAACAAACGACACCATTCTTCCCTGTTCATGGCCTTCTCTGTATTGGGGTTCAACTATGATTCATTTCTTCAGCTCTTGCTCTATCGTTCTCCCCCAAGTCGTCTTGGGGCTTCCACGCTTTCGCCTACCCTCTGGAGTCCATCTCAGTTCAGTTTTCGTGTCGGAGCCAGTCTCCATGCGCATCACATGTCCAATCCATCTCCAGCGTCGTCTTCGGATGATAGGCGCCCATATTCTCTTGTTGGCATCGTGAGCAATTCTGATTCGAGATAGTAGTCGGCCAGTACACGCGTAAGATTTTTCGCAGACGTTGTATGAAAGGCGGGGAGTCTGGGCATATCCTTTCGGGCATTCTCCAGCATTCCGATCCGTACAGCAAAGTTGACAGCAAACGCCGTTAGATACTTAGTCTTGGTTCTGATGCTGTATTGGGGAGATTTCCCGGCGGTCTGAAGGGTCTGGGAAAGCACTTCGTGCTTTACCAGTCTGTTTTAATGTCAGATCCAGCGCCTCCTTCCCTTGCTAATAACACTTCTAAGGATGTGAATGCGGTTGTATCTCGGAGGGTTTTACCTTCTAGTTTGACTGGTGCTGGGGTGGCTATGTTCAGAGTCATTACTTAGTTTTCTTTTTGATTTATTTTCAGCCCAACCATCTCACTATATTGGTTAAGGCGGCAGGTCTTTTCCCGGGAATTTTCCCATGTGTAGGGGGATAGGGGGCGATGTCATCTGCAAAAACTAGGTCTTCCAGCGTGGATGTGAGCGTCCATCTAATACCTCTTGCCTTATCTTCCGTTTTTTTACGCATCACCCAATCTATGACAGTGTTGAATAATAGGGCTGACATAACACATCCTTGTCGCACGCCTATTTTTACTTCAAACCTTAGTTCTGAAGTTTCAACACTGCATGCAAACTTGCTGTAGCAGCTTTTATAATATTTATAAAACACAGTGGGATTCCATACCATCTTAAGATACGCCATAGACTTTCGCGGTGTATGCTATCAAAAGCCTTTTCAAAATCTACAAAGTTGATATAGAGTTTGCTTTGCCATTCTGTGCATTGTTCTATGATATTTCTAAGAGCAAATATTTGGCCTATACAGCTCCGTCCTCTGCGAAATCCTGCTTGTTCCTTTCTCAGTTTCTTATCCACAGCGTCAGTAATACGTTGTACGATGATTTTGCTTAAGATTTTACTTGGGACAGTCCCAAGAGTCGCTATAACATAACATAATTACTCACAAATGTCCTGTTCTACGCATGCAGAACTTTCAAAGCATGAAATGAGAGTTACATGTGATAATTTTCCTAGTAAGTGAAGTCTCAGACAGCTTCATCGGAAGATGGAAGTTACAGCCTCAACCAACACATTCTGGTAATGGAAGTAGTTACAATTCAGTTATCAGTTATATGAGGACTATCATCATAGCACTCCAGACATGTCAATAGGTGTTCCGATCTTCCAAATCCAGCAGCGCCCAGCGGCCCAACACGCCAGTTTGATGTTGATTAATCAATCTCTTTGCATATTTAGTATGTCGTTCTTTTCGGGCAGCACCAATATTGACACCCATCTCTCTAAATCTGGTCATCGAATGGGATTCACCGCCCTGAAACGCCTCTGTTCGGAAACACTCTCTCAGTGTGTGAAGAATGTCATTTTGGTCCATGGCAGCTCCTTCTGATATTGTAGCCAAGCCAGCCAATCTATTAGATACATTGTAAATAATTATGTAATAAGGCCATGGAAAGGGTAGAGAGAAAAAGAAAAGAAGAAATAATACTCTAAAGAAGGAGGACCATCAAAGAATGGCCCTAATAAAGATCGATCGTACTGCAGAGCTCAAATACTTCTTGACTTACCCGAAAGGGTTCAAACTAATTAATGCACCTTTGAAGGTCGATACTGTTCCAATTCTTAGACTCTGTGATTCTATCTCTTCTCTATCACAATAGCTCACAGACAATGACATAATAATGACACATCAAGCAAGTGAGGTTAAGTTGAATTCTATTTAATTTATTTAGAATAATATTTCTCTCTAATTGAGAGCAAATAAATTCATATGTAGGCACTTTCTTAGGTCTTCAATAATCATATTAACAAAAGAAAATAATCTGCAAATAAAACTCTCTTATCAAATCTTCTCAGTCAGAGAATCAATCTTCTCCAATTCAATCTCATATCAGTCTTATTCCTCCCCACACTTCATCTGCTACTCTAACGAGAAGTGAGTTACAGCCAATAGTACACTGTAAATAAATCAGTTCACATAATAATAAACACACAATTGTTCTTTACCTTAGAGGCAGTAAATAAGAATTCATATCTTCATCACCAAGACCTCTGTCTACCCTAGTTCGTTAGTATTCCTTTCTGGAACACTCTGGTCTAATTGTGGCACCACAATAATAATTGTCTAATAGCGTGGCCTCAGATCTGATGTACAATTGTCTCTGAGGGGGTTGTCGATAAGTGTTGTTACTCAATTGGTCGATGTGTTATCTCGTGTAAAATGTTCAACAGCCGATGGGTTCCAATTCTTAGAACAATTATATCATGAATATTAGTGTCTGTAAACCATCACAAAACAAGTCTTGAACGGCGTCACCCGTCGATGTTGCCTCCCTGGAATCTGGCTCTCCCTCGTTCGTCTGGGTAGTCTTATAGGCCCTGGTAAAGCTGGAGGTATCGATGTCCTCTGTTTCCGTCGTCGGGCCATCTGGTCATCTGGTCATCTGGGTTGATGATAGTACCAATGAAATTGTTCTGCACTCTAGTCGTCGCAAGGATTCTAACATTGCAGTATCGTCCGGTGACTCCTGGCGATGGGTTTCCTATATTCTAAGAACATGGTATATGTCTGGTTAGGTTGAGCAAAACAATGATATAAGGTCGAACATATCTCCCAAACTCACTCAACTTTGAGATGCGGAAACTAATTTACAGTCTTCCTCGATTGTTATAGGTTATTCAACTTGCAAGTAGTTCACTTCTCTGTACGTTATCCATGTGAGTTTGTCTCTGGTTTCACGACACTTAAATTCCCGAGGAAGTATTCTGTCTCCTATTAAAGCTAATCTCTAACTGGCAGCTAAAAGTAATATATCTCACATACTCTCTCTCTCTCTCTTGGTCTGGATAATGTGCAATAACAATCAGAACTCTCCTTGTTGGATGCTCAAAACATCACAATTTCCCATCACATGTTTAAAATTCTCTATCTCTCTAAAGTACGCACATCCTTTCGCTTCTACTTCTTATTTTTACTGCCCCTGTATATCCTAAAAACTACCCAGCAGTCCCTATTCTGGACTCGAGATTCTCGTGAGGTTATAGGGCAAATTATCTTCATTCTTTTCCCTCTCACTAACAACTCCGGTCAAGGACATCGGTGGAGGGAGGTGGGTTGACCTCCGTCTCTTTTTTATAAGTGCAGGCGATGCCCTGTCACAACCCTAACACTAACCCTAACCCTATCCCTTACTCTAACCCTAACTCTAGCCCTAGTCCTAACCCTAACCCGAACCCTAACCCAAAACCTAACCCTAACCGTAACCATAACCCGAACCCTAACCCTAACCCGAAGCCTAACCCTAACCTTAACCCGAACCCTAACCCTATCCGTAAACCTAACCCAAACCCTAACCCCAACCCGAACCCTAACCCCAACGCTAACCAAAACACCAACCCCAACCCTAACCCTAATCCTAAACCTAACCCTAACACTAACTCCACCCCTAACCCTAATCCCAATCCTAACCCCAACCCTAACCCTAGCCCTAATCCTAACACTAACCCTAAACCCTAACCCTACTCCTAACCCTAAACAATAACCCTAACCATATCAGTGGCAAACCTGGACACTGACATTAAATGACAGAAGAAAACTAGTCACAACAGAGATGAAGTGTCTACGCAGAATGCTGGGCGTAGCAAGAAGAGACCGGTTGAGAAATGAAGACATCAGGAAAAAGTGGGTACAACATCAATACTAAACTTCATCAAGAAACAACAAATTAAATGGTTCGGCCACATAAGCAGATTACCAAGAGACAGTGCACCTCAAAGAGCAATGCTGCTTCGATTAAAAAAAATAGAAAGCAAAAGGCCGGCTACGTAAAAGATGGACTCAGAGATAACAGAGGCAACGAAAGACACTATCTACGAAGCACAAACAAAGGTCCGTACTAGAAATCTCTTCTGCAATCAAACTGTGAGGCAAATCAGGATTGGAGAAGAGAAAGAAAGACAAAGTGCGTAGAGAGGATCGCTCCAGGTGTCTCCTTTTTCGACCCGACTGAAAGGCAAAACAGGATTAGAGAATAGATAGATAGATAGAATATTTACACTTCCTTCTTTGCGTTCGTTCTTTACGACCAATTTTAATCACTCTGTGATATGTTTGATCTTTGCCAAGAACGTGTATACGTTGCACATTGGTTTGGTAGGCCCCTAAACGCATAGACTTCTACACGTTTAGGACATGTGCATCCGATTTCAGCCAAACCTCCATATTCGTCTCTTACGAGATGCGTGGCAAGTTACAGTGGTTTTATTCTTTACACCCCAAATTTGGGCCCCGGTAACCACTGAGCGTTTTCCCTTTTGAGACTGAACAACCATGACATTTGCACAGGGTGCCTCGCAAGTTTTATTATTTTACAAACTATCTATCTTAAGCAAAACATTTCTTTGTCATGCGTTTTCTCTTGTTCAGATGAAGTGTTTATGTTGTTCAGAAATGCTAATGATGACCACTACAAATCCATATCACGTGTTTGTGCAACGACAGATGCTCACCTAACTTCAACATATGGAGTTCATCTTGATGCACATAACGAAATATAGAATGTGATTGAAACAATAACTCCTACCGTAGAAAGCTATAATAACAAATAACAGAAATGGATATTAACCATTGAGATGCTCCGACAAATGTAAATAGCCTAAGAACAGTAAACATAATAGGAAGGCACGTTTGGCCTGACAACTACAACAAAACAAACGAAGTAAGGGAAGTAAGTAAAAGAAATAGAACGCCAAACGATACGAAGATACACACAATATCAAATGGACACTGAGAACAATGACGTGCATGCATATTAAAGCATTCTTCAGTGTAGTGACAATTATTTTGTGTTATAACACGTTGCAGGATTGATTTTAAATTATTGATATTATTATTATAGTAATTGCGAGACTAAATCTTTGCAAATCGTCATTTGGAATGGAAGCAGTAGAATCAATGCATGACACCCTACTTCTTAGATATACTAAAGACACTACTTCACACATCTACAGTTTAACTAGCATAGTTCTGTAGTGCGGATGCAGTTGTCAAGAAGAATGGCATTTTTACAATTACAAACGTGTATCTTGGTTGCTCTTTTTACAAACTATGGACATCTTGAAGTTTCTGCTCAAGATATATGTGAAAGTTAGTAAGCATAATTTTATTAATTGTCCCATGCATGCATAGTACTGTACGACACACATTTTGTTTTATGGTAACCAATGGGTATTTCAGTTAGAGTTATGCACGCGCTGATATTCAAGATGTTTTTAAATTGTGTTTTGTCAGGTTTCGTTCCCGAAACAAATATGTGCACAAAATATAGCAAGTTATGACATAACATCCCTGTTAGTGAAATGAGTGTAGACGTCTTTGAGTGGCTGCAGAATATGAAGCAACTGCTAGGGCTGGCGGATGCATCCGTTTTCTGAAATTATCTTGGATGAGAACCAAATGCAGGGGAAACATCTTGTAAAGATGGAGATTTTGCAGTGAACTCTCTTCAAGCCACATTTAGCGTTCTCATTGGACAGATCTGCGAACAAACAATTGAATACAATCAGAGTAAACAGCTTATATTTATAGACCAAGAAAAGGCATTTGATAGAGTAAACAGGTGCAAACTATGGAAGATCCTTGAAGAATATGGCGTCCAGGGACAACTATTAGGTAATATCATGGCCTTATATCAAGATAGCCAGAGTACAGTAAGAACAACAGAAGGAATGACCGACTGGTTCTCCATTACATCAGGTGTTAGACAAGGTTGTGTCCTCTCACCACTACTCTTTATTGCATATATGGATAAAATAACTCAAGAGTCAAATTCAGATAATGATGAAATAAATGAACTGTTGTTTGCAGATGATCAGTGCCTGATACATCAAAATGAACAAGATCTACAACATCATATTGACACCTTGAATAAAAATTTGCCAATCGGGCTACTTTTATCTTGAACACCCTGTATAAATCATGACATGAAAATCAACAACACTAAAACAGAAATAATGAATATGGGAAGAAAACATAATAAACTAGACATCCATGTCAATGGCACTAAAATAAACCAAGTGAAAGAATTCAAATACTTAGGAAGCATATTCACAGAAGACGGAATACTGGATAGAGAGATATAGGCTAGAGTACAAAAAGCAAATGCTGTAACCTACCAGCTAGCCCCATTGTTAAGGCACCCAAAAATTTCACAGGCAGCTAAGCAACAGATGATCAACAGCATTTTTATACCCACTTTGTGTTACCAGAGCCAAACATGGACATTGAGCAAAGCGCAGTCACAAAAATAACTACATGTGAAATGCGTTGCCTGCGAAAAGTTACCAACAACACAAGAAAAGACAGAATCACCAACATCAGCATAAGAAAGAAAGTTGGCACAAAACCGTGCTTGAATTACATAGATAAACAAAGAATGAAGTGGTTTGGCCACTTAATAAGAATGCATCCAAACTCCACAGTATACAGAGTCTTCTACAACAGAACATCGGGAAAGAAGGCAAGAGGAAAACCACGGAAAAGATGGTTAGATGGCGTAGCAGAATCCTGTGAAAGAGCAAAGATAACAATCACACAAGCCACCAGAACAGCGCAAGACAAAAACAGAAAACCACGACACTGGGCAATGTGACGACAAAAGAAAGAAAGAAGATTAGACAAGAAGAACTGAACAATTTTGTAATGTTCACTTTTGAAAAGTTGACATCAAACTTTTAGTCTCACGACTTCAAGGATGAAATCTTCTTAGCAAAAGAACTAAAATTATATATTTAAGAGGCCATAAGAGTGAGTACATACAATTCTTTTCTGAATGTGGTGACATGAACTATTGCAGTGACATATACGGGCTATTTCAGCCATTTGGATTAGAATACAGACCATTTGAAAGGAGATTGGTTACCGATTCCAGTATGAAAGCTGTTCTTGCAATGGACACTTTTATCCATCTATCCCATCAGCTCAATTAGTTATGAAATAAACTTTCGGAAATCTGAAACTTGTGTTGCGAAGGTTAATTATTAGATCTAGAAAACGAACATCTATGGTGACCTGAAAGTGATAGCAATTTGCGTGACTTGCAATCTCTATACGTCAAGTATTGCTGCTTCCTGTATGACTGGGGCAGCAGTGCGAGGAAGAATCACTATGTGGTGAAAATGGCATTTGATGGCTACTTCAACATCCGGTAAGAATAATACAAAATAAAAACCATTAGAAGATCCTCAGAAAACCTACTTGACAACTCTGCAAAATTAAAATCGGCCTAAAGAAGATGGTTATCAAAGCTATAGAACCTGAACAGAGTGATTGCCACATATATTTCCTAAAATGAGTGATGCTAAACTACAGAAGGGCGTAGTTTTTGGACCTGACATTTAGCAATTAGTGAGGAACTACTCATTTAGTTCTCAAACAAAATGAAAACTCTGCATAGACGACAGAATTGAAAATAAGGAAAGAGTAATTCTTAAGCAATTTAAATTATCTAAAATACAAAGGAATTGTGGCATCTATGATGAGACATTTCAAGAAATTGAATACAATATGATTCGCAATTAGCACTTATTGAATTCCAATGCCAACATTTTCTATCAAAATCTGAGATTGTTGAGGGTGGGAAAGGTTTCACACAAAACATTGTGAAGATGGAAGAAAGATGTAAAGGGAAGCGGAGCAGTGTTATTGTTTTTTGCCGTTTACTGTTGGAATCTGAGAAAAGGATTCAATTATTCATGTTTATGCTGATTATAAAGCATAAAATTATATATCCCGTTATACGTACAAATGTATGAGAAACAGAAATATGGCCAAAGGTAGGAAAACGATAAATATTTTATCCCAACACTTAAAACGGGAGACACCAAAATATGCATTAAATATGTAATATAAAGCAGTGGCATTGATTAGCTCCTCAAGCAAAATCTTACTAAAAATAATTATGAATATTATCGGTATGAGAAATGGATGAAAAAACATCAATAAAGTACGAGCTAAATTTAGACGTAATAGAGGTGCACGATATTTAGGGTACGCAATATTTACACTCTCTATTCGCTAAAGAGGTTTGTCATCGACAAACACCCATTAAAACAAGTCAAAGACTTTACATACTTAGAGAGTATCTTTTCAGCAAACGGAAGATTAACTAACATTGCTACAAGAAAGCAAATAAAAAACTAGGACAAATGTCGCCATTTTTAAAATGCAAACAGGTCACCATGAACAGAAAAAGAGCATTGTTCAACACAATATTTCTCCCTACATTAGACTACAAGTGCCAAACCTGGACACAGACATTAAATGACAGAAGAAAACTAGTCACAACAGAGATGAAGTGTCTACGCAGAATGCTGGGGGTAACAAGATGAGACCGGTTGAGAAATGAAGACCTCAGGAAAAAAGTGGGTACAACATCAGTACTAAACTTCATCAAGAAACAACAAATTAAATGGTTCGGCCACATAAACATGACAAGATGAACGGACTTTTTATAGTTTCATTTTCATTTATAAAGGGCAATAAAGACCTGGTCTATTTACCTAGCTTGTTAATTAAAATGTGCATCTTTGTGGTGGCTACTGCTATTTATTCATATCGTGTCTACAGTGACAGATCATCAGCGTAGATTGTACTATGCACTCTATTGTGGATGTCTTCCATAATCATTTATGAAAAACTAGAAGTAGCGTGGGAGACAGGACCCTTCCTTGGGAAACAACTTGTTCAATGATTGCCTTCCTGCTATGCTTTCTCTGGTCCTGAACTTTGGCAGTTCTATTTACCAGATATATCCAGAAATACAAACGTCTTTTGATTCCGAGTTTTAGCAGTTTGGGATTTGACTTAGGACGCCTCGATATTTGCATATTTCCAAGCATCTTGCTGAAAGTAGCAGCGCCAGAAGTCTTATACACAGTACCACTGGTGGTGAGAACGTTATAACTAGGACTGATGAGTACAACGTGCCAAATATGTTTTGATTACTAAATATAATGTAAGTGTTGACGACCATGTAAGATGAAATTCATTGGTAAAAATGTGAAATTAATATACTTAGCTCTTCTAAAATATCTGCAGAATTCAATATTGGCGGACCTTGTAAACTTTTGAAGCCACAAACAAATGACACTTCCAATGCCCAGACACCACTAGTAGTAGGGAATCCATATTGCAGTCTAGGTAAGTATCATTTTCCTATAAAGTAGTACGTGAATACTGGATGATAAAAGAACTGCTTTAGAGCTAAATGGAAGCATTTTGTTTGATAGATGTACATATGATTTTCATTTGATATCACAAAAGTAATTCACAATATTAATAATTTATTTGTAAACTGTTTTTTTTTTCTATTTCTTTGCGGGTTCTGATGTAGCACTTCATGCCACAAATGTGATTGGTTTTGCAAGATCTCACAATGTCTTTGAAGTATTTCAGTCACGACAAGGTTTCTGATATTTATACTATTCATTATTTCTTCTTCCCACTGCTGAAAATGAAGTTTGGTTAAATTTTGTCGCAGTTTAAGTTATGTTTTCATATCTGTTACTTTGATCGGACTCATCCGTTTATGGAAAATTAAAATTTCATACGGTTTATTCTTTTTCTTAAATATTGCTCTCATAGCCAGACTATATGAATGCGTTACTTTGAAAGGGAGTAGGGTCTTGGTCAACACAAAGTTGAATACCATAGTCAGATCGATGAAGGCAGCATGTAAATGTTTCTATTTCCATCGCGACATTTTCCCCGGAAGAATCATTCACGAACAGAAACAGTCATGTCACCATCATTGTACTTGTTATACTAATCTATGAAGTCCTATTGACATTACTTTTAGGACAATTATACTCGTATACCCATTTAGCTGATACATCCGTTTCTATAGCCTTTATATGTTTGCGATAATGTATATGGCGTAATGATGACTACATTATAATATCAATACAGATGGATACTTCAGTCAAACTATGTAGAATGGCGAAACACGTAATAATAAAAGTACTGTAGTTTTACAAATACAAAAAAAGACAATTTATATGTGTATATGTTAAATGTATATGAGTAATATATTTACTTAATATTTTATTTTGTATCTTCTTTTTCCACTTTTAGTTCTTCTGTATTTATTTCGTTATTCGTTTTTAGTCACATATTTTCATTCATTTTTAGTTAGTTAGTTTTTCCTCTTGGGCCTGTCGGCGGCGCATAGGGCAGAGGTCATAGTTCTCCATGTCTCGCGGTTCGTTGCTATCTGTTTTAGGTCTTTAATGTTTACTAGGCCCATCGTTGAGCCTTCTCTGGTGATGGTTCTACGCAGAGTCTCTCTTGGTCTTCCTCGTTTTCTTTTTCCCTCGGTGTCCATATGAGGGATTCATTTTTAGCCGTTGTAATATCTTTGTCAAAGTATATATGTAGTGTTCTGTGACATTCGTTACTTTTGTTGTATCGTTTCCTTGATAAAGGCCTTTTTGGTCGAAACGTTGCTGTGTATTGTCATTGTTTTTGTATTTTGTAAAACTAGAGTACTCTGTTATTACGTGTTTCGCCATGACTACATCATGGACAGTTGACTGTAGAAAGATACAGACCTACTATCGCACTCCTTTATGTGCTACATTATATGAAAACTATATTTTTTACTTGACTTTATGTGTAGATAGTGCTTTGTTGAACTGGGGAGAATGTCAACCCAGACGCACACACTCCGTGGAGTAGAAGAGAATCCTGGACTATCACACTCAAATCATAGCGAACATGGCGAACATAGCGAACATGGCGAACATGGCAAACATAACGAACATGGTGAATATAACGAACATAGCGTTTCGGTGAAAAACAATAAGCAACACACAAATAGACTGTCAAGAATAGAAAACGAAGCACTTAGTGTAATTCTTGGGTGCACGAGAAACATGTCCTGCTAAACTACGAGATATCTTCTAGATCACCATGGAAACTAGAAATCTAGAGCATGTGAGTACCCCGAGATAAAAGTTGACATTCGACACACGCTCCATTATGTACTGACTACATCTAAAGGGAATAGACTAAAGATGTATAAAATAGATGGGTCATGCTGCAGAAGTTATCCACCAGGTATGTATAAAATAGATGGGTCATGCTGCAGAAGTTATCCAGCAGATGTATAAAATAGATGGGTCATGCTGCAGAAGTTATCCAGCAGATGTATAAAATAGATGGGTCATGCTGCAGAAGTTATCCACCAGGTATGTATAAAATAGATGGGTCATGCTGCAGAAGTTATCCAGCAGGTATGTATAAAATAGATGGGTCATGCTGCAGAAGTTATCCACCAGGTATGTATAAAATAGATGGGTCATGCTGCAGAAGTTATCCACCAGGTATGTATAAAATAGATGGGTCATGCTGCAGAAGTTATCCACCAGGTATGTATAAAATAGATGGGTCATGCTGCAGAAGTTATCCACCAGGTATGTATAAAATAGATGGGTCATGCTGCAGAAGTTATCCACCAGGTATGTATAAAATAGATGGGTCATGCTGCAGAAGTTATCCACCAGGTATGTATAAAATAGATGGGTCATGCTGCAGAAGTTATCCAGCAGGTATGTATAAAATAGATGGGTCATGCTGCAGAAGTTATCCACCAGGTATGTATAAAATAGATGGGTCATGCTGCAGAAGTTATCCACCAGGTATGTATAAAATAGATGGGTCATGCTGCAGAAGTTATCCACCAGGTATGTATAAAATAGATGGGTCATGCTGCAGAAGTTATCCACCAGGTATGTATAAAATAGATAGGTCATGCTGCAGAAGTTATCCAGCAGGTATGTATAAAATAGATGGGTCATGCTGCAGAAGTTATCCACCAGGTATGTATAAAATAGATGGGTCATGCTGCAGAAGTTATCCACCAGGTATGTATAAAATAGATGGGTCATGCTGCAGAAGTTATCCACCAGGTATGTATAAAATAGATGGGTCATGCTGCAGAAGTTATCCAGCAGGTATGTATAAAATAGATGGGTCATGCTGCAGAAGTTATCCACCAGGTATGTATAAAATAGATGGGTCATGCTGCAGAAGTTATCCAGCAGGTATGTATAAAATAGATGGGTCATGCTGCAGAAGTTATCCACCAGGTATGTATAAAATAGATGGGTCATGCTGCAGAAGTTATCCACCAGGTATGTATAAAATAGATGGGTCATGCTGCAGAAGTTATCCAGCAGGTATGTATAAAATAGATGGGTCATGCTGCAGAAGTTATCCAGCAGGTATGTATAAAATAGATGGGTCATGCTGCAGAAGTTATCCACCAGGTATGTATAAAATAGATGGGTCATGCTGCAGAAGTTATCCACCAGGTATGTATAAAATAGATGGGTCATGCTGCAGAAGTTATCCAGCAGGTATGTATAAAATAGATGGGTCATGCTGCAGAAGTTATCCACCAGGTATGTATAAAATAGATGGGTCATGCTGCAGAAGTTATCCAGCAGGTATGTATAAAATAGATGGGTCATGCTGCAGAAGTTATCCACCAGGTATGTATAAAATAGATGGGTCATGCTGCAGAAGTTATCCACCAGGTATGTATAAAATAGATGGGTCATGCTGCAGAAGTTATCCACCAGGTATATATAAAATAGATGGGTCATGCTGCAGAAGTTATCCACCAGGTATGTATAAAATAGATGGGTCATGCTGCAGAAGTTATCCACCAGGTATGTATAAAATAGATGGGTCATGCTGCAGAAGTTATCCACCAGGTATGTATAAAATAGATGGGTCATGCTGCAGAAGTTATCCACCAGGTATGTATAAAATAGATGGGTCATGCTGCAGAAGTTATCCACCAGGTATGTATAAAATAGATGGGTCATGCTGCAGAAGTTATCCACCAGGTATGTATAAAATAGATGGGTCATGCTGCAGAAGTTATCCACCAGGTATGTATAAAATAGATGGGTCATGCTGCAGAAGTTATCCACCAGGTATGTATAAAATAGATGGGTCATGCTGCAGAAGTTATCCACCAGGTATGTATAAAATAGATGGGTCATGCTGCAGAAGTTATCCACCAGGTATGTATAAAATAGATGGGTCATGCTGCAGAAGTTATCCACCAGGTATGTATAAAATAGATGGGTCATGCTGCAGAATTTATCCACCAGGTATGTATAAAATAGATGGGTCATGCTGCAGAAGTTATCCACCAGGTATGTATAAAATAGATGGGTCATGCTGCAGAAGTTATCCACCAGGTATGTATAAAATAGATGGGTCATGCTGCAGAATTTATCCACCAGGTATGTATAAAATAGATGGGTCATGCTGCAGAAGTTATCCACCAGGTATGTATAAAATAGATGGGTCATGCTGCAGAAGTTATCCACCAGGTATGTATGCCTATATATATATTAATCTTACCAATGACTGGATACCAACGTTACTATTTTCGTTCTTATCACACTCGAAATAAGCTGCACAGAACGCGTTACAACTATTATACAAACGGATTTATTTAATAGATTATACGGATATAGTGGTTGAGTGAGAGGTGTGTTTAATCAGCGAGCCACAGGAACCATCAGTATGCATACTCTTCGATATCTGTTGGGGAGACTAAGCACCTATGGGTCTGCACGGAGTGCAATGACGTCAGTTCCGTAACCAATAGCCAATAACCAATAAGGGATATATTTAATAGATTATAAATAAATACGGAGGTCAAAGCGATGAAGGATAAGTACATAGCGAAACACGTACAAACAAAGTACTATAGTTTTACAAAATATAGAGTGACGATAAACAGCAACGTTTCGACCAAAAGGCCTATATAAAGCAAACGACACAACAGGAGTGACGAATTATAGAAAACACTTACAAATTGAAGATAACGGAAACATGCAAATGTATCTAATGAACTGGGAATAAAAACGAATAACGAAATGAGTGCAATACAAAACTAGAAGTGGAAAAGAAGAGAAACAATATACAATCAAGTTAAAATACAAATTATATATATGAAGCAAATACACATATAGATTACAAGGCAGGAGATGAGAAAGTACTAAGAAGCATAGGAATGTAATGCGTTGAGTCCAAGAGGCCGCAAGGTACCATATAACGAAATAAAACGGTTCTCCAGAGCAAATCGACTACGATCATCAGAGGAACATGATCGGATGACTGTGACCTGGACATCGCAAGCTCCTGAATGGCCAGTATCATTGAAATGGGTAGCTACAGGGGTAACAGAGCATTGGCGTATATCGCGCAAGTGTTGGGCGAATCGATCACTGAGTCTCCTGCCGGTTTCCCAATATAGGCCTTGTTGCACCGCTTGCAGATAATGGCATAGTTAATATTACGGGACTCGCACGTGAAACTGTTTTCAATAACGAACGTGGCTTTTGGAAAAGACACAGTGCAGGTCTGTATTACATAATCACAAGTGTTGCAGCGCCGACGGCCACACTGGATGGTGCCAAAATGACTCTGGATATTAGGCTTGAGGCGACTGTGAACCAACATATCCTTAAGACTTCTGTCCCGTCTGTACGCCACCAAAGGATAGTGTTGAAAGATTGAACGTGTCTCATGATCAGACTGAAGAATGGAGAGATGAGGGAATAAGACTTTCTTCACAAGGGAACTATGAGGGTGGAAAGTTAAGACAAGTTTCACCCTGTCAGAATTGGAAGTTCTATACTGGTTAGAGAGAGCCTCGCTGAACGCGCCGCAGAGCAGATGCAAGCACCTTATCCGGGTATAAGCGCTTACGAAAGAAATCAAGCATCTCGTGAGCTCTGTCGAGAAAATCATCGTCCTCGCTACAGAGGCGACGAAGGCGCAAGAGTTGAGAGAATGGTAAAGAGTCACGACAAGCCTGGGAATGGGAAGAGGTATAAAGAAGAAACTATGTGCATCAGTAGGCTTGTAGTATACTGATGTAGTGATGGTGAATAGGCTGATAGTGATAGTGATGTCAAGAAAGTTGACACAAGAGGTAGAGATGTGAGATGTAAACCGAATAGCCGGATTGAAAACATTAATGAAATTAATGAAGCGTGACAAATCGGCTTCAGGCATATCGGTAATGCCAATACAATCATCAATGTATCTATGATACACAGACGGAAGAGAGCCATCATAGGAATTATTCCATACTAGGTGTTCAAGATGACCCATGAATAGACAAGCATAACTGGGTCCCATTTTAGTACCCATGGCGACCCCACTGATCTGCTCAAAGAACTGGTCATTGAACTGAAAGGAGTTGAGAGTTAGAACTAGTTCTGCAAGACGAAGGAGAGCCGAGGTGGAGACAAGTGGGTTAGTTCTCCTGTCGAGAAAGAATTGGAGAGCTTGAAGTCCGTCGGAATGAGGTATGGAGGTGTACAATGAGCACACATCAAGGAGGAAGAGACGGTAAGTCCTGCCAGGCAACAACTCAATAGACGAAAACACAGACAAGGTGTGGTTCGTATCTTTCAAGAATGAAGGTAGTGTGGTGACTATAGGATTGAAGATACTATCAAGAAATTCGGAGATATGTTCCGTAGGACAAGAGCAAGCAGAAACAATGGGCCTACCCGGATTGTTCAGTTTATGAATTTTGGGGAGCATATAAAATGCGGGTTTGCCTAAACAGCTATCGATGACACAAAGGGATGATTCGCCGGTAGGAAGGTCGTTAGAGGCAATTAAGTTTTTAATTACTGTACGGACTTTACTATTGGTAGATAGTGTGACATCAGAAGAACTATTATCTATACCATTATCTACAAGCGGTGCAACAAGGCCTATATTGGGGAAACCGGCAGGAGACTCAGTGACCGATTCGCCCAACACTTGCGAGATGTACGCCAATGCTCTGTGACCCATGTAGCTGCCCATTTCAATGATACTGGCCATTCAGGAGCTTGCGATGTCCAGGTCACAACCATCCGATCATGTTCCTCTGATGATCGTAGTCGATTTGCTCTGGAGAACCGTTTTATTTCGTTATATGGTACCTTGCGGCCTCTTGGACAACGCATTACATTCCTATGCTTCTTAGTACTTTCTCATCTCATGCCTTGTAATCTATATGTGTATACTCGACAGGTGAACTAACCCACTTGTCTCCACCTCGGCTCTCCTTCGTCTTGCAGAACTAGTTCTAACTCTCAACTCCTTTCAGTTCAATGACCAGTTCTTTGAGCAGATCAGTGGGGTCGCCATGGGTACTAAAATGGGACCCAGTTATGCTTGTCTATTCATGGGTCATCTTGAGCACCTAGTATGGAATTCCTACGATGGCCCTCTTCCGTCTGTGTATCATAGATACATTGATGATTGTATTGGCATTACCGATATGCCTGAAGCCGATTTGTCACGCTTCATTAATTTCATTAATGTCTTCAATCCGGCTATTCGGTTTACATCTCACATCTCTACCTCTTGTGTCAACTTTCTTGACATCACTATCACTATCAGCCTATTCACCATCACTACATCAGTATACTACAAGCCTACTGATGCACATAGTTTTCTTCTTTATACCTCTTCCCATTCCCAGGCTTGTCGTGACTCTTTACCATTCTCTCAACTCTTGCGCCTTCGTCGCCTCTGTAGCGAGGACGATGATTTTCTCGACAGAGCTCACGAGATGCTTGATTTCTTTCGTAAGCACTTATACCCGGATAATTCTGCTATGCGGCGCGTTCAGCAAATTTCTCGCCAGGAGGCTCTCTCTAACCAGCATAGAACTTCCAATTCTGACAGGGTGAAACTTGTCTTAACTTTCCACCCTCATAGTTCCCTTGTGAAGAAAGTCTTATTCCGTCATCTCTCCATTCTTCAGTCTGATCCTGAGACACGTTCAATCTTTCAACACTATCCATTGGTGGCGTACAGACGGGACAGAAGTCTTAAGGATATGTTGGTTCACAGTCGCCTCAAGCCTAATATCCAGAGTCATTTTGGCACCATCCAGTGTGGCCGTCGGCGCTGCAACACGTGTGCGTCATTTTGGCACCATCCAGTGTGGCCGTCGGCGCTGCAACACGTGTGCTTATGTAATACAGACCCGCACTGTGTCTTTTCCAAAGCCACGTTCGTTATTGAAGACAGTTTCAAGTGCGAGTCCCGTAATATGTCGTATTATCGGCTTGTCGTATTATGCACATCTCAAAGGATCCATGTAACCTTTATTTTTGCACCAGTGCATGCGGAAGTACAAGCCAATGAGCGTGCAGATCATATGGTTGATACATCTGTGGTCGAGGAAGGACATTCAATGGATAGTACAGCTAATAGAATTGTCATAAAAGAAAGAGGTCGTATAGATTGTTTCTTGCATTGTAAATAGGCATGTTATATATGGTTGGAAGGCTGATTGAATGGACTATCAAGCTATGTGGTATAATATAAGTGTTGTGTAATATGTGATTTAATAATAATAATAATTCCGTTCGTACCGTTATACGTTACATAGGGCCTGCAAGTAATTTCTCAATACCGCTCTATCCTGGGAAACTTGTTCAATCTCCTCCATGGAACAGCGACCGATATTTCTTGCCTCTCTCAGCAAAGTTCGTCTCAAGGTCTCCCTAGGTCATCATATCTTTCTTGAACCCTTTGCATCCCACTTCAATGCCTGCTTTGATATTCGTTGATCATTTCTCCTCAAGGTGTGTCCAACATATCTCCATCTTCTCTTTCTTATAACAGTTGTCACTAGTGGTTGACCAGACATTTCTCTGATTTCATCACTTCTCCTGAATTCGTTCCATTTTATATTCATTATTTTTCGCAGACATCTATTTTCAAATGCATTCAACTTGCTTTCTATATCTTTAGTCATTTTCCAACTCTCGCTAGCATATGTTAGGATTGATACAACATTTTAATTGAAAATTCGTAATTTAGTTTTAATACTATATAACTTGCAGTTCCATATTTTATTTAGACTTTTAAAAGATGATGTTGCTTTGCCAATTCGTATCATAATTTCTTTTTAACATTTCCTGTGCAATCAAAATTGCTACCTAAATAGGTAAACTGCTCTGTTATTTTTATCATTTTGTCATCCTCCGTCTCCGTACCGGCCACAACAAGCTCCGCGCCCACATTTCACAAATTTAAAATTGGCACAACTAACCTTTGCCCCTGCAAAAAGGCGGACATGACGGCAGAACACGTTCTGCAAGATTGTCAACTGATAGCAGGCATAAGAAAAGAAACCTGGCCTAAAAACACAGAGCTTCGGGGAAGCTGTACGGAGGAACGAAGTCCTTTAAAAACACGGTAAAATTCATGATAATAGTTGGTTCATCAGTCTAGGCCGGGATTGCGAGAGAGAGAGAGAGAGAGCACACTGTAACAACCGAAAAATTGAGGGAGACGAAACAGAGGAAGACAGAGAGAAAATATTCGATATCCTGACTTTATGGCACGGAATAACGTCAACGTCTGAGATGAGAGCAAACACCAGAGACAGAGATTTGTGAAGATACATGGCACCTGATGATGATGAATTATGAATATTATTTATTCAAATATTTTGTTGATAAATTATAATATATTTATTACAATTGACAAAATAATTTAAATCTGTTTATCACGAGAAATCATTAACGCGGAATTATCGAACAGATTTGACAATGTGAACATTAGAACAAATGCATCCTATCCATAACATTTAGAAAAGCTGCTAAATGACCTTCAAATTATATAGATCAGTCATGCCAGATAGTGTAAACTACGACTCGTCAGATTCTGGGTATGTTATGTTGTCCTAGCAAAATTAAAACTGTTGTCAAACATTACGCGCTGAGAAGGATAATATATTGATATATATAACGCTAATGATAAGTGAAGTTACGTAGAAATAGTACGGGAATTTAATACGGGAAACATGTTTTACTGACGATGTAGATATGTATGTACCTATATGTTTGTAGGTAAATATGTATGTATGTACCTATATGTTTATATGTAGATAAGGTATGTATGTATGTATGTACCTATATGTTTATATGTAGATATGTATGTATGTACCTATATGTTTATATGTAGATATGTATGTATGTACCTATATGTTTATATGTAGATAAGGTATGTATGTATGTACCTATATGTTTATATGTAGATATGTATGTATGTATGTATGTACCTATATGTTTGTATGTAGATATGTATGTATGTAGATATGTATGTATGTACCTATATGTTTGTATGTAGATATGTATGTATGTAGATATGTATGTATGTATGTATGTAGATATGCATGTATGTATCTATATGTTTGTATGTAGATATGTATGTATGTATGTAGATATGTATGTATTTATGTACCTATATGTTTGTATGTAGATATGTATGTATGTATGTAGATATGTATGTATTTATGTACCTATATGTTTGTATGTAGATATGTATGTATGTATGTACCTATATGTATGTATCACAGAGAGTCACAGAGAAAACGAGCAGCGCGAAAAGGCAGAGCACACAACACGCACATGTCTAACCTTGATCATGTATGCCCCACCTGTGGTCGGGGATTCTGTTCTAGGATTGGACTCTACAGTCACCTCCGCACACACCAGAGAGGTGCAACAGCACACGTCTGAGATTGTTGTCATCATCGCTTGCGATGGACGGCTATTATATGTATGTATGTAGATATGTATGTATGTACCTATATTCATCAGGATTGTGCAGCAGCTGCATGAGGGGATGCACGCCAGAGTGCAGGACCAAGGCGAGCTATCAGAGCCTTTTCCCGTCCTGAATGGAGTCAAATAAGGCTGTGTGATTGCACCAACTCTGTTTAGCATTATGTTTTCTGCCATGCTGACAGATGCATTCAGAGATGGTAACATAGGTGTCAACATCAAGTATCGTACAGATGGAAAACTCTTCAATCCAAGGAGACTTCAACCAAAAACAAAAGTAAAGTCTTATACCATCAGAGATCTCCTATTTGCTGACGACTGCGCCCTCACTGACAACACTGAGGCAGATCTCCAGACTAGCATGAACAGATTCTCACAAGCCTGCTCCAACTTTGGTCTTACCATCAATACCGAGAAATCTGAAGTCATGTACCAACCAGCTCCTGTAAAAGTATATGCCGAACCAAATATTACAACAAGCGGCAGGAAACTGAAAGTAGTGGACAGATTTACTTATCTTGGAAGCACACTGTCCAAAAATGTCACCATAGATGATGAAATAAATACCAGAATCTCTAAAGCTAGCAGCACCTTTGGCAGACTACATAGAAATGTCTGGTACAGATGTGGTATTGGCCAAGCCACAAAACTGAAGGTATATCAGCTGTCGTGCTCCCAGCCCTTCTTCACTCATGCGAAACTTGGACTGTATATCAGAGAAACGCAAGGAAGCTAAACCACTTTCACACAGTCTGCCTTAGAAAAATAATGAACATCAAATGGCAGGATATGATCCCAGATACAGAGGTCCTAAAAGAGCTGCTCTTCCCAGCATCTACACAATCTTGATGCAGTACCAGACAAGATGGGCAGGACATGTGGCTCGAATGCCAGATTGCAGAATACCCAAACGACTCTTTTATGGTGAGCTGCAAAGTGGTAAACGCTCACAGGGGGCCAGAAAAAGCGATTCAAAGATACACTCAAAAACTCGATGAAATCTTTTGGCATGATGTCAACAACTGGGAGAATGCTGCTCAAGACAGATCAGCCTGGCGCACACTTCTTCGACACGGTTCCTCGGCCTGCGAGGCAGATAGAACAGCACGGATGGAGCAAGGACGTCAAAACAGAAAGGCACTAAAACTTCCCACAAGTGCAAGTATACCTTGCCCACATTGTACACGAACATTTCAAGTCCGTATCGGGCTGACTAGTCATCTACGCACACACAGACACACATAGCGCAACTACATTTCCTTGGATGAACATTTGTGTGGTCATCTGTAGTAGTTTCACCTAGTACAAGGACCCAGAAAAAATAATCCCAAGGAAAAATGGGTTGGCCAAAAGAAAGGCTCGTGATCGTCCACAGTATTATATTCTTGATTTAAAATATAACATCACTCTTTCCGCACTTCTGTCTTACTACAAACTAAGATGTTAGTGAATACAACTAACCTAACACCGTTGTGATCAATTAGCAACAAGATGGATAAATTATTTAATAATGAACTCAGGCTATGCACATATCAATTGAACCTTAGAAATATTCACAGCAATAATCTGTTTTATTAACCTGTCATCACAAATTTGATTGTTATAATACACTCTTCCATTTAAGTAGTAAAATTGTTCAAGTTCGATGGAACCAATGGTTGATAATCACTGGATGATGATAAGAAGGTTCAGTCCTTTCCTGTCAGATATGGAACGACTTGAACACGGTTGCAGCATCCATCAGGTGGTGGCCGTCATACGTCTCGGTAGACGTCTAAGTTCCTAGTTAGGTTCGAGGTAGTGTCGTCTCTGTCCATTGAGGCACCGTGGTCTGGTCATCCAAGATGATGATTAATTGTTTCTCTGTTATCGTATATGAACAGTCGAATCACAGTAAGATTACTCCTATAGCTATAACTACACTTTCTAGTATGAGTTCTGCCAAGTAGAACTATATTTGATTTCTCACCTCTAGCAGCAATGTACACAAGGATACTTGGAAGGAACAATAAATTGCCAGAAACAATTTCTGAGTCTAACCGAATCTGATTCTCTATCATCTACTACTTCGCTGTTTGTTCAACATGTTACCTTTATAAATCTCTGAAATAAATCACATAATGTTCTTTTCCAACGTCCTCTCTCATCCAGCTATAATGTGTATCGCTCTGTTTTCTTTAGTTGACTTCCCAAAGCAAGGCTCTATAATAATGGCGATCTTCTGCTCTACTTCCCTTCCATCTTGCTCACATACCTAGGTCTCTGCACAATCTGTTGATGGCGATCCCCTTGTCTTCTGCTGCCCTACAAGTGGGCCGTGTGCAAAAAGTAACCCGGATGGATTGACCGTTACCTACTTCACTATGTTGGAGTAAGGCTGACCATTTTACCATAAACTGGAGTATTCAAAGTATGGTTGGCCACTGTTCCATCCTCTTCTCCTGCATAACCCTTTTACAATCATCACCTGTGATGGACGAGCATCATGTACCTATATGTATGTATGTAGATATGTATGTATGTATGTACCTATATGTATGTATGTAGATATGTATGTATGTAGATATGTATGTATGTACCTATAAAACAATATTAAAATGTTGCCATAATTACAATTTTAAAAAATGTAACTGAAGCCTGGAGTAGTAAAAAAAAAAACCACCCACAGATTCAAATGTACGACATCAGTGACAAATGGAACACTCCGTAGCTGTAAAAATGGTATCATACAAATTGTAGCTCCTTTTCTGTTCACAGTGACACTTTTGCTTACAGCAATTACAGCTTGCTACTTTCTACATCAACAGTCACAAATCTTTCAGCGGAACATAATATAATTATAACTAGTGATCTTGCATTCTATAGGTCATGGATTTGATTCTCGACCTGTGTCGTTGGTTCACGCATGTATTTTTTTCTTCTAAGAATTCTGTGATTCGATCCGGAGCTATTGAGTTTGGAGTTTGAGCTCTACTCTCGATAGTAGACGTAACATTTCTGCCGACGGAACCGAGAATTATGGACAATCCCGGTTCAATGAAGTTAATCCTTCGCAGTAAAATATTTTAAACACTCTCACAATATAACGATTATACTAGTTGTTCTAAGTATTATATCCCCGTAAAGATGTTTCGGTACTCTGGAGGTGTATTTTCAGTTTTCTTTGACTGGAATTGCTGTATTCTAGCTTGCATGTGATAAACGAGTACACCGTGTTATCGATATAGGGGATTCAATAGCCACTGTGACAAGCCAACAAACCGACAGTGGTTTAATTTACCTTATGTTAGTAGAATTATGAAGAGATTTCAGGAAACAGTAAACAAGGCCAAAGGAAGGGGAAAAGGAAATAGTAATAAAAAAGAAAAGACACCAGTAATGTCTGTGGAATGAAAAAAAAAATTGAAGCCATCGTGGAGGAAATGAAAAACAAAACTTTGCATTATTAGGCGGTATCAGACACACGAACCAATAGACAAAGCGGCAAAAAAAAATACATCTAGACTACACATACTTATACTCAGGGGTGGAAAAAGACAAAAGGATCAAGCATGGAGTCGGATTTATTACAGATCCAACTAAAGTTAAATCAATACTAAGGACATATTACATCTCAGAGAGAATCATGACAGTCACGTTAAGAAGGAACTGCAAAAACATCACATATATTCAGATTTGCGTTCCCTGAGCGCCGCTTACAATGATGAGAAATATGACGAATGTTAACACGTCATCAGTCACACTATAAATTATTTTATTTTTGTCAAAAGAGGAGACTACTTGACATAAAAATTTCAATGCACATATTTATGATTTGATAGGACAAGAGGGAAAGAATATCCAGAGAACTTTGAAGACCACAAAAGTCAGTAAAACGAAAATGGTTTCAGATTTCTCCAATTATGTAATCGACATGACCTACTTATTGCCAACACTCACTTCTATCATTAGCAGACATTCACATATACCTGGTATAAATGGAAAAACTTTGACTGTAAAAGCCAAATAGATTTTATACTTGCCAAGAGGTTAAAAGAAAAAGGTCCGTGATAGGTGGAAGGTCTATACAAAACCTATGCAAAGGCACTGACCACTAAGCGGTAGTTGTGACTATTAGAACAAACAGGAGAATACTAGAGGGTAGCACATGATTACAAAGGAGTGCTCAAGTTTACGCAGAAATAATCAAGGTCAATAAACTAACAGATGTCAATAAACAAGATTCGTATCTCCAAAAAAACACCAACACTTTTGATGACCACATAAAGAAAGCAATGGCGAAACACGTGATAACAAAGTACTGTAGTTCTACACAAAACAATAAGAATGCACAGCAACGTTTCGACCAAAAGGCCTTTATCAAGCAAACGATATAATGACAGAAGACCAAAAGGCCTTTATCAAGCAAAAGATATTCCCTATATCCATGAAGAAAGCACAGCCGGAGAAGGAGAATGACCAGTATTTAAGAGAACCATATATAGAAGCGGTCAAAGAAACGCGCGGAACAGTAAAATACAGAGCCGGGAAACCAAAAAAGTACAACTTGCAGGAATAACGAACTAACAATAGCAGTAAAGGAGAAAAGACCTAGATAGAAAACATGGTCAAAAAGCAAACAACAAAACAACATTACTGAGTATAGAACAGCAAGAAAGCAAGTCAAAGATGCTAAAAAGAAGGTTAAAATACAATCATAGCAAAGCCTATACAGAAATATTGAATTAAGACTACAAAAGTGCAACAAGAAAGTTCTATAAGAAAATTAAAGTCACGAGGATAGAAAAGAACAATATGATCCTACCGAAAATATTAACGATGAAAATGGAAATACTCTAAACGACCAAAAATTATAATTAGCAGATGACAGCAATAGTTCAACAAACTACAAAAAAAAAGAGGTTCAATTCAACACTAAAAGAACACATAATAAACATAAGTACCTATCTAGGACCAAGTATAACACGTTCAGAGATAAAACAAATTATGTAAATATGGTTCCATCTAACAAATCATCAGGCATAGACAATATCTCGCGAACATATTCAAAGCAACTAAAGATATATGTAGGAATAAGATGGATACACAGACTATTCAACCAATCTGGATCATACAAGAAACACCAGAAGATTTGAGGAATGCAACAATAGTTTCCATCTGGAAGAAGAAAGATGGCAAAATGGATTGTGAGAAATATTACTGAGTTATTTTTCATCCCACCCAACAATCTGGTTGTCTCAAAGAATGCACTGAGGTCACCTTAACTGGCTGCTGATCTGCCTGTTGCGCTACTTTATTTAGCGAGGATCTTTTGTCCATTCTTAGCTGTCTTTTCATATCACTGACCATCGCGTTTTATTTAATCGCTGTCGCTTGTTTTTGCTGCTGTGTTCGTGCCTGGTTTACTACCTGTCTCAACAACTTCTTCCTCTTTTCTACGTTTTGCCATGTTTTGTATGTGATCCAGGTATTTCTGTTTGATGATAGTCTTCCAAGTATCTCTTCACATACTCGGACAGTAGCTTGCTATAAAGTATCCTCCGTTCTTGTCGTCTGTAGTGTCTCAAAACGTTTCATGCGATCTAGAAGACTTCTTTTGTGTTCTGTGATTGAAGTTTCATGTCATCAAACGTGGTTCGTGAACTCGGTGGTTATTTTCTTTGATGACATTTTTATCTTCAGTTTTACATCAACAAGATGGTGGTCAGAACATATTGACGAATTTACACATGATCAATCTGGTTTCCAGTACGATGATCGTCCAAGTCTTTACACTTTATATATTTTCAATATTAACAAAAAATGAAAGTACAGTGTTCTGACATCTGTGAAGAGGTTTGTTGAAATATTTAATGATTAGAAATACGCTTTTGTTTTTGGTTGCTAAAACGAATTCACTAACGAAGACATTATATGTCATGGGAAGCTAGTCAACTATGAAAATGAAAAATACAAACCACCAAATACTTGATGTATATTGTCAGTAGGTATTATGCAAGAAAAATACAGAGGTAAGAAAAAATAGTTTGTATTTACATTTACAGTTTAGGAAGACCAACTAATTATTTCATGCCTTTTACACACAGCTTGTTCTCAAGGAGATGCTGAGCTGTTCAGTGATCTTTGCCACTGTCCTTCCGCTGTCACTGAATCTGCAACAACCAAAACCTTAACGTCAACTACACAAGTATCTAGCACTACAACAATATCCACAACTACACGACGACCAGGTAATAATCTAATATATACATATGACATAGATGATTGGAATTCTATGTCTGTCCCAATTGTTTGAGGATATCTGGACATCCTACTGGCAAGAAAGTGGCTTTCATGGATACAAAGAGAGAAAAATTATAAATTTATACTTTTTATACGTTTCTATAACCATACTCCCAACTTAACGCACAAGGTCATTCTGCATAGAATTCGCCGAAATTGTCTTTCAATGTTTTCACGACGTTCCCGGTCACGTGATCATGTTGTTAATTTCCGATGGCAAAACGCGTAATCCCATGGTACGGTAGTTTTACAAAATACAAAAACAATGACAATACACAGCAACGTTTCGGCCAACAAGGCCTTTATCAAGCAAACAATACAACAAAGTGACGAATGTCACAGCACACTACATGCATATTTTGACAAAGATTATTACTTCCCGCAAGTCCTTAATGCTATGATAACGTCACTATTATTATAACATATTTTAAAGACATTTATTTATATGTTTCTGAAGAGTAGTTGATAACGTGTCTGCCTGCATTGCAGTATACATGCGCTATATGCGCACGATTCGAGTCTCATTTTTTTAAAACACGTCGATAAGATAATAATCTGAATAAATTTAATTTGCCAATTGTTATTCTTCAACTTTCACAGGAATTCAATTGTATCATGTTTTACCGGAAATAAGGGACAGTTTATGTAGGCTCGGAAGATCAGCGTAAAAAGATAACAAATATAGCTTTAAAAGTGGTGAAATATTACCACTAGATTTAAACTAAATTCAACTTTCACGGGAATTGGAATTATGTTGCATCAGGTTTTACTTGCAATCGGAACATTTCAGTCTTATGTGGTCAACCGACAAAGTTTTCAACACAAGCATGGAGAGAAAACGTAAAACACGTAATCACAAAGTACTGTAGTTTTACAAATTACAACAACAATGACAAAACACAGCAACGTTTCGACCAACAAGGCCTTTATCAAGCAAACAAACAACAGGAGTGACGAATTTAAAAACAACAAAAACTAATGGACGACTACATACAAACGTTACTAGTAAAAATCTGGGAATAAAAACGAATAACGAAAAAAATGTAACATAAAAAGCACACATAAAATGTAGAAATAGAAAAGAAGAGAAACAATAAAAAATGAAGTGAATATATAGCTTGAATACATGCAACGTATGCACATATAGATAACAAGGCATGAGAAGAGAAAGTACTAAGAGGCATAGTAATGTAATACGTTGAGCCCACGTGGTCGCAAGGTATCATACAACGAAATCAACCGATTCTCCAGAGCAAATCGACTGCGATCGTCCGAGGAACATGATCGGATGGCTGTGACCTGGACATCGTGAGCTCCTAAATGGCCAGTATCATTGAAATGGGTGGCTACAGGGTCACAGAGCATTGGCGTATGTCGCGCAAGTGTTGGGCGAATCGGTCACTGAGCCTCTTGCCTGTCTCGCCGATATAAGCCTTGTTACACCGCTTACAGATAATGGCATAGATACGATTACGGGACTCGCATGTGAAACCATCTTTAATAACAAACGTGGCTAAAGGAAAAGATACAGTACGCGTCTGTATCACGTAAACAAACATGTTGCAACGCCGATGGCCACACTGGACAGTGCTAAAATGATTCTTTTCTGTTTTGATTAATAAAACGTCTTGTACCACTAACAATGTGTTTATTCTGTCAGTTCCAGGTTTCAGTATCATCTCCTTCAAAAAGGGATGCACAATTATAGTGCGTTTCAAAACGGTCGTTCAACGATTAACCTTAAATATCTCCATATTCTTTGCGTTGATGAACATTATTTTTTCCATGTTGTGTTGTATTTTCGATGTTCCAAAGATTTTATAAAAATTCAATGTTGCAGGTAGTGTAATTTTCTTGCAACGGCGAATTCCTTTGATCTTTCCAAACGTAGTAATTATTTGGTATTATTATTTTTTATTAATATTAATTATAATTATTATAAAGTAATTTACCGTAAATTAAGGAATTCACTTATTTCACTCGACACAGGCGTATAAACAATTCGAATTTTGGAGTGCCAAATCATGGCTATTGTATAAATCATATAAGGTGTTTACTCCCTTTTTCTGAGTCAAATCAGTCTATATTGATGACTATTATCGGCTGCCCGAACTTTTTCCAAACAGTAATTTTCCTCCTTTAATACATAGTCTTCACATTTACACCAATAATCTCTGTATATCTTCGACAGGGCGCCATATGTTAGTTCTTTCATATTGCATAGTCTGTAAAATAGCTAACACCAGCGAAGGACACAACCTCGGAGAACTCTTAAACGCATCTCTTTTTGCAGATGATCAGGCAATCATATCAACAACAGAAGAACAGCTACAACAACACATCAACAGACTCCAGTTAGCATGTACCGAATACAACATGAGAATAAACATCGACAAAACAGAAGTAATGACATTCGACAGAGAGAAAAGCACTATCTCCATCGACAATCGCATCGACAATCGCCCACTAAAACAAGTAAAAGACTACACATACCTGGGAAGCATTTGTTCAGCAAACGGAAGAATAACTAATGAAATTCAACACAGATGCAACAAAGCAAATCAAATGATAGGACAAATAGCGCCAATTTCAAGATGCAAACACGTCACCATGAACGAGCAATGTTCAACACAATTTTTCTCCCCACATTATGTTACCAGTGCCAAACCTAGACACTGACAACAAATGATGGAAGAAAACTAGTCACGTCAGAGATAAAGTGTTTACGCAGAATGCTGGGTGTAGCAAGAAGAGACCGGTTGAGAAATGAAGACATGAGGAAAAAGTGGGTACAACATCAGTGCTAGACTTCATCAAGAAACAACAAATTAAATGGTTCGGCCACGTAAGCAGATTACCAACAGACAGTGCACCTCAAAGAGCAATGCTGCTCCATACAATGGGTACAAAGCAAAAGGCCGGCCACACAAAAGATGGACCTCAGAGATGGACGACGAAATAGACTATCTACAAAGCGCATACAAGGGTCCGTTTTAGAAATCTCTTCTTGATCTGACGCTGTGAGGCAAACAGGATTCGAGAAAGAAAAAAGTCTGAAAGTTTAATTTTTAGCCGCCACCTGTCCTTTAACTTGGCCCCAAAAGTTCAATTTTTTAAAGTGTGAAGTGTGAGTTGGGTATAAGATAACGGTCTCAAACACATATGACCGCGCTGTTAGATCAACTTGTCTATTTGGAATAACCTGGTCTTTTGTGTTGATTTCTAACAATGGATAGTAACTCAGGCTTCATAAACTCCTCGTTAAATGGAATGCTCTCTTTTCTGAGTCAAATAATGTTTATAGCATCTTTGTATTGGAAAATGTGGGGATTTTGTCTTCTTCTGCTACAGCGTTGTGGTATGATGCGTTGTCCATTATCACACAGGATGGTTTGTCTATGGACGGAAGAAGAATATTTTCAGTCCAATCTCTAAATATGTTACCGCACATCTGGGTATTATAGTCCCCTGTGTCCTTATAATTGAAATTGAAAATTAGTTAAGCATTTTTAACCAGCCCATTATGTCTGCTGCCATTATCAAACGTTGTCCTTTCCAACTGGGAACATATCTTTTAATCGTTCCATATGATACCTGATTCAGGATCAGAGGTTACAAAGCCTTCAGACTAGATCGAGAAGGGCACAAGGGTGGAATCCTCACCCTAGTACGAAACGGTAAGTAGTGTAGTAATTCCAGCAAAGTAAGTGGATGTAACCACAGGAAGTGACGGCGCAGCAGAGATCATAGACGTCCTAATTACATGTGAAGAAATGCAGATTCTTCTATATAACTTATACTGCCCAAGGGACATCTCCTTGTCACTCGATGCAATGAGTATCAATGATACAGCATGCATGGTGTTCGGCGATTTCCACAGCCACTCAGAAAGATGGGGCTACCTCAAAACAAACAGCAGAGGTGCAGAAGGGGAAGACTGGGAGATAGAGAACAACCTGTTCCTCATCAATGCCCCAGACGACCCGCCAACCATTTACTCGAGAAGGTGGCATACCCCCACCCCCGATCTGGCCTTCGCAACAAGTGACCTCTCCACAAATACATTACGCGCGGTCAAAAAGCAACTCGGAGACAGTAACCATAGGCCCGTCAAACTACAAGTAGACCTAAGATTTGTACCTTAGCCCAAAATGGGGTTGTCACCATGGAACTACATAAAAGCAAATTGGAAACAGTATGGGGCACTGACAGATGCCAATGTTGAGCGCATCAACATACATGAAAAGAAAAACATGCGATCCGTGGCAAGGGAATTCTCACAAGCAATCCTGAAAGCGGCACGGAAACCATTCCTAGAGGCGCACGGAATGATTACAAGCCATACTGGACAGCAGAGGTCCAGAAGCTTGAAAACAACCTAGAATTGGCAAGGAGTGAGGCAGAAAAGGTACAGTCAGTAACGACCAAAACTGCTTACAAGGCGGCAGCAGCAAAATACAAGCGGTAGGTCAAACGATTAGCAAGACAGAGTTGGGTTGAAAAGACCGAATCCCTGAACCTTGATAGGGATGGCCATAAATTGTGGAAGTTAGCAAAAGCGCTGAGTGACGACAACACCAGGCAACCCCCAATAGTTCTCGAACAGGACAAAAAGATGTCCTCGGAAGGGAAGCCGCAAACATTCTAATGCAAAAATATGCCGAAGTCAGCAGAATAATCATAGCAAAAGAAAAAGTCGATGCCTCTAAGAGAAAAGCGAGATTCCTCCAAGGCGAGCCAAAAAAAGCTGATAGTCACCTTACGGTTACATTCACCAGTAATGATTTGGAAGAGGCATTAAGGGAGCTGAAGCTCAGAAAGTCGCCCGAAAAGGATGGGATCACAAATGAGATGCTAAAGAATTTGGGTACTAGAGAAAAGGCAGCCCTACTGGCCGTCCTAAACATGTCGGGGAAAACAGGCATAGTACCACGAGCATGGAAGGAAGCGATCATGGCACCCATCCTTAAACCAGGCAAACATAAACTCGACCCGGCGAGTTACAGACCAATAAGCCTCTAACGGGCAAACTCCTGGAACGCATGGTGAACAAACGGCTATCTTGGCACTTGGAAAACAAAGGGCTTCTCATAGTACAACAGGGAGACTTTCGGAAGCACCGATCTACAGAAGATCAAGTAACCTATTTCGCCCAGGAAATCGAGGATGGTTTCAAGAAAAACCAGATACTGGCAGTTTTGGTAGATATGGAGAAGTCATTTGACACGGTCTGGAAAGAGGAGTTAAAACTGAAACTCCTCACCCTTGGTATAAAGGGAAGAATGTACAAATGGCGTGATAGATACATAGAGAACAGAACAGCAAGGGTTCAGGTTCAGGGATACACTAGCATGAAAGCCACAGTAGATCAAGGAGTCCCCCAAGGAGGAGTGCTCTCACCAACCCTCTTTCTAGTCTTTGTCAATGACATAGCTACATGCCTACCAAAGCGAGTACACTCTGCCATGTATGCCGACGACCTGGCAATATGGGCGAGGGGAAAAGTCAATGCCCATAGCAACAAATCAACTGCAAGCTACGTTAAATAACCTGGAAGTGTGGTAAAAAAAGGAGAATATGAACATAAATGCTTCTAAAACCACTTACACTGTGTTCTCCCAGAACAACCAGGATCACAAAATTAAGCTTAAAGTCAGTGGGCAAGATCTTCCAGAAAGCAAGACCCCAACGTACCTTGGAGTCACACTCGACCAAAAACTGACTTGGTGCCCCCATATTGAAAATGCTACGGCAAAAGCGAGACACAGGCTCACGATAATGCGCAAACTCGCAGGCTCCACGTGAGGAGCAAACACCAGAGTCATCAAAACACTCTACTCTGGAAGAGTGCAACCGATCCTGGAGTATGGCATTGTAACGTGGAGAAGTGCATCCAACAAGCAATTCGCCAAAGTGAGCAATAGTCAGAACCGTGCAATGCGCATTATCACAGGAGCCATGAAGTCCACGACCATCAAGGCGATGGAAACAATCACAGGCATCCAACCAATGGCAGATCGAAGGGACAGAAAAGTCTTGGTGTTGGCGGAAAAACTTAAACGGCTCAATTCCCACCCTATGTACGAAAGAATAAACGGATTCGAAAGGGCCAGGATACAGAGGACCAGTTTCGCAAGGAACGCTAAAGCACTGACCGCAGACCATCCGGTCCTAGCAAACTGCAAAGTGAAATCAATCCCGGCAACCGATAAGTACCCGACGTGGAAAACCAAAATGCCGGAACTAAGGGAATCAATCCCAGGCATACTAAAAAAGGGCAGCAAGAAAACTTCGAAAGAAGAGCGGCCACAGAGAGGCACATTAGCGACCGAATATCCTGAAAATAAGTGGATGCATGTGTACACTGACGGTTTGGCAAGGAACGCAATCACGCAATCAGCGACAGCGGAGGAGGAATAGTGCTTAAAATCTCAAAGAAAGTGACGGTCACAAAAGCGATTGTCACAGGCAAATACTCAAATAACTACCGGGCAGAGGTCGATAAGACAATAAGAACAGCGACCGAAATGATCCTAGAGAGAAGAGGCACCTCTCGCAACAAGGTCGTGATATTCACCGATGCTCTATCGGTCATCACGGCAATCAAAAGCGCAGGCAAAACAGAGCTAAACGAGCTCAATGCGACCCTCGACGCATTAGTGTGCACACTCAGACGCACTGCCATTCAGTGGATACCATCACACTGCAACATAAGCAGAAATGAACACGCCGACAAGCTAGCTAAAGAAGGCGGGCGACTACCTCAGACTGATCTCGAGATCAGTTATGAGGAAGCCAGAACAACCATCGGCTGGCACTACAGAGACAAATGGTCAAAAAACCAGCCCCAACACAACAACAGCGACGGGTACTATGCTCTGTCTCGTAGTGAACAAGTTGCCATACTTCACCTCCGTACCGGCCACAACAAGCTCCGCGCCCACATGTTTCACAAATTTAAAATTGGCACAACTAGCCTGTGCTCCTGCAAAAAGGCGGACATGACGGCAGAACACGTTCTGCAAGATTGTCAGCTGATAGCAGGCATAAGAAAAGAAACCTGGCCTAAAAACACAGAGCTTCGCGAGAAGCTGTACGGAGGAACGGAGTCCTTTATAAAGACGGTAAAATCCATGATAAAAGTTGGTTCATCTAGGCCGGGATCTCGAGAGAGAGAAATAGATGCTGAAGGTTGGTGCACGTACATTACGTTCTGATGTTAATGGCTATTTATATATCACAATAGAATGATACAAATTGGCCATAGAACGATCGCGCGCGCGCGCGAGAGAGAGAGAGAGAGAGAGAGAGAGAGAGAAAGAGTTATAAAGATAACCAGCCAGATGTTGAGAGTGGTTAGAGGTGCTTAGTGAGGTAACCAGCCAGATGCTGAGTGGTTAGAAGTGCTTGGTGAGGTAACCAGCCAGATGCTGAGTGGTTAGAGGTGCTTGTTGAGGTAACCAGCCAGATGTTGAGTGGTTAGAGGTGCTTGTTGAGGTAACCAGTCAGATGTTGAGTGGTTAGATGTGCTTGGTGCTGACGCGGTCTCAAAAGTTGGAGGCTTTACGTTGACGCGGGGATGGGGGTCAGTTAACGACACTCTTGAGCAAAGAACGCCTCCCACAAGGTTTGCGGTAAGGGGATCCTCGCTTGTCAAATCGTTGATTATATAATAGTCCGAGTCCTTTGCAATTGTTTAATTGGTCATCTAGAACATGACCTGCTACCTGAGACCCAATGTGGCTACACATATCAGTCAATTTTCAACTCGCCATATAAACAAAAATTGGGAGCAACAATGCAATCACTATATTACTTTTGTCGATCTGGCGATGGTCTTCGACACGCTTAACAAAGAAGATATGTGGAAGATCGTGAAAGAATCTGGTTGATCAATCAAATTATTTTATTTTAATCATTTTCTTTAACGCATACATTATTTCTCATGTAGAATAGATTATATAATTTATATCACCTTTTTTTTTTATTGTGCATGTACATTTGACAGTGACCTGTTACTACAGCACTCAGCGTCCGGCAAGACTTAGCAATGTTGCAAGGAGAATGTACTCTAGCACACCTGTTCTAACGGAATGTGATTACCCTGGAGTTGTTACTTTGTTTAGGGACAATAAGGGACAGCTGACTCCTGCATGCATGGCCGTGTTGATGGATGTGGATGCTTTAATCATTAATAGCAAAAACTGCAAAGCTTGGGTGCAAAAGTAAGACATAGGTTTAGTTATCTACCCAATAATGTTGCTGTAATTGTACATGTTCATGTCTGTACACGATAACACTGGCGCTTTAAAACCTCTTGATTGATTGATTGATAGGACCATCATCATTGCACTTCGGTGAGTAGTCATGTGTTCTCCGATCTCTTTCTTACACAGAAACTACTGCAGATTTTCTCTGTATGAGGGTTTTAACCTCTTGAAAAGACAAGGGTTGGTAAATTTGCTCTTTGGCACTGCTATCCTTAGCTAAGACATCGGCACTCTCATTGCCTGCAATGCCACAGTGAGATGGAATCCACTGCAAGTGAATTTCTGCCTTTTCTAAAAGTTGAACAAGTTCTCTTTTTAGGTTTTGTACTCTGCTGTCAGCGGATTTAGCCTCCAGGGATTGTATAGCTGACAGTGAGTCTGTAAGAAATACCATCTTGCCTGCAGGTGCTTGCAGCTTATTCATGTGCTGTGCTGCCATCAGAAGGGCTAAGAGTTCTGCTTTGTAGTTGGAACATATTCTTCCAGTAGGTGCCGCTAGAGACACAGTAGTAGCATCTGGGTGCCTAATGTACACTCCTGCTCCACCATTCATGGTTGCCTCCATTGCCGATCCATCTGTGTAAATTCTTGTCCAGCTGTTTTCTGGAAACATGTAATGGAGATGTTCCATTGTAGTTGCTTTCATCACTAGATTAGGCTCGGCATCTTTGCGTAACAATTTAGGGATGGAGGTTGAGAAGTTTAGTGCTACTGAGTCTGGTTCCCAGTGGTCAAAAAGTAATTCTTCAGGTATGGAATTATGATTTCGTAGTTCCAAGTATGACTTTCCAATATATGGCTTGCAATGCAAAAGTGGACTCCCAGAAAGGGCAGTGTTTGAGTGAAATTATAAATCATGAGAACAATGTCATTTTCTGCGGTGATCTCAACGCAATAGGCAGATCATTGGGAAATGTTATAACATATACAGGGTGAAGAGATCGAACCATGGAAATGCTGTGCATCAATACCGGCGGAGTCACTAGAATTGCGAGTCGACCAGGAGATGAGGATAGTATTATTGATTTGGCAATTGTCTCCCCTCCACTCACTACTTTGTGCAGTTTTGGGATCTTAGTGCACCATGGCGGTGCTACCGTCCCAGCAGCAAATTGATGAACAAAAATAAATTTGTAAAGTACCATAGCGCATTCTTTCAAGTACGACAGCACAGGGTAAGAAGTTGTAAATAGGATACGGTAGGTCAAACGTAGGAATTACACCAGCAGGAAGAAATGCTTGAAATAACCACCCTGGTAGGATGACAAGGTAGAGACGGTGTGGTTAGACAAGCGGTGTCTGTCAGGAAGTGGTAAATGCAAAGAAAAATCGAACCACCAATCCTGGTTTCATCCTGGTTGAACCTATAAATGAACAATAAAACAAGATGTTTCAAAGCACTTGCAAAAAACGGTTAAAAATGAGAAGTGGGCTGAGTAATGTGACGACTGAGCAATGATAAATCTTGGAGTATGTTCTGGCGAATATGTGTGTTTCTGACTTCCACAGTGGGGATCTTTCTTGGCAGAGGACAGATGAAAAAAAAGGTAAGACTGTTTGCGCACTGTCAAGAGTAGAGTGACCAGAAAGACATGGTAGATTCGCTGTTAGAGATACCATTGCAGATAAATGTTAAAGCAGGAAATAGAGGAAGATCAGTTGGTGACAGTAGAAAGTAAAAATTAAGCAAAACAATGCACCTGGTCCACATGACATAAGGTATGTTGAGAATGGAAAGTTGTCTGGTGACGAGTTGAAAGAACTGGCTGTCATCTACAACAAAAGCGTTGAGACTGCAATAATAAAAGAAGAATTGTTGCACGACTACCTGGTGCCTCTGCCAAAGCCTGGCAAAGACCACACATAATTTCAGCGATATCGTGTAATCACCAGATCAACTATAAGTAAAATTAAACGCATTCAGGGTAATTACGATTAGGAACAATACCGGAAATTTAGAGCATATGAAAAATAGTATTTTAGCCATTTTTAATCATACCTCTGAAGTCGGAGAGAAGGTCCGCCTGTATGGCGAGGAAACCAATAAAACCGTAAGCAGGTATTCACGAAAAAATCAGTCGATCTCATACAGTCAGAAAGAGCGCATAAAGGAGACATACTCTTTGGTGAAGATCATAAAACCCAAATATACGGCGAAAAATGATCGTAAAAGAGCAATGAATACAAGAAAGGTGACAGTTCCAGTGACTAGCACTAGAAGGATCGAGAATGCTCCTAAACTGGAGCGACCTAAACCAGTCAGCGCAATGTAGCTATTGCTCTTTGGCTTAGATTCAAGCCCACACTTACGGCATTGTAACGGCCTCAACCTCCATCCTCATACTAGAAGTAGTTGTCTTGTATGCCCCACTTCGCTCTGCAACAACCCTACCATGCGCATAAGCCAAGAAACCCCAGCCGGATTTCTCACCACGTTGAACCAACCCATCAGTATATACAACAACATCATCATCCCTTGCATTATCTTCTATCAGCTGCTTAACTGCGAGATCAGCCTTCATGTTGCCCCAATCTCTACATTCTCTTCCAAGAGTAATGATAACGTTGAGATAGTTCATCATGCCACCATCTGTTGGGATCCATTCTTCCCCTTTTGGTAGGGTCGCAACCGTAGTCACCTGGTCCATATGACATAACGACTGAAAGATCATTGAAGAGGGTTTATCATACCATGCGTACAGAACGACCTCACCAAAGGCAGGAAATCTGATAGAGAAGTCGTACTTCACTAATTAACTCTGGCCGTAAAAGTACCAATGGTGCGAGGACTCAAGGCAAGAGCTACACGGACAACAGGTTTCCTGTAACGATCACACTTGAAGGATCTAAGCTTCAAGTACCTCTGAAGTCGGCGAGGCTGTTCGCATGGTTGGGGGATGCAGTAAAAGGTTAATTTTAGGTCTCACGCAAAAATCAGTCAGAAGTGCAATAAAAGGCGTCATGACTTTTCGCCTGAATTAGCAGAGGGCGTTCGAAAGACGAAGAATAAGACAACTGTGGAATGAGTGCGAGAGCTAGTAGTTAAGATTGGACATGCCGCCAGACAATGTCGTCTTAGTTGTAGAGAGAGAAGGTATACTAATAGCCGTCCATCACAAGCGATGATGACAAAAATCTCAGACGTGTGCTGCTGCACCTATCTGGTGTGTGCGGAGGTGACTGTAGAGTCCAATCCTAGAACACAATCCCCTAACACATGCGGGGCATACATAATCAAGGTTAAACATTTGCGTGTTGTGTGTTCTGTCTTTTCGCTCAGCTCGTTTTCTCTGTGCCTCAACGGCACGATGACTCTCAGCTATGCGGGTTCCTCTTTTGTTGTTACAGCCCCACATTTGACACTCTTGCGCAAAGGATTACCAGCACGTAGTGTCTATATCGAAGCATTTTAGAGACACTTATAGTGTCTTTAAAGCGTTTTGTCTGTCCACCCGCAGAGCGTGTGCCCCCTTCAAGTTCGGCATACATCAGCTGTTTTGGTATGCGTTCATCAGACATTCAAGCAATGTGACCTAACCATCTCACTTGGGCCTTCTGCAACAGGGTGTTGATACTTGGAATCTTTGCCCTTTGTGAGGACTTTGTTATCTCTAATTTTATTCTGCCAGTTTAAAGAAGAAAAGTGTACTAATCAACTTCTCATGGGTACGGTGAGCAAATGGACTTTAGGATGGCTGCTTCAGCGGAGGACAGAGCACGCATGTAAATGCCAGATGTGATGCCATGACGTCAATCGCATAACAACATAACATAACATAACCAATAACAACATATCAGAAAAAGAGTTCAGTATTAGAGCAAATGGAGACCAGGAAAAAGATGGACAGACAATATCAAGACATTAAATATATACATATGGCATTTTTCGTCTTTCATCATCATCAGGTGCCGTCTCCACATCGAAGGTTGGCTGCAATGAATCTCCAGCATCCTCTGTCTTTCGCCTTGGTGTTGCACACTGCCAGACTGTAACCTGTCCATTTCTTAAAGTTTCCTCCCACTTATCTCTCGGTCTTCCTCTTGCTCTTCTCCCTCAACTTTCCCCTCTAGTAAATGTTTTATCATGGTGTCATGCCTTTTATGTGCCCAAAATACTTTAATTGTCTGAATTTTATTTCTCTTAATAATTGTTTCTTCATGCCTAGTTTTCCTAAAACTTGTTTATTTGTCTGTTTTTCTGTCCATGAAACTCTGCTTATTCTTCTATATATCCACATCTCAAATGCATCAATTCTGTCTTCTAACTGCTTGTTCATTGTCCATGTTTCCGAGCCATACATTAATATAGGATATATATAGCATTTGATCATTCTAATTTTTAGCCTGTTTGTGATTTGTTTGGATGTCAGTAACTTTCTCATACTATTGAAATTATCCTTGGCCATTCCTATTCTCTTTTAATTTCAGTTATACATCTGCCATCATCTGTTATCACCTGACCGAGATAGGAGTAGCTTTTTACTTGATGTAGTAATTCTCCATGTATTTTTATATTCATTTTAGGTTTTTCCATTTCCTTGTCGATTACCATAGTTTTTGTTTTCTGTATGTTAATGTCTAATCCATATTCCTTGCTAGTTCTGTCCAATTGGTCCACTAATTCTTGTAGATCTTGTTCATTTTCTGCTACCAATACTGTGTCATCTGCATATCTTAAGTTATTTATTATTTTTCGTCTTTACAGACGGTCAATTGGCAAGTGTTTTACTGTGACAACTGCTGAGTTTTCGCTTTTCTCTCTTGTCATTCAGCTCATACATAAGTCTCTTCTCAAAAGACTATGTGCCCTTGCGCAATATGGCTTTCCACACAACTCTGTCATCAGCTAGTTTTTACCATGTGCTGGGACCTATAGAAAAGTTGTTCATTGAGGCTTTGCATACATCTTTATATCTGAGCAGTGGTCTGCCCTGGTGCCTCTTCCTCCGAAAGTTCACAGAACAACATTTGTTTTGGTATGCGACAAGTTTCCATTCTTCTCACATGCCCCAACCATCTAAGTCTTCTACTGCTGAACATGCCCATGGTGGAAGGCAAGTTTGCACGTTGCAGTACCTCAGAGTTGGTTATTTTGTCGTACCACCTGATGTTCATAATCTTGCGGAAACATCGAAAGTGAAAGATGTTAAGTCTCCTCTCGTGTCTTGAGTAGGCTGTCCATGTTTCTGAGCTATATAGTAAGGAACTAATTACACAGGCTCGATATATTTGAATCTTCGTCTGCAATGTCAGTTTTGTGATGTCCCACGCTTGTTTTGATAGCTTGCGAATGTAGTAGCCGCACTCCCTATACGAGCGTTGATTTCTTCATCTAGAGAAATGCTGGCAGTGACCATGGACCCAAGGTTGCAGAATTTTTGAACTGGTGTTAGATGGTTGCCATTTAAAGTGATATTTGTTGTGTTACCTCCCTGACATAATACAACTGTTTTGGAGACACTTTTAGTCAGAGAAAATATGTTGCATGCCTTTGACAAATTATTGATTAGGCATTGCAGTGTAGCCTCACTGTGGGCGACTAAGGCAGCATGGTCAGCGAAAAGGAGATCCTTGAGAAGAATTTCCGTCGTTTTTGTCTTGGCACTTAAGAGAGCCAAGTTAAAGAGTGAACAATCAAATCTAGTGTAGATAAAAACATCACCATCAGCATCCCCTAAGGCGTGGTTCAAAAGGACTGCGATCAACATTGCAACTCTGGGAGAACACGCTCCGTCAGTTTCTGTAGTCGTTTTGAAAGGACTAGTGCAAAAGACTGCGACATTTAAAAGGGAGATGCCTTTGTAGTTGTTATAGTCCCCCTTATCCCCTTTAAGACACTAAATAAACATGGCATAACACAATAAGGGCGACTCTTCTGGCCCTAGAACGCAAATTAAAGCTACCACCCCTACGCTTAACGGCGAAAGTGGACCATAAATTCCATCATCCACCTGGGGAAAGACAATAGATAATTCCGAAACAAGTTCTAGTCATTACTTTGTTTTTAAACAGTAAATGTCATCTGTTCCAATCAATGTTGCCAATATATTGGAAAACTGAATCTAAGTATCTTATCTCTTGAATCATATTTTCCTTTTTAATGGATAAAAATGTTGTGGTTTTTCTTCCATCTGATATTTTTCATCATATGATCTGGTTAGATGTTAAATAAATATGTGGAGAGAAGGGAACTTGTCTTTATCCTTTTTTACAACTGGAAACATTCTGATACCCTGTCAGCTACTCTAACTGTTGATTATTGTTCATGATATACATGTCCATTAGGTGTATCATATGTAATGGTAATCACATGTAAAGAATGAAATGGAATGTAATGGAAAATGTAATGGAAAATGTAATGGAAATTTCTGATATTGTATGTAGTTGAATGTTTTGACATAATATATAAACCAGATATGGAAATCTATATTGTATTCTTATTCACAAAATAAATGAGACTGCAGTAAAACTATTTGATTGGCAAAACACGTAATCACAAAGTACTGTAGTTTTACAAATGACAAAAACAATGACAAAATACAGCAACGTTTCAACCAACATGGCCTTTATCAAGCAAACGAACAACAAAAGTGACATATTAAAAAAAAAAAAATGGACGACCAAAAACAAACGTTTTTAATGAAAATCTGGAAATAAAAACGAAAATCTGGGAATAAAAACGAATAACGAAATAAATGTAACACAAAAACACACATAAAAACTAGAAATAGAACGGAAGAGAAACAATGATCTAAATCTAAACAAAAATCTAGTAAATATATAACTTGAATACATGCAACATATACCCATATAGATTACAAGGCATGGCAAGAGAAAGTACTAAGAAGCATAGGAATGTAATACGTTGAGCCCACGTGGTCGCAAGGTACCATACAAATAAATCAACCGATTCTCCAGAGCAAATCGAATGCGATCATCCGAGGAACACGATCGGATGGCTGTGACCTGGACATCGTGAGCTCCTAAATGGCCAGTATCATTGAAATGGGTGGCTACAGGGGTCACAGAGCATTGACGTATGTCGCGCAAGTGTTGGGCGAATCGGTCACTGAGCCTCTTGCCTGTCTCGCCGATATAAGCCTTGTTACACCGCTTACAGATAATGGCATATATAAGATTACGGGACTCGCATGTAAAACCATCGTCAATAAGAAACGTGGCTAAAGGAAAACATACAGTACGCGTCAATATCACATAAGCACACGTGTTGCAACGCCGACGGCCACACTGAACAGTGCCAAAATGAGTCTGGATATTGGACAAGGCGACTGCGTATTCTTCACATTTCTCGAAAATATTTCTCGTGTTTAAAATGTGATTCACTGTACATCTACCATGTCTAAAACGCATGCTGCTCACATATTTTGTATTTTAACTTCACTTCTTTTTTCGTCACGATAATCCTCAATATCATTTTTTCTTCTTCACCTTTCAACTCCCACCGGAGCACAGGTCTTCAACAAACTTCTTCCAGCTCTTCCTCTCTCTTGTCATCCCTTCCAATTCTTTCCATGTGTTACCTATCCTTTTAATATCAGCCTCCAGCTCTCGTCTGTCTAGGCCTTCCCCTACTCCTTTTTCCCTGCTGGTTCCAAAACAGTTCATGTCTTGCAATGCTTCCGGTCGGTCTTCTCAATGTATGTCCTATCGTCAGCGTCTCTTCCTAAGCTCTTTTTTTACTGGTATCTGTTTAGTTCTTTCTCTGAGTTCCTCGTTTGTAATCTTATCATACTCTCTCAGTCCCGCTTTTCTACGTAAACATTCATTTACGAAGGCCTGCAGTTTTCTGATGGTTTCTTTTGTTGTCATCCATGTTTCCGAGCCATAGAACAGCACTGACTTCACATGTGATTGAAAGATTCTCAGCTTCGTGTTTGTTTTGTTGTCATCCATGTTTCCGAGCCATAGAACAGCACTGACTTCACATTTGATTGAAAGATTTTCAGCTTCTTGTTTATGTTGATCTCCTTTGTCTTCCATATCTTACTCAATGCAATAAATTTTCCCATTGCTTTTTTCTTTTCTTATCTTGACATCTTTGTTTGTTACTCCTTTTGTGTCTATGTTGCTGCCAAGGTATGTGTATGATTCCACATCCTGTAGAGCTGTTTCAGTTTCGGTTTCAGTTTGGAATATCTTCATTGCACTCCGGACATGTTCATAGGTGCTCCGATTTCCTTCGCAGTATCTCCAACAGCGTCCAGTGACTGACCGAACCAGTTCGATTTTGATTGATGAGCCTACTCACGTACCTGTTATGTTGTTATTTTCTTGCTACTCCAATCTTCAAACCCAGCTCCTGCAATCTAGTAGTTGACGTGGATTGGTTTAAATGAAAATCTTCTTTGCGGCCACGCTCTATAAGGGCGTTCAAAATATCAGCTCTATCCATTGGCTGGACCTTTGATATGGTGGAAGAGCCAGCCAGCTTGTCTGCTCTCTCATTTCCAACGACACCCATGTGCCCCGGAACGAAGATAAGTGTGATTCTGCAAATTGTTGACGCTTGTAGTGATTCAATCCATTGCCTGCACACCGAACCAGCCTCTACCTTGCGGATCATACTCAACGAAGCACTCAGAATGCACGCATGAGTGTAGTTTTGTGACTCCAGCCCTGTAGAGCTGTTTCCTCCAGCATAATCTGGTTTATATTTACTGCCTTTATTCTCGTGGCCCTGTGTATTTTCAAACCTAGCTGCTGAGATTTATTATTAAGGGTATTCATCTTATCTTTAATCTGTGCATGATTGTTGGACAGCAATGCCAGATCGTCTGCAAAGTCCAGGTCCTCTAGTTGTTTCATAAGTGTCCATTGTATTCCCCATCTGTTATCTGTGTTGTTGCTTTCATGATTCAAACTATGGCCAGCAAGAACAGGACTGATGATAACAGGCATACCTATCGCTCCCCGGTTCTTATCTCATAGGACTTCATCAATTGGCCCTCACGTATGACTCTGTATTTCATTCCTTCATACGTTTGCTTTATTAGGTTATGTAATCGTGGGCGGAACTCCATAGTGTTTTAATAGTTTCCACAATGACTCTCAATCTAGACTATCAAACGCCTTTTCATACTCCACAAAACCTATGTATAGTTGTGAGTTCCACTCTAAGCTTTGCTCGACTATAATGCGCAGTGTAGCTATCTGGTCTGTGCAGGATCTATTCTTGCCTGCCTGCTATTCTCTCAGTTGTTTATCATTGGCCTCTTTAAGTCTATCAAGTATAATCCTGTTTTACATAGGGCCTGCAAGTAATTTCTCCATACCGCTCTACCTGGGCAACTCGCTCAATCTCCATGGAACTGAGACCAATATTTTCTGCCTCTCTCAGCAAAGTTCGTTTTAGGGTCTCCTTAGGTCGACCTCTCTTTCTTGAACCCTTAGCATCCCACTTCAATGCCTGCTTTGATATTCATTTATCATTTCTCCTCAAGGTGTGTCCAACATATCTCCATCTTCTCTTTCTTATAACTGTTGTCACTAGTGGTTGACCAGAAATTTTTCTGAATTCATCACTTCTCCTGAATTCGTTCCATTTTATGTTCCTTATTTTTCGCAGACATCTATTTTCAAATGCATTCAACTTGCTGTCTATATCTTTAGTCATTTTTCCAACTGTCACTAGCACATGTTAGAATTGATGCAACATTTGAATTGAAAATTCGTAATTTAGTTTTAATACTATAGTAACTATATAACAGGGAGATTCTGTGTAGACTATCAAAGGATTTTTTTCTAATCGATATAAGTGGTTGTTGCTTCTCAATATGTTCCTCCAAAATTAGTCGTAGGGTAATTATTTGGTCTAATCAGCTTCTCCCAGGTCTAAAACCAGCTTGTTCTTCTCTCAGGGTTGTTTTGTGTCCAACGCTAGTTATTACACAACTTAAAATTGCTTTACTTCTGACAATCTCAAACAACTCTTGTGTTTGTTATTAATTGTTTGTTATATCTTCACAGCACCGACCTTTACGTGATGGCAGACTCTTACAGATCGAATAGGGCAACAAAGACCATCTCTGTGAACCGAAGTTCATTAAAACTCCTGGACGAATGTACGTCATTATTTTTTACTTTAAATGGTTAAACTTTTCATTATTTGATTTGGGTCTTAGTTAGCGCGCCCCTTTGCTAACCCTGGCACATGCTGCCGCCATGGGTCTTTGACCACATATAACGGATGATAGCCCTTATAGAACGTGTCTGAAGTGCTATGATGATAGTCCTTATTTAACTGTCTGAAGTGCTATGATGATATCCCTTATTTAACTGTCTGAAGTGCTATGATGATAGCCCTTATTTAACTGTCTGAAGTGCTATGATGATATCCCTTATAGAACGTGTCTGAAGTGCTATGATGACAGCCCTTATATAACTGTCTGAAGTGCTATGATGATAGCCCTTATATAACTGATAACTGATCACAAATATATCCCTAGAGACCAAAGTGCAAATGTTGAATTCTGCAAAACAGTCCTGCAACGCTTCCGTGACTGTGTGGGTAGATTCGTAAAAAGTTGATGAAAAGTTGATACAGGCTACACAATAAGCTGAAAATGTATTTACACCTGTTTATTTCAAAATAGTTATTTGTGACCGCATATATTTGTAAAACATACGGATGAGACATTGGTATATGATATATATGGCTCGGTTCATTTCTTCAGATTGACATCCTCCCACATTGGACAAGTCAATGAACTCTCCGTCATTCAATGCAGCAGAAATCTCAATGTTCCAAAACTTACTGTTTCCAAGTAATGTTGGTTGGTATATCTTCTACCTATCGTTACTCCTGTAGATAGCACCAGCGCACATGCTCGCTTTTTACCCCCCATATTTGAATAAGACGGTTCAAAATCACTGATTCCGTTTATATAGACTGTGAATAATGGGGTATTTATGATGTCTCTTTTGCCCATAATTCTCCCACTTGATGTTGATGGTATGTTATACAATGCTCATGCGCCCTGTTATTAAATCATTGTAATCGTTTAATTTACTCAAACGAACTGAAATCACTTCAAATACATTACATTTCCATCAGCTGGGACTCTAAAAGATTTGTACACTGTAAAGCTCAACGGCAAACTGAGATTTAATGCTGGCTGTACCCAGCCAGTGTGTGTTCCAAACATCAACATTCCAGCAACAGACATTGACCTCAACGACTGTCGCATTATAGGTCTTGGATACACAACAAACAAACGTAAGTATTCAAGCTAGGAGTTTTTTTTTAGTCTATGCATGAAATTATTTTTATTAGTTCCCGAAAAATTGCACTCGCTGTTTAGCAAAACTAAATTATTATTTCTAAATATGATTTATTATATATGAAATTGAAGAGAAATACTTATTGTATCTTATATATGTAAGACAAAGATGAATAGAATTGAATGTCTATCTGGGTTGTGCGTCTGCAAACTGTGCCTCCCCGTTTTGAAAATAACCGGACGGGCGAGCCAGTCAGCGAACGCGGTTCCCAATGTCGATAACCAATTGCGTGCATAGTCTCTAACGGCTGCGCGTGCCTCCTCGCTTTTTCACGCGAACGAGGTTCCCAGCGAATAAGGGACAAGGTAGCGTTCGCTATTAAGACTGCTCGCTCGCCGCTCGCGGTCTTATTGGTGGTGGTGTGTGTCCGTATATCGGAGTTTCTCGGTCGCGGTGTGATGCAGTCAGTCTAAAATTTTAAACGCTCGACGGTGGTCTCGTTAAAGGCCCGGCTCTCGCAACGAGCTTGTGGGTCCGCAGGTAGTAACATGGTGTCGTTTTTGCTTGGCGAGGCGCGAGTCTTGCCGGCAAAACTGTGGAAGCGAGCGCTCGGTCGTTTCGCTTCAATTTCGCATTTTCGCCGGGGACGTCGGGATCCGCTCTGCACAGAGCGCTGTCTCCTACCCCGAGCATTGTCGGTCCGGTCTCGTCCATGACAGCTATCTGGTTGATCCTGCCAGTAGTCATATGCTTGTCTCAAAGATTAAGCCATGCATGTCTAAGTTCACACTGTCTCACGGTGAAACCGCGAATGGCTCATTAAAGGCTCATGAGGTCATGGTGGTAACATGAGCCAGGGTTAGCGAGGGGGCGCGCTAACCAAGACCCTGCCCCTAACCTCCACGCGGTGACCTTGGAAACAGACTCTGGTTCAGGTCTGGCTAAGAGGGGCAGGGATCGGGGAGAGGAAACTACTGGTAGTGGTAGCAGTGCAATTACGGAAAGACGATAAAGATACATACAAATAAAATGCACAATTCTCCTGACCGATGTCCAACAAGATATTGCCCAAGTCCCTAAACGCAAAGAAACAGCAACGAAACGACTCAGACATGGATGAGAGGTGCATCCAGTGACCAAACGTATGCCCACGTAGGGCGAAGCTCGAAGCCCTGAGGAGGGGCAAACATTGCCAGCCCGTCGGCAAGAATAAATAAGACAGGACCGTAACGAATGAAAGTCTACCCTCGTGTTGGTGCGAGAGAAGATTGCAGCTGACCCGCATTGGTAGCCTGGTGCAGATACATGTACTGGGCAAGGTTTGCCGAGCGCAAAAGAACAAGTTGCGTTTAGTGCATAACGAAACTACCCGCCCTGGGAAAACCGTGCAAGGTACTGTGCGATTAAAATTAACATCCCCGGAAGAACTGAGGTTGGTGATGCCTAAAGGAACTGCCAGCCTTGGGGCAACTGGGCAAGGTTCGATTGCAGTCGTAACTAACATCCCCGGAATAACTGGGGCGGGTGATGGCGGCGAGCGCAAAATCCTCAGTTACGCTTATAGTGCCCACTGAAACGACCCTCTACATTGTTTGTACTCGGTCCCATGCCAGTGCTTTCGAGGTAAATTGCAAATTGCCAAGTACCGATACGCGTCTAGAAAAGGCAGAGAATGTTCCTTCCCCGGATCAAACTCAAAATGTACGGTAAAGCAAGGCCGACAATGTACGGATCAAACAGGAAGCCCGGGTCCTGAACATTGGCGAAGGCCGATACTTTACACGGTGTTTTATACGAGTAAGACGCCGTCCGAGGACAAGCTGACAAGCCGAGAAATATTTCTCAGTCAGAACGGGTAAAGCAGCGTAACTCACTGTCTTGGCGTAGATCACAAAGCCCAAATATACGGCAAAGTTGATCGAAAAGGCGTAGATCCGAAAGGATCGTTCTAGGGAAGTTCACCCTAGTAAATCAAAAGCTGGCAGAAAACGGACGGGCGGGCCTAGTCACCATGGGCGCACAATCGTCCTGACGTAGATCACTCCGTTCTTGCCAGTGGACCAATTATACATCACAATAAGAATGATCAAATTGGCCGTGAAGAATGTTAGCAGAAGAAGAAGAAGAAGAATTGAATGTCTGTTCCAATAATTTGGAGATATCTGGACATCCTACGGACTTGAAATTTGGCAAGAAGGTGGGTTTCATGGATACGAATAGGGAAAAGATATAAAACTAGACTTTTTATGCGTTTCTATAAGCATATTCCGAACTTAACGCACATGGACATTCGTTGTAGAAAGCGCCAAAAGTGGCTATCCATGTTTTCACGACGTGTACGGTCACGTGATCATGTTGTTACTTTCGGCGAAACACGTAATCACAAAGTACGGTAGTTTTACAAGATGCAAAAACAACGACAATATACAGAAACGTTTCGACCAACAAGGCCTTTATCAAGTAAACAATACAACAAAGTGACGAATGTCACAGGACACTACATACAGACTTTGACAAAGATTATTACTTTCCACTCAAGTCCTGTGGTCATATAATGCTATGATAACGTCACTATTATTATATATATGGCCTTTTTCGTCTTTACAGACGGTCAATTGGCAAGTGTTTTACTGTGACAACTTCTGAGTTTTTGCTTTTCTCTCCTGTCGTTCAGCTCATACATAAGTCTCTTCTCAAAAAACTCTGCGCCCTTTAGCAATTTGACTTTTCACACAACTCTGTCATCAGCTAGTTTTTCCCATGTGCTGGGACCTATACAACAGTTTTTCATTGAGGTTTTGCAGACATCTTTATATCTGAGCAGTGGTATGACCTGATGCCTTATTTCACTATTATTATAACGTATTTTAAACACATGACATGAAAATCAACAACACTAAAACAGAAATAATGAATATGGGAAGAAAACATAATAATCTAGACATCCATGTCAATGGCACTAAAATAAACCAAGTGAAAGAATTCAAATACTTAGGAAGCATATTCACAGAAGACGGAAAACTAGATAGAGAGATAGAGGCTAGAGTACAAAAAGCAAATGCTGTAACCTACCAGCTAGCCCCATTGTTAAGGCACCCACAAATTTCACAGGCAGCTAAGAAACAAATGATCAACAGCATTTTTATACCTACTTTGTGTTACCAGAGCCAAACATGGACATTGAGCAAAGCGCAGTCACAAAAATAACTACATGTGAAATGCGTTGCCTGAGAAAAGTTACCAACAACACAAGAAAAGACAGAATCACCAACATCAGCATAAGAAAGAAAGTTGGCACAAAACCGTGCTTGAATTATATAGATAAACAAAGAATGAAGTGGTTTGGCCACTTAATAAGAATGCATCCAAACTCCACAGTATACAGAGTCTTCTACAACAGAACATCGGGAAAGAAGGCAAGAGGAAGACCACGGAAAAGATGGTTAGATGGCGTGGCAGCATCCTGTGAAAGAGCAAAGATAACAATCACACAAGCCACCAGAACAGCGCAAGACAAAAACAGAAAACCACGACACTGGGCAACAACCCGGTAGCAGTGTGACGACAAAAGAAAGTAGAAGAAGAAGATTTTAAACACATTTGTTTATAAGTTCATGTAGTGTAGTTGATAATGTGCTTGCCTACATTGCACTAGACATGCGCTACATGCGCTCGATTTACGTTCAGGCCAAATTTTTTTTTTAAACACATCGATAAGTTAATAATCTGAATAAATTTAATTTTCCAATTGTTATTTTTCAACTTTCACGGGAATTCCACTGTATCATGTTTTACTGGCAATCGAAATTATGGACACTAAATTGTTATTTGTCAACTTTCACGGGAACGGAAATTCTTTTGTATCAGGTTATACCGACCGATGCATGGAGAGAAAACGTATTGTTTTTAATGGGGAAGAAGCCGATTTTGAATCAACGTGGCATTTTTCTTTAAGGGACTTTACAAATAGATTTAAACTAAATCCCCGTGCAAAGAACGGGTAAACTGCTAGTTAGCAAATATATATGGCCTTTTTCGTCTTTACAGACGGTCAATTGGCAAGTGTTTTACTATGACAGCTTCTGAGTTTTCGCTTTTCTCTCTTGTCGTTCAGCTCGTATATAAGTCTCTTCTCAAAAGACTCTGCGCCCTTTCGTAATTTGGCTTTCCACACAACTCTGTCATCAGCTAGTCCCTCCCATGTGCCTAGCCTGGGCAGCTGATATGGAGAATGTGCCTTGCCCATTTTGTACAAACCCCCTCTCAATAATCCAAAAGTCTATACGTTTGGAATCCAGCAGGGTTTGCAGGAGATGCCAGAAGATGGCAAGGAATACACACTTAACCATCAACTGCCTTAGGTCCCTCCTCCGGATTTTTGGTCAAGGTTTACTCCTCTAGCCCTCTGCATTACAGTGCTGACCCACAAGGCAGTGGGGAGTTTTGATCAGGGTTTACTCCCCTAGCCTTTGGCAAATATAATGCATTGTTAATAAGAATAATAATAATAATTCCTCTCGTACCGTTATACGTTACATAGGGCCTGCAAGCAATTTCTCCATACCGCTCTATTCTGTCCAACCCGCTCATTCTCCTCCATGGAACGGAAACCGATATTTCTTGCCTCTCTTAGCAAAGTTTGTTTCAGGGTCTCCCTAGGTCGTCCTCTCTTTCTTGAACCCTTTGCATCGCACTTCAATGCCTTCTTTGATATTCGATGATCATTTCTACTCAAGGTGTGCCCAACATATCTCCATCTTCTCTTCTTATAACAGTTGTCACTAGTGGTTGACCAGACATTTCTCTGATGTAATCACTTCTCCTGAATTCGTTCAATTTTATATTCATTATTTTTAGCAGACATCTATTCTCAAATGCATTCTCTTTCTCTCTCTCTCGCAATCGTTCTTAAGCGGTTTTTATTCTATTGTGATATATAAACATCCAAACATCAGAACGGGATGTACGTGCACAGCCTTCAATACTAATTGGAGCTCAAGTGCTTATCGTTCGGTTTCAACCAGCGTTTGTGTACGGTTCACTCTCCGCTAGCCTTTTGCTGTCCCCAACCAAAACCTTCAAGGCAGCAGGTTGCTATTCTCTTTAAGTGCAGCGACTCGTAGACGACCTGCCCTCCCGGGCTGATGAGAGTGATCTGCCCATCTATACCAGTCTTGTTAATGGACTGCTTGGTTTGCCTACCGTCCAGTTTTGTGTATGGTTTGCTCCGCTAACCTTTGATTGCCCATAATCAACTACAAGGCAGCAGTAGTTCCCTGCGAGCGGAAAGGCGCACTGGCTTTACCTCTGCTGGGCTTTCCAGTTGTACTGCACACTCGGGTGGTCAGCACACCCTCTTGCCTGACGCGCTTGCCGTGCCTGCCGCTGCCGTGTCTGCAGCTGCCGTGCCTGGCGCATCCGTGCCTGCCGCTGCTGTGCTTGCTGCTGTCGTGTCTGCTGCTGCCATGCTTGCTGTACTCTGCTTTTTTGCCCGCCTGAGGGCCCATCCGTGCATCGCTCGCATGCGATGCACGTTTTGCTCTGGTGCCATCCTCACTATTTTCGTCAATTCCAATAGTGCGCACATTTTCCTGTGCGGTTCCCGCCTGGGGCTTAACCCAGTCCCCCACCCATGAGATGGAGGCGCAGGTTTCGCCCGATGCGGACCCACCTATGCATCTTCTGCGTGCTTGTTCAATCTGCTCTTGTGTCTACTTCCCCGTTTCCGTCAATTCAAACAGTGCTCACATTTGCATGAGCTTTCGTCGCCTAGGGCTCAACCCGGACCCTTTTCCCTGTGATGGGGGCGCTTGGATTCGACCTAGGGCCCACCCGTGCATCGTGCCCGTTCACTCTGCCCTGGTGCTTACGTCACCATTTCCGTCAATTCCCGCCATGCTTACATTTGCCTAGGCCGTCTGTGTGGACCCGCGTGCACCTCAGTTCGACTCCCAGCATATTCATCGGCTCAAGAGAGAGGGCTCAAGAGAGAGCATGCACGGGCTCCGAATTTCGCCCCGCACGGGTCAAAGTCTTTTCGATCGGCCTTTGTGGACCCACGAGCAGTTCAACCCGACTCCGAGCATACCCATCGGTTCAAGAGAGAGGGCTCAAGAGAGAGTCTGCACGGGCTCCGAATTTTCCCACTCCTGGGTCGTCTGTTCGATGACTTAAAATCATGCCCCCATCCGTGAGATAGGGGCCCGAATTTTGGCCTATGTGGTCCTTCATTCAGTTCAACTCGGCTCCCAGCATACTCATCGGCTCCCGAGATAGGGCTCAGAAGAGAGAAAGGGCTGGCTCCGAGTTTCGGTACACGCGGTTCCACGTTTATCCTTTCAGTTTTTCCCATCGGCCGGGAGAGACGAGCATTAATAGCCACTCTGGAAGTTCGCTCTTCTGTGTTGCGAGCGGATCCTATCTAGCGTGACTACCTTTGCATCTCTACTTGCCCCAGAGTAGCTCTCCCACGGCACCTGCCTTCTTAGAAAGACCGGAACTACCGTTTGTTACCAGGGTCACCACGTGAAGATGAGGGCAGGGAATTAGTGGCACGCTTTCTTTCCTTGCGCCTTTGACCCCTTCGCAGACATCTGTTTTCAAATGCATTCAACTTGCTTTCTATATCTTTACTCATTTTCCAACTCTCGCTGGCATATGTTAGTATTGATACAACATTTGAATTGAAAATTCGTAATTTAGTTTTCATACTATATATTAAAGCATGTAAAAAAACATTTTAAAGAGGTATTAAATAGACTTAACCCAATGATAACACCAGTTTTTGAAACAGAAATATAAATGCCATCATTAAATACATCCATAGACGACTTCTCAATAGAAGAAATTCAACAAGCCAACAAGAAACTGAAAAGCAACAAAGCCAGTGGTAGCGAAGATATTTCGGGAGAGATGATAAAAGCAACTGACGAGGAATCAATGTGATTCCTACGTACCTTAATGAACGATGTTTGGCAGAATGAGACCCTTCCAAAAGATTGGAAAGACGGAGTGATATTCAAGATTCCAAAAACTTTGCTATTAACACCTGGCACACTATTCTGCAGCATTTTGATGGAGGGACCGAAAAAAGCCGTCGAGGCAAGACTAAGAGAAGAACAAGTTGGCTTTCATCCATATCGTTCTTGCACCGATCATATCTTCACGCTGAGATTCATTATATGCGAATCAATTGAATTCCAGTTACCACTAGTAATCAATTTTATAGATTTTCAGAAAACGTTTGATAGTCTTCATCGTTCAACTCTCTGGGAGATTCTTAAGACCTACGGCTTCCAGGAAAATACATCAATATAATAAAAGCCTTCTATTCTGAAGCATCCTGCTGTGTAAGAACAGATGCAGGAAACACAGACTGGTTCACAGTCAATTGGGTGTGAAGCAGGGCTGCGTTATGTCACCAATGCTTTTGGGATAGCTCATGGAGCATGCGCAAATGCACCCAAGATGATCAACTAGGCATCAAATGGCTTAACAACAGCAGACTATTTGATCTTGACTTTGCCGATGACGTGGCCATATTGAATTCAACCACACAAGCAACCCACAAACTAACGAGCAATCTTTGCACACTTGCAGAACAGGTTGGTCTCCAGATTAATTCTGCAAAGACCAAAATTATGGACCTCACAAACTCGACAGACAACATCGTTATAAATGGCTAAACACTGGAGAAAGTTAAACATTTTACATATTTGGGTAGTAAATTGTCAAACAACGGAGACACGATGAAAGAAATAAACTCTCGTATTGCTAAAGCAGCTAGTGCCTTTACTAAGTGAATACATTTCTGGCAATCTCAATACCTTAGTATATGTGCACAAGTTAAATTGTTTAGGTCCTGTGTGATTACTGTACTGACCTACGGTTGTGAAAGTTGGAAATGAACCAACAAAATTGATAAGAAACTGGACAGCTTTGAGAATAAATGTCTTCGAAAATTACAAAAATAAAATGGAGTGATTTCGTTTCGAACAACACAATGAGAGATAGAACACAGCAAAAACCTGTATAAAATATTATAAGGAAACGAAGGTTGACATATTTAGGTGACGTTCGTAGATCAGAAGAAAAGAGACGAAATCGACAAGTCCTTATGTGGTCACCAGTTGGGAAAAGAAACGGGTATTGGGAATTTTGTAATTAGTTTTTCACTATCTTATGTAATACTGCCTATACCTGTCTTCGTTCAATCGCCTATTTGCTTAGTATTACCGCAGCCACTCAAACGATTTTCTCCCGATCTTATCCGATCTAATCACCTCCGATTTGCTGATTTTCGTAAATCGGAGGAAAAGAAACGTGGAAGACTTAATTAACGTGGAAAACGTGGATTGTTCACTCTCCGAAGAACAATCCTACAAGAAAGTAAACTATTGCGATGTAAATACAAGATCTCCAGCTGCAAGCAACGAACTGCATCACACGGAGATCTGAAACCTCTGCCCTATGTGCCGCTTTTTTAAACCGTTGTAGTATTGTTGTCAGTCGATAACCACAGGGGATCTCCTCCTGTCAATCGCTGGCAAAATACTGGCCAGAGTCCTCAATCGATTAATCGATCACCTGGAACAGGACTTACTCCCTGAGACCCAATGTGGCTTCAGAGCTGGTCGTGGAACAGCAGACATGATATTTGCTGCTCGCAACTACAGGAGAAATGCCAAGAGCAGCACCGTAACCTCTAGATGGTCTTTGTCGATCTGACAAAGGCTTTCGACAAGGTTAACAGGGAGGGTCTATGGAAGATCATGGAAAAATTTGGGTGCCCAAGGAAATTCATCAAGATCGTCCAACAGTTTCACGAGGGCATGATGGCACGTGTACTTGACGAAGGGAGCTGTCGGAAGCCTTCCATGTCACCAACGGCGTCAAACAGGGCTGTGTACTGGCCCCAACACTCTTCAGCATGATGTTTGCTGCCATGCTCACGGATGTCTTTTGGAAAGGCGACGAACATGGGGTAAAGATTAGATACAGGACAGACGGTAACCTATTCAATCTTCGGAGGTTAAAATCCTCCACCAAGGTAAAAGAATCAACTATCTCAAACCTGTTGTTTGCTGATGACTGTGCCCTCGCTACCAACTCTGAGGAAGAAATGCAGACTTACATGGACAAGTTCTCAATGGCCTGTGATAGGTTTGGCCTCACCATTAACACCAAAAACAGAGGTCATGTTCCAGCCCGCCCCTAGAGAACAGTATTACGATCCAGTCATCAACATTAAACACCAGCGTCTCCAGTCAACGGACAACTTTGCTTATCTTGGCAGCCTCCTATCCTGATCGGCAAACATAGATTCTTAGGTCCACAATAGGATATCCAAAGCCAGTGCTGCGTTCGGAAGGTTACGTATCACTGTGTGGGAACGGAAGGGGATAAGCATAGTCACAAAGCTGAAAGTTTACCAGGCCATATTGCTAACAACGCTGCTGTACGCAAGCGAGACATGGACAGTGTATAGCAGACACGCAAGAAAATTAAACCATTTCCACACAAGCTGTCTACGCAGAATACTAAAAATAAACGGGCAGGACAAAATTCCAGACAGTGAAGTCCTCACAAGAGCAAAGATCCCAAGCGTCAACACCCTGTTGCAGAAGGCCCAACTGAGATGGGTCGGTCACGTTGCTCGAATGCCTGATAAACGCATCCCAAAACAGTTGATGTATGGCGAGCTTGAAGGGGCAGACGTTTAGCTGGTGGACAGAAAACGCTTTAAAGACACTCTTAAAGTGTCTCTGAAATGTTTCGATATAGACAATACGTGTTGGGAATCCCTTGCGCAAGATCGCCAAATGTGGCGCTGTAACAACAAAAGAGGAACCCGAATAGCTGAGAATCATCGTATTGTTGAGTCACAGAGAAAACGAGCAGCGCGAAAAGACAGAGCACACAACACGCACATGTCTAACCTTGATCATGTATGCCCCACCTGTGGTCGGGGATTCTGTTCTAGGATTGGACTCTACAGTCACCTCCGCACACACCAGAGAGGTGCAACAGTATACGTCTGAGATTGCTGTCATCATCGCTTGCGATGGACGGCTATTATATATGTAGTGTTCTGACATTCGTCACTTTTGTTGTATTGTTTACTTGATAAAGGCCTTTTTGGTCAAAACATTGATGTGTATTGTCATTGTTTTTGTATTTTGTAAAACTACAGTACCTTGTTATTACGTGTTTCGCCAGAGGCGGCTCGTCATTAAGGACCAGTGGGACCCGGCCCCACCAAAATATTGAGTAACGTGTACTTACTATTTTAGATACTATTTGTTCATAATTTTTACTTTCAACGGGATGCTGATTAACTTTGAAAGTTGATATAATGCTAAAATATCACACACAGTCTGAAATCTGAAATTCAGCCTCTTCCCTCCCTCAATTAGTATACGCCTCTGGTCACTAAGGGCCAGTAAGAACCGGCCCCACCAAACCAAAAATAATTAACGTGTACTTATTATTTCACAAATGACTTTTTTCGTAATTATGGCTTTTAACTTGACATATCAGAATAATATTACAATCATATTAATATATAACATATCCTTGTTAAAAAATATTATATAGACTGAAAGCATTTTCCTTGTAATATTTCACGCATTGTGCCGTTCACTATTTTTTGTGGCGTCAGTTTAAAACATAGGTACCCAACCTTTTTCAGTGAATAATTCGCCAACACCCCCTTGGGTAAACTATACTGTATATACTATAAAGTGAAAAATAAGAACACATTTTTAAGTTATTTTATTGGAAGATAATACCAATATTACGGTATTCCTCACAGTATCATTGACAAAATTTTGGTTATAATGTATTAATTAGAGCTGAGCTAGATGTGATGAAACACATTTTTCGATGTTTGGTGACATTTTTGTAATCAATAATTGTAAATGGCCGTATTTCTCTATTGACAATCTGTTTCGTTTTTTGTGAATAGTCTGGTGACCATGATAAATCCTCTTTCAGCTAAATATGGTGATGAGAATACAATAAACAACTTCTTTCTGCAGCCCATAAGAGTAGATATAATATTCACAAAATAGATGAGATTGCAGAAAAACTATTTGATTGGCAAAACACGTAATCACAAAGTACAAATTAGTTTTACAAATTACAAAAACAATGACAAAATACAGCAACGTTTCGACCAACAAGGCCTTTATCAAGCAAACGAACAACAGGAGTGACAAATTAAAAAAACAAATGGACGACCAAAAACAAACGTTTCTAATGAAAATCTGGAAATAAAAACGAAAATCTGGGAATAAAAACAAATAACGAAATAAATGTATCACAAAACACACACATAAAAACTAGAAATAGAACGGAAGAGAAACAATGAAAATCTAGTAAATATATAACTTGAATACATGCAACATATACCCATATAGATTACAAGACATGGGAAGAGAAAGTACTAAGAAGCATAGGAATGTAATACGTTGAGCCCACGTGGTCGCAAGGTACCATACAAAGAAATCAACCGATTTCCAGAGCAAATCGACTGCGATCATCCGAGGAACACGATCGGATGGCTGTGACCTGGACATCGTGAGCTCCTAAATGGCCAGTATCATTAAAATGGGTGGGTACAGGGGTCACAGAGCATTGGCGTATATCGCGCAAGTGTTGGGCGAATCGGTGACTGAGCCTCTTGCCTGTCTCGCCTATATAAGCCTTGTTACACCGCTTATAGATAATGGCATAGATAAGATTACCGGACTCGCATCTGAAACCATCGTCAATAAGAAACGTGGCTAAAGGAAAACATACAGTACGCGTCTGTATCACATAAGCGCACGTGTTGCAACGCCGACGGCCACACTGAACAGTGCCAAAATGAGTCTGGATATTGGACTTAAGGCGACTGCGTACCAACATATCCTTAAGACTTCTGTCTCGTCTGTAAGCCACCAAAGGATAGTTGGGGAAGACAGAACGGGTCTCAGGATCTGACTTAAGGATAGACAAATGACGGAATAAAACATTTTTCACCAGTGAACTATGGGGGTGGAAAGTTAAAATAAGATTTTCTCTGTCAGAGTTAGTGGTCCTATGCTGGCTGGTGAGGGCCTGCTGGCGAGTGATTTTCTGAACTCGATGCATAGCCCAGACAAGCACCCTCTCTGGGTATAGGCGCCTGCGAAAGAAATCGAGCATCTCGCGAGCTCTCTGAAGAAAATCATCGTCCTCGCTGCAAAGGCGACGAAGGCGCAAGAGCTACGAGAATGGCAAAGTGTCACGACAAGCCCGGGAATGGGAAGAAGTATAAATGAGAAAACTATGTGCATCAGTAGGCTTGTAATATACTGATGTAGTGATAGTGGATAGACGTATGGTGATAGTAATGTCAAGAATGTTGATACAAGTAGTGGAGATGTGAGAAGTAAAACGAATAGAAGGGTTGAAAACATTAATGAAATTAATGAAGCGCGAAAAAAAATTGTCTTCAGGCATATCAGTAATGCCAATACAGTCATCAATGTATCTGTGATAGACAGACGGAAGGGGCCATCATATGTAGTAAGCATAACTAGGTCCAATTATAGTACCCATGGCAACCCCACTGATCTGTTAAAAAAATTGGTCATTAAACTGAAAGGAGTTAAGGGTGAGAACTAGTCCCGCAAGACGAAGGAGATCAGAAGTTGACAGACGTGGATTAGTTCTCCTATCGAGAAAGAACTGGAGAGCCTTAAGGCCGTCAGGATGAGGTATAGAAGTGTACAATGAGCACACATCAAGGAGGAAGAGACGGTAGGTTCTCTCGGTAGCAACTCAACGGAAGAAAAGACAGACAAAGCGTGGTTCGTATCTTTCAAAAATGACAGAAGTGTGGTGACTATGGAATTAAGATACTATCAAGGAATTCGGAGATGTGTTCCGTAGGGCAAGAGCAAGCAGAAGCAAGACCGGATAGAAGTCTTAAGGATATGTTGGTACACAGTCGCCTTAAGTCCAATATCCAGACTCATTTAGGCACTGTTCAGTGTGGCCGTCGGCGTTGCAACACGTGTGCTTATGTGATACAGACGCGTACTGTATGTTTTCCTTTAGCCACGTTTCTTATTGACGATGGTTTCACATGCAAGTTCCGTAATCTTATCTATGCCACTATCTATAAGAGGTGTAACAAGGCTTATATCGGCGAGACAGGCAAGAGGCTCAGTCACCGATTCGCCCAACACTGGCGCGACATACGCCAATGCTTTGTGACCCCTGTAGCTACCCATTTCAATGATACTGGCCATTTAGGAGCTCACGATGTCCAGGTCACAGCCATCCGATCGTGTTCCTCGGATGATCGCAGTCGATTTGCTCTGGAAATCGGTTGATTTCTTTGTATGGTACCTTGCGACCACGTGGGCTCAACGTATTACATTCCTATGCTTCTTAGTACTTTCTCTTCCCATGTCTTGTAATCTATATGGGTATATGTTGCATGTATTCAAGTTATATATTTACTAGATTTTTCATTATTTCTCTTCCGTTCTATTTCTAGTTTTGATGTGTGTTTTTGTGTTACATTTATTTCGTTATTCGTTTTTATTCCCAGATTTTCATTAGAAACGTTTGTATTTAGTAGTCCATTTGTTTTTTTTAATTTGTCACTCCTATTGTTCGTTTGCTTGATAAAGGACTTGTTGGTCGAAACGTTGGTGTATTTTGCCATTGTTTTTGTAATTTGTAAAACTACAGTACTTTGTGATTACGTGTTTTGCCAATCAAATAGTTTTACTGCTGTCTCATTTATTTTGTTTAATTAAGGCCCTTATCAGCCACGCCACAGTTTTCTTGGATGCTGGTGTAAGTGCGCCACCTTTTTTATTCTCATTTCTGCATACTGGGGGCAGCTCTGTAGGTCGTGCTTTGTCGTCATATTCGCCAAACCACATTGACACAGGTCATTTCTGCCTATCTTGAATCTAGTTCTGTTCTCATTCTGCTGTGACCCGTCCGGAGGCGAAGTATGATAATATGGTCTCTTCTGGGCAGTTCGTAATATCCATCATGCTTGTTGTGTTTTGTGTGTTATTTTCCCCACTTTGTTGTGTAGTGCCCTCTGACGATCGTTTTTGCTTCTTCCTAACTGACCAGGTTGTCATCTTGAGGCATGTGTGCTCCCTCTTTATCCAGTCTGTCAGCATCTTCATCCCCATTGAGCTTGCAGTGTGAGGGTATTCACTGGATTATTATACTCTCAGAATCATGGGCCAACTGGGCTATGGTTGACCTGAGATCACTTAGTTCTGTGTCCCTTTCAGATTTCACTGCTGAGATAGCAGACCAAAAGCACACTTTTTCCATGTATTTGTTTCATATGTTGTAGTGCCATTTTTGCAGCTGCTTTGAGGGCATCCAGCTCATGGGAGCCTGTATGACCAGGAAGGAGAGGTGCTGGCTGGTTGTATGTGTCTTGGTTGAGCCAGTGCCAATATTGGGTCTGTGTGGGCAAGCTCTTTGGAGTTTGCCATGAAGCTAGTCCTTTTCAATCTGTCCCTACCGTAGCTGTTTATTTGGGGGTGAATTGGATGATTCAACAGTCTCTTGTATTCTTCTCATCGTTGAAGTACCATCATGTTCTGTTTGTCCTCCATTGGCTGAAGCTCTAGGGCCGTTTCCAGTACTTCTATGTGGGTAGACTTATGGATTCAGTGATGATCCGTGAGGTCTGGCTTATCATTCGGCTTAGCTTTATGAAGTGTATCTTGGAGATTATGACCCAGACTGATATGCCATACTCAAGTACTGGTCAAACTCTCCCAGTTCACGATCCCCATTCTCTTCTTTGCTATTCCCCCATATTTGTCTATCTTTGTTTTCGACTACCGCCTGTTGTCCATGATGATTCCCATATATATTGGACATTCGTCTATTGAGATTAGGTAGTCATTGAACTTGAGTTTGAGCATTTGTTTCTTCTTGGATAAGCTGAAGACTGTGAAATTGATTTCCTTTTCTTTTATAAAGGACCGTCAAGAACTGGTATATTTTTCTAGTTCTTTAATTACATCCTGCATCGTTGAGGTGACTACTGCTATTGATTCTTCTCGTCGCCCGTGTGGTGCTAGGGTCCGCAGAGGAAAGAAGCAAAGAATAGTACCACTGCAACCTATAATACATGTCGCAAAGGCGACTGATGTAGGCCCTGGGATGCTACCCTAGTAAATAAAAAGCAGCGCAGAAATCGGATGTGCTGACCTACTTGTAGGCGCATACCTGGCACAACGTACAATCGCTCTTAGACTTAGATCACATACAAATCACAAAGAGCGGTTGACAAGTGGTCGATATGAAGCGTTCGAAGAAGAAGAAGATTCTTGTCGTGTCCATAGTGCCAGATGATCAACGTAGATTGCACCATGCACTCTGTTAGGGATGTCTTCTCATGTCCATAGTGCCAGATGATCAACGTAGATTGCACCATGCACTCTGTTAGGGATGTCTTCCATAATCATTTATAAAAACGAAGTAGCGTTGGAGACAGGAATCACTCCTTGAGGAACAACTTGTTCGATGATTGCCTTCTTGTTATGTTTTCCCTGGTCCTATACTTCGGCTGTTCTTTTTACCAGATAGTGACATATCCAGATATACAAGCGCCTTTGATTCCGAGTTTGAGCAGTTTGATTTTGAGTCCCTCTCTCCAGACCCTGTCGAAATCCTTCTCCATGTCAACCCATACCTTTAGTGTTCTTTTCTTTAAATCCACTTTCGATCTCCCGTGCAATGTAAGTTACTTGGTCTTCTGTTGATCCATGCTGACTGAATTCACTCTGCTGTAGTAGTATCAATTGTTTTTGCTCCAGTTGCCACATGAGTTCTATTGAGAAGCCTCTCCATCACTTTTCCAACACACCTAAAGAGGTTAATTAGTATATAATTGCCTGGATCGAATCTGTCTTTTTCTTGTTTTAGATTGGGCACTGTGATAGATTATTTTCCATTCACTAGGTATTTATGCGACTTTCCAGCTCGCATTCAACACTTTTAACAGCCTTTTCTTGGCTTTGTGCTAGGTTGATGAGCATATCATCTGTAATGTCATCCTTTCCCGGTGACTTCTTAAGGTTAAGACCCTGGAGTACGTCTTCAACTCACCTCTGTTCATGTTGAGACGTCTTGTTTCTCCAGCTCTGCCTTGCGGCTTTTTAAAACTGCTCTCCTATATTTAGCCGTGGCTACCTTGAGTGATATATAGCTGCCTATGCTCTGCCCAGTTTCTAGTTTTTCTCTAGCCTGACTCCCTTCATCTTCAACAAGTTGAACCTCTTCTGACCAATACGGTATGTAGTCTCTTCTTGCACCTGTAGGAAGTGATTCTCTTGCTGCCCTCAAAATGAATATGTTGAGTAGGTCTGTCATGTTCCTTATCTTTTTTGGTGTTTATTTATGGGGTCACAGTAGATGTCGCTGAGCCTCACAAACTGTGCCCAGTCAGCTCTTTTGTAGTTCCACTAGGTCATTATTTATTTGACAGGGTGAATATCTAATCTTCAAGGAGAGCTTGACAGGTTTGTGGTAACTGTCTCCTAGCTGTTCAATGAAGGTTCGATCCAAGTTTTGGGCTATGTCCCCGGTGGCAAAGACGAGGTCCGGGAGATATATTTTTCTATCTTCTGGAGAAGATGGTTGGTCGGTCATCGAGTCCATTCCTGAGCTGCAGGTTGTTATCTACCGTTGTACCCCCCACCCTTACATTGGTGTCTTTGTATCCCCATCTTTCTGAGTGATTAAAAATCTCCACAGCCAACTCTAGATAAATTTATAGTTGGCTCAGCAGGAACACACGTCATTTACCGCCAATACAATAATAATGAGCAACCTCTGCGTTATATTTAGAATGATCCGATTTTAACGGCAAGAGTGTACCGAAATTGCTGTAGAAGAGATGTATTAATGCAATGGACAATTCCCTAAAACTAATCTTATTCTATAGGAAATCGATAGGAAAGCAGAAACAATTCTACCTATCATTTGGGCACACATTCGACCCGGTGCAACTGTCATGTCCGACCAGTAGCCGTGGCGAGCGTACAGAACAGTTGTCAGTATGAGTATTCAGGGCAAGCCCACCAAACAATGAACAGTCAACCACTCAGTTAACTTTGTTGATCCAAATAAACTAATATAGGCGCACATATACAAACCATCAAGCGCTTGTGGAAAACTGCTAAGGAAAGGAACAAGAGACAAAATGGGACACATCGCCATCTCTTGGATTCATATATGTGTGAGTTCATGTGGCGTCGTTAGACTAAATACCGAAATTTGGACCCTTTCAAGCAAGAAATTATTGCTGATATCATCACCTTTTGGCCTCTACAGTAACCTACAACCACTCACAGTCCCGTCCTCCCTCCTACCCCCTCACAGTCCCTCATACAGTCCTTTTAAGGGCTCCCAATTCAAATAAAACACTGGTTTTTTTAAACCATAACACACGAAATACGTGAACTTTGTACTCGGTTTTTCTGTACGTTCCCATTCTCGTGAACTCTGGCCGGTCGACTGACGTCACTTGATTTAGGTCAACTAGCCCATTCGGTCTGTAATTATTTTAACCTCTGGACGCATTAATTTGTAATTCAACTTAATATTTAATGCCAAGTAGTTTACATCTTTATAACTCTAGTACTGTTTCTCTAAAGTATGACATACTATATATTAAATTGTTGCTAATCAGATGTGGAATACAGTAATATAATAAAATTTTACATCAGGTGATGTACATTTGAGACAATTAGATTATTGTATTATGACTATTGTGAAAAAACATTAAAATCGTAAAAAATATTTATAATCTCGGGTTTGTATTACATCTTAATATTTCTAGATCTTTTCACTTTTCAGAAGTAGCAGTAAAATGAAGATACTTTATTTGTGAACATATTCTATAAGTTTCATCTAATTAGGTTCAGTACTTTTTTAAATATTCACTTTTTAGTACAGCCATGTCAACAAATGGTTTGTGCAACAACCATTCTTTAGATGTAATTATTACATTAGACTTAGAATTACAACTATCGATACTACATTCCTAAACAATCAAATGTCGTCATTACCACAAATACGATCTTCCTCATTACTATCACAAGTTATAATTTGATCTAGCAATACTCAAGATTGCACTCATTTTACTCTTTATGACAAGGTTGACAAGTGTCGGAAACATTATCGTAAAAAAAAATATGACTCGACTTTAATATAATAATACACTGCTTTCCCCCTTTCAAATCTTTGTTAAAAGGAGTTAGAAATGTACCTATATATAAGTAATTTCCGTTTCTGAAGAGTTTTTAAACTTCAGTAAAGGGGTTGTGAAGATACATTCGTTTTTGGCAATATACATCCAAAAGCCGATGTATCGGTTTTGCAACATCATGAACATTACTCTGAACCAATACATCGGCTCTGCAGTCTCGTTGGGCTTTATTCCCATTTTTAACGGTGAAATTGTACAAAAGTACCCACTTTTTTGTACAGTTCTCAACTGAGTTGAGTTGAGCGAAACACGTAAAAACATTTTTAATAATAACAATGTTACGAAGTACTAGAGATTTACAAAATGGGGTCATAGGCGCATGGGGACAACGCCGCGCCAGGATTAGTGAACTGGCACTAATCAAAACCCTATTCCACCTCCACGTGGTGACCCTAGTAACATACATTGATTCCGGTCTGGCTAAGCAGGTAGGGATCGAGTGCGAGCTACATGCAGTGGTAGTAGTGCAAGCACGGAAATCAATGCAGGTCAAATAGTCCATGAATAAAATGCACCTATCACCTGGCCGATGTGTGATAAACATTTTCCAAAATAAAAGCAGAAACGTAAGAAAACGGCATTGTACGAATCGTCTGCAAATGAATGCTAACTCCCCCGGAGTAAATGAGCTCACCAAAATGGAAGGGATGAGAGATGCATCCCACATGGGGCGAAAATCAGAGCCCTAAGCCCGGATCGATCTGCGGGTCATGGCAGTCTCGAGACACGGTAAATGTGAGCAAGGTGAGAAACCCGATAAACATCGCGGGGTATGCACCACAGTGGAGAGAACACGCATACGGACGATGCACAGGTGAGCCCAATGCCGGGTAGACACGCAAGATGCTGGTGATGGAGCAAAGGGTAGGTGCGGCAAATGTAGGGGTGAGTGGTCCACCAAGATGAGTAGGGAGAACTCGACGCGCACCCAGCAGAAGCTTGAATTCAGTACAAATCAAAGGTCTCGGCAAGTGTCTATAAAAACATTGTATCGCATCGTGACGATACATGGGAAGATTGTGGTAAACTCTGTAAAAGGGGCAAAGGAAGATAAGCCTATTGGATAAAGTTGACAGAGCGCAAACCCTAAAGTTGCGTTTTAGTGCCTAACAAAATTCCCCTGTGACAACCGGGCAAGGTACTGTTGCATTAACAACTAACATCCCCGGAAGAACTGAGTTGGGTGATGCCTAACGAGACTGCCCTCATGGAACAAAGGGTAAGGTACTGTTGTATTAACAACTAACATCCCCGGAAGAACTGAGGTGGGTGATGTTAGCGAGCGCAAAATTTCAGCTGTGTTGCTAGCGCCTATTGAAACGACCCTCTAAAATATATGTGCGCAGCCCCAGTCCCATGTTTCCCGGGGACAGAAAATGCAGAGTAAACACTTGCAAATTGCTAAGTGTCGGCACGCGTCCCGAAACGGCTCAGAATACTCCTACTAGGGAACAAACTCACCGTGGATAGAAAAGTAAAGCCGATAATACAAAGGCTTGACCCAAACATTGGCTAAGGGCAATACTTTTCGGACGTCAATCATCCTACACAAAGTGAGATGACGTCCAAACACCATGGCTCAGATCAGCTAAAGGCTACAACAAATAGATGATCGTAAAGGCGTGGATCCGGGCCAAAATATACGGCAGAATGGATCGTTCTCTAGGGCTAGCTACCCTAGTAAATAAACAGAATACAAAATACAAAAACAATGACAATACACAGTAATGTCGACCAAATAATCGACCAAATTGTCTTTATCAAGCAAAGAATACAACAGAAGGAAAGAATTTCACTTCTTTCACAGAACACTACATATAGGATGAAAATCCTGGCCTATTCTTTACAGGACGTAGCCATCAACAACAGCAAGTGAGTCGTGTTCTACGTTTACAGCAGAGATTATATATTACAAAAATCACCTAATATGTATACGACGCTCTGGTCTCGTTCACACGTTCGTGGTTTGTTGTGATGTGGTTGTAAATTTGCGTTGCAGACAAGTTTTAAAAAAATATCTACTCTAGGCCCTCCTGTCGTTTGATGAGTCCGAAATATTTAATTGTCCTTGATTTGTTATATTATTTAATAGCCAACTCTCTTTAGTAGCAAGCTGTTGCAGAATCGAAGCATTTGTTCTTTTCCTGAAAGGGGTAATAACTCCCCGTTATAGACAAATAATAGTAAATACTCCCAAAACCACGATTTTTCGAAATATTTGCCGGGCCCCACCAAGAAAAATGACTGATTATTATTATAGTAATGCTATTGAATATACGGATATTATAGTAATGTGGTCTAAACATTGATGTATATATAGTAATGCTATTGAATATACGGATATTATAGTAATGCTATTGAATAAACGGATATTATAGTAATGCTATTGAATATACGGTTATTGGTTATTGGTTATTGGTTACTAAACTGACGTCATTGCACTCCGGGCAGACCCATAAGTGCTCAGTCTCCCCAACAGATATCGAAGAGTATGCATACTGATGGTTCCTGTGGCTCGCTGATTAAACACACCTGTCACTCTGCCTCTCAGGCATCCAGTTCGACTTGAACAACGGGTAACTCCAAACTGCTTAAATCGCTTGATCGATTCAACATCGATTTTAGTGTCCTCATCCAACAGAGAGTCTCGAAGAGACCGAAGAATATATCCCCCTTATCCATCTTCAACTCCCCAACAATCGATGCTGTTGATGCAAGCCTGTCCGCTCTCTCATTACCGTAAACACCCGCATGCCCAGGACAGTATATCCACGTAAGCCGCTGGAGGTTAGAAACTTCTATAGACGACATCCACTCATACCGAAACCTGCCCTTCTGGATCTTGTGAAGCATCGACTGAGAGTCAAATACAACAACTGCCCCAGTAAATGAAGTCCCAGAAATCCAATGGAGGGCAGCAGTAACGGCCTCAACCTCCATCCTCATACTAGAAGTAGTTGTCTTGTATGCCCCACTTCGCTCTGCAACAACCCTACCATGCGCATTAGCCAAGAAACCCCAGCCGGATTTCTCACCACTTTGAACAGACCCATCGGTATATACAACAACATCATCATCCCTTGCATTATCTTCTATCAGCTGCTTAACTGCGAGATCAGCCTTCATGTTGCCCCAATCTCTACATTCTCTTCCAAGAGTAATGATAACGTTGAGATAGTTCATCATGCTACCATCTGTTGAGATCCATTCTTCCCCTTTTGGTAGAGTCGCAACCGTAGTCACCTGGCCAATTGTTCTCTCAGCCTGGGCCATCCACGACATGCCACGCTTGATTCTCGTGCCCTTATCATTAGTGTTCTTGTGTAGTGGATGTCTCTGGAGTGGATACGCAGTAACCTGCATATATGCCTTGGTTTGAACGAAGGCATGACGGGAGCGTAGTGACAAAAGGCCAAGCATACATCTCATCTTCACAATGGAGGTATCTCTAGTGCAGCCCAGGACTACACGCATATCCTCATTCTGAACACGTTATAGTCGTTCATATTGTGATCTTTATATCGTAAGAGTTCAGAGTCCGTAATCTACCACTGACATTACCAGTCGATCGAACAAAATGGCAAATAGTCTCTGCTCAAGGTGTGCGGCCACCATAACTTTGAGAGCCGCAAGACCACGCTTGCACCGTTGTATCGTCTGTTCAATATGGTGTTTGAAAGATAGACTACGATCAAAGGTTATTCCAAGATAGCGCAACCTGTCTCTGCGCTCGATGGTATGTTCATCAAAGATTACACAGGGTAGGTCAGCCTTGACGATGTGATTATTCAACGAGCACCACAACATACACTCTTTTTCAGGATTGACCTGAGAGCGAGACTCTCTAGACCAACCCGAGATGGTACGCAATGTTTTCTGAATGTCGTCAACCATCTCTCGTCTATCTGACCCAGTCCTATATATTAAGATATCATCTGCAAATGTCAATGTACGACCCAATCCGGTTGGTTGAATTTTAGCTACATTTGCTGTGTAAATATTAAACAACACGGGTGATAGAGGAGAACCCTTGGGTAATCCCGGGCATATACGTGCAGGATCCGATATCCATGTTCCTAAACGGAGTGCAACGGTTCTCTCCATTAAAGAAGCAGCTATCCAGTTTACCAGCCAAGGATTAACTTCACATTTAATCAAAGAGCGCACCATTATTGAAAAATTCACCTTGTTATAAGCATCCTCCAAGTCGATGGCCACAGCAACAGTATCTTGCTTGGATTGGAAGCCTTCATAAACATCATATGCAAACTTGCCAGCATTGTCCCATGTCCCTTTCATTGGCCGGTAGCTGCCCAAAGTGTCAGGGAGGATGTGGTCATTCTCCAAGTGACACATTACCTTTCTGGCCACTATCTTCTCTAGTAATTTGCCATATACATTTTGCAAGGTGAGTATGCGGTAGCTGCTGAGCAGTTTAGGATCCTTCCCATGTTTGTGGAGCGGTCGTAAATAACTATGAAGCCAATCTCTTCCAAGAGAGGACCAATTCTACAGAAACTAGTCTATGACTTCGACATTTTCATGATTCAGGAAACCAACTTGCAGCAGGATAAAGCCCTTGAGTGTCCAGGATTCAAATGTTATTTCACTCCCAGTGAACCCGGAGTAGGACGAGGTCAGGCTATCTATGTGAAACATGGCCTTCCCACAACTGCCTTGACACACATGACTTCTTACCCGAGGGTGTGGAATTACAAGGAATTCAATTAACAATTCGTGATCAGGTATGGCGAATCTATAATGTGTACGCCCATGTGGACAAACTCCATATTGCAGATAACTGGGATTTCCTTGAGAAGCTCTCAGATGTACCACGCACAAAGTTTCTTATAGCAGGGAATTTCAATGCACGATCAAAGGAGTGGGGCAACGCTACCGAGAATAGACAGGGCATCGCTTTGAATTCTGCTCTACTAAACTCTGACTTGACGATATTGAATTACGGCCGCCCAACTCGGTTAGCTTCTAGACCTGAGGACACTGATGGTGTCATTGATCTGGCACTGATCTCCACAACTGATGCTACTTTTGCTCGATGGAATGTTCTCGGGCTCAAGAAAGTGATCATCTCCCCTGCGTTGTTCTTCTTAATAAGGCCAATAATTTGCCACACAGAAGACCCAAATCTGTCTTTCAGTACACACCATGCTACTCTGATCACGAAAACCCCTTACGTATACTGCGGCAGACTGCCAGAAAGAAGACTGCTAGGACTCCTTTCCTGCAACCACCTTGGTGGAATGAAAATGTTGAAAAAGCATGGCTGGCAAAAGAGGCTGCTACAAAGTCATGGCAGAGAGCCCGAAAGAAGCGACCTAGAAATATGTGTGATGTTGCTGAAAAGTCTGATATTCACCACAAAGCCACTGGGGATTTCAAAGTATTGACTAGTGAGGCAAAGAGTGGGTTATGGGAGACTTTCATAACGCAAGTCTGTGGCGACAAGTCTCTATATCAATTCTGGCAGTTTCATCGCAAAATGAACAGGAGGAATACCAGCCAGTCTTTTCCTACTTTACGTGACTCATCAGGATCCGTCTTGGCAACAGGTGCAGAAAAGGGGCAGGGGTTCCTTCATCGTTTCGTGGAACAGACAGAAAAAGGTGATAAAACTGACCGTCATAATATCATAAGTGCTCTTCGTGATATTACTAGCTCTGGAGAACCTTACATTGACTTAATAACAAAGGAGGATGTTGTTAATGCACTCAAGGCAAGCCACAGCACCGCTCCAGGGCCTGATGGTGTCCAATATCATCACATCAAACAGCTGGACGAGACTGTTATTAATGCAGTTGTGATGGATTTTAATAAAAGTGTAGACAAGTCTGTACAGTCCATGACAAGTCTATACAGTCCATGACAAGTCTATACTGTAGTAGGCTGAAGGCGGTGGAGATGAAGGAGTTGGTAAGCTGGGACTTGAGAGAAATAGAAGGCATAATGGTAAGTAAATCGTTAGAGGTAGAAGAACAAAGTGACATGTGAAAAGATAAGTAAAATATTATTTGTCTACAGTTTCAGATCCAGTTCCTCCTCAGTTGAATGAGATTAAGGTCAAAGTGAGTTCTTCAAGTATCTCGAAAACCAATCTGACAATCACGAGAGTTGACAAAAGACCAGCAATTGCGTGTTTAGTAAGTCTATACAAAAACATTTATTGAGAATATACTTTAAAGAAATGTATATAAAATAGGTTGCCACATAATACGAAAATTAGCAACACGAAAATTATGAACTTGGAACAATTCATCATCATAAAATACCTTGTCCTGAGCAGAACTTTGCCACCCCAACAGTCCTCCGGAATTTCTCTCTCTCATAGGCCAGATGTCCTCCCTCTGCAGCCGTCATGTTCAAACCATCAGTTACATCCTGAATCCATCTTCTCCGTGGTCTTCCTCTTCTTCTCTTTACCGGTATGCCTCCTTCCATGATAGTCTTCTCCAGCCCTTCATGTCTTTTTAAATGTCCAAAATATATCAATTTTCTCTTTCTTATTTGTAGCATCAGCCAGTTTTCTTTGATTTTGAGTTCTTTCTGGATAGATTGACCATATGTGCATAAATACAGAATTTGAAACATCATTGCTGGATGTCCGTGCATACAGATGAGCAGATGTAGAAAGTGATCATAACTTATGCATAGGTAAATTGAAACTGAAATTTAAAATTCATCATCAATCAATCAAGTGCCGTGCCTGCCGGCGTAGGCGATCATGTCTCTCCACAGCTCTCTTTGCTTGCTGCATGTAATCAGTTCTGACGCGATATCTTGTCGAACCATGATGTCAGGGCATCCAACATCTTCTCCCTTTGTCTTCCACGGTCTCTCCTTCCTTGAATTTTACCTGTAGTCACCAAATGTGCTAAACCTTCTCTTTGCATTATATGCCCGAAGAATCTTGATTGTCGGATTCTTATTCTTTTGATAAGGTTTCTTTGTGTGCAGGCCTGATTTAAAACCTCCACATTTGTTTTCTTTGCAGTCCATGGAATTTTCAACATTCTTCTGTAAAACCACATCTCTGTGGCTTCCAATGATCGTATTGATTGTTTGTTTATTGTCCATGATTCGCTGCCATACATAAGTATTGGTTCAATATAGCATTGGAGTACTCGTTTTCGCAATGTCATTGGTAGTGAGTTCACGCATAGTGTGTTCTTCATTTTCATAAAAGCTGCTTTCGTTTGAGCTATTCTACTCCTAATCTCTATTGTACATCTTCCATCTGATGTTAGGAATGTTCCCAGATACTTGAATCGATGGACTTGTTTCAGTGTTGTGTTATTTATTTTGATATTACATGTTGGTGTTTCTTGTTTCTTGGAGACAACCATAACCTCTGTTTTCTTTATATTCATGCTTAATCCTTTCTTTTCACTTTCTCTTACTAGTATGTCTATCAAGTCTTGCAGATCGTGTTCATTTGTAGCCTTGAGAATTGTGTCATCAGCGTATCTTAGGTTGTTTATATTTTGTCCTCCGACTGCTATTCCTGTCTTTTCATCATACTATAAAAGAACAACTGCGAATAGACAGTCAAAGGCTACAAAATAAAGAAGTAAAGGAGGAATATCAGCTCGAACTGAAGAATAGGTTTAAGTTACTCAATGGTGAAACTGAACAGAATATTGAAGACAATTGGACTAAGATAAAGGACACACTATTGGGGGAAGCAAATAGTAGCGCAGGATTAAAGACGAAAGACAGAAAACCCTGGATAAGCGATGACACCTGGAAATGTATTCAAGAAAGAAGAAAGATGAAACTAACGATATTTAATACTAAGGATGCAACAGATTAAATTTAAGCTAAAGAGGAATATAGACTAGAAGACAAGGAAGTGAAAAGAGCGGCTAGAAGAGATAAAAGAGCATATGTCAATCGACTGGCTGAAGAAAGGGAAAAGGCAGCTAAGACTGGAAACAATAAAATGCTATACAATACACTAAAACAACTAACTGGAACTTTTGTTTCAAAGGGTGGCCCAATCAAGAGTAAAGATGATAAAGTTCTAACATCAGATACCGAGCAGAAGAAAAGATGGGCAGAAGATTTTGAAGAAATATTAAATAGACCTGATCCACCAGTACTACTCAAGTTTGACGAAGAGGCAAGAAACAGCTCCTACCAATTAACGAAGAAATGATAAGTGTAGCTGAGGTCAAGGAGGCAATCAATTCCTTGATAAACAATAAGGCAGCGGGTGATGACAACATTACTGCAGAAATGCTCAAAGCGGCTGATGATACAACTATTAGCCAGGTGCAAGAACTATTTAATAAAGTATGGGAAGAAGAAACTGTCCCAGATCAATGGAAAAAGGGAATAATAGTTAAAATCCCCCAAAAAGGTGATCTCAAAGATTGCAACAATTGGAGAGGGATCACCCTATTATCAGTAATGACCAAGACTTTCTGCAAAATCATTCTTAACAGAATCAAAGGAGCAGTGGACACAGCCCTGAGAGAAGAACAAGCTGGTTTTAGACCTGGGAGAAGCTGCTTAGACCAAATAATTACCCTACGACTAATTTTGGAGGAACATGTTGAGAAGCAACAACCAATTATATTAAATTTCATCGATTAGAAAAAAATCCTTTGATAGTTTACACAGAATCTCCCTGTGAAATATTCTGAGATGCTATGGAATACCAGACAAAATAATAAACATTATCAAGAGCCTCTATGATGGTTCACAGTGTGCAGTTCGTACTGATGGCGGACACAGCGACTGGTTTATGGTTGAAACCGGAGTAAAGCAAGGCTGTATTCTATCTCCGCCATTATTTGTAGTGGCCATTGACTGAGTGATGCGAAAATGTTGCAGGGCGAAACTGGCATTGATTGGGTAGAAAATAGTCAACTAGAAGATTTGGATTTTGCAAATGATATTACCTTGTTAAGTAGAAACAACCAAGATATGCAAAGAAAAACAGACAAAAGAAAGAGAAGATGGAGACATGTTGGACATACCTTGCAGAGAATTTATCAACGAATATCAAAGCAGGCATTGAAGTGGGATGCAAAGGGTTCAAGAAAGAGAGGACTTTCTTCTCTTTCTTATAGCAATTGTCACTAGTGGTTTTCCAGACATTTCTCTGATTTTATCACTTCTCCTGAATTAGTGCCATTTTATAGTCATTAATTTTCGCCGAACTCTATTTTAAAAAAGTATTCAATTTGCTTTCTATTTTTTTAGTCATTTTCAACTCTCGCTGGCATTTGTTAGGATTGATACAACATTTGAATTGAAAATTCGTAATTTAGTTTTAATGCTATATAACTCGCAGTTCCATATTTTATTTAGACTTTTAAAAGCTGATGTTGCTTCGCCAATTCGTATCATAATTTCTTTTTAACATTTCCTGTGCAATCAAAATTGCTACCTAAATAGGTGAACTGCTCTGTTATTTTTATAATTTTAGATTCCAGGGTGAAATCTGCATTACCTGCTATAGGTATCTTCATTATATTTGTTTTTTCATAGTTTATCTGCAGTCCAACTTTTGATGCTATAGATGACAAGTATATATACATATATATATATATATATATATATATATATATATATATATATATATATATGGTCTTTTTCGTCTTTACAGAAGGCCAATTGATAGGTGTTTGACTATGACAACTTGAGCTTTCGCTTTTCTCTCTTGTCTTTTAGTTCAGACATAAGTCTCTTCTCAAAAGACTTCGCCCTTGCGCAATATCGATATTTCCACACAGCTCTGTTATCAGCTGGGTTTTTTCCATGTACTGGAACCTACAGAAACGTTTGACAGTGAGACATTGATTGTGGAGACATCGAGGTGAAAGATGTTAAGTCTCCTCTCGTGTCTAATATATCGCATATTCTGTCCTGTCTAGACTGATATTCAGTTTTACGTTTTCCACTGATTGCATTACGTGTTCTCACGGTTTCCTGTCATTATAACTTACCACATGTTCATATCCTCATAACCAAGTATTCTTGTTGCAGCATCTTCACATAATATAATAATAATAATTCCTCTCGTACCGTTATATGTTACATAGGGCCTGCAAGTAATTTCTCCATACCGCTCTATCCTGGGCAACTCGCTCAATCTCCTCCATGGAACTGAGACCGATATTTCCTGCCTCTCTCAGCAAAGTTCGTTTCAGGGTCTCCTTAGGTCGACCTCTCTTTCTTGAACCCTTTGCATCCCACTTCAATGCCTGCTTTGATATTCGTTGATCATTCCTCCTCAAGGTGTGCCCAACATATCTCCATCTTCTCTTTCTTATAACAGTTGTCACTAGTGATTGACCAGACATGTCTCTGATTTCATTAATATTATCTTCACATACCTTACTTATTTTTTTTTTTCAATGCTATGTCAAAAAACGCTGTGGACGTGGCATTACATAGTTTAAAACTATATTTGAAACGGGTTTGATTTTCTGCGAAGATTTGTATGTTACATGTATCCTCCATACATAATAGAGTCAGGCTGGTTAATTTGTTTGCTATTCCAAATTTCTGCATGATATTCTACACGCAATTCCTATGCACTGTGATATGAGTTTCTGAAATCAACACAAATAGTATGTCTTTCATTTTATACAGCCACACCCAATTTTTTCTCACCTCTTTGTCTCAAAGTAAATCTCTTGTCTATGGTTGATGTGTTATGTTATAAGTTGTCCATAAGGCGTTTACAGTTAATTCCCAGCAATACTAGATAACTGATACTTTTAAGCTAGCAAAGTAGATGTAAAAATAATGATAGAATACATACTTGATAGTTACTGAAACACATATTATTAATAGAAATGTTAAATTTTGAAGATTTATTTGTAACCGAACTAAATTTTTGTAATTAACAAAATGTGTTTAGGTGGGGCGGGGGACGACAGAGGGTGTGTGTGTGTTTTTTTTAAGATACAATCTTTCTTAGTCTGCCAGTGTCGGCACTATAAAATAGACATTGTTGTCAATTAATTATGAAAAGGGATAAAATAGACATTGTTGTCAATTAATTATGAGAAGGGATAAAATAGACATTGTTGTCAATTATGAGAAGGGATAAAATAGACATTGTTGTCAATTAATTATGAGAAGGGATAAAATAGACATTGTTGTCAGTTAATTATGAGAAGGGATAAACAAGCATCTTATTTGCATTTAAAACCGTTGATTATACCTGATATTCATTGACATTTTCAATAGGGTGATGACTCAGCACCTCTGATATGCCCTCATATAACAAGCGGAGAATGGATAACAGTTGGAGTAACTATATCTGTTGGTTATCCTTGTGAAACATCAGGACTAACGTACGTATTATAATTTTGTGCTGACAAGGTATTTTAATGTTTTACTTCAGAAATATGGGAAACATATATTTCATCAATATAAAACATATATACAAGCCAAGACAAGAACAGGATACTTTAATGTTAACCTATTAAAAGATAGAGAGATTGCTACAAAATATATAGTGGAACTAAAGAACAGATTTCAAATCCTGTCAGAGCAGTCAGACACAACACCAACTGAAAGTATCCAAGAAAGATGGAATGCGATCAAAGGTACATATAAAATAGTTAGCAGTAGTGTACTGGGAACCAGTAAAGGACAACATAAAGAGTGGATAAGTGGCCAGACCTTAGAATACATCCAAAAGCGAAAGGAGAGAAAAAAATCTCATCAATAGCATTAGATCAGAACGTCAAAAGATAAGGCAAGAAAAGAATATACAGAACTAAACAAAATGGTAAAAAGAAGTGCTAGAACAGACAAGAGAAAATTTATGGAAAAGACAGCAGAAATAGCAGAAAAGGCTGCTAAAGTACATGATCTGCACACACTGTACAAGATTACCAAACAATTATGCGGAGGTAAAAGACAAAACCATAACATGCCAGTCAGAAACAGTCTAGGACAACTGTTGACAACAGAGCAGGAGCAGGATATGAGATGGACATCCCCCTTTGAAGATGTGCTAAACAGACCTGATCCTGAACATCCACCGGATATTCCACCGGCCGCACAGGATATTGATATCAACCTCAAATTGCCAGAAAAGCAAGAAATAGTAAAAGCTATTGGATCCCTGAGAAACAACAAAGCACCGGGAAATGATGAAATGACAGCAGAGCTTTTCAAGATCGACCCCATCTTAGCTGCAAACATATTAGAGCCACTGTTTGCAGATATCTGGGAGAAAGAAGAATTGTCTAAGGATTGGACTAGGGGTACTGTAGTGAAAATCCCCAAGAAAGGAGATCTAACAGATTGCAATAACTGGAGAGGAATCACGTTGCTGTCAATCCCAAGTAAGATATTCTGCAAAATTATCATAATGCGAATACAAGAAGCAATAGATAAGTGTCTACGAATGGAGCAAGCAGGATTTAGGAAAGGAAGAGGAACAAATGAACATATATTTACCCTGCGTAACATTTTAGAACAATGTAGCGAGTGGCAAAGGACTATATACATCAACTTCATAGATTTTGAAAAGGCATTCGACAGCGTCCACAGAGACAGCCTATGGAAGATACTAAGACAATACGGCGTACCGCAGAAGCTTGTCAACATCATAGCCCTCTTCTATAAAGATTTCTCCTGCAACCTAAAGAATTCCAACAAAACATTCCCAGTAAAATCTGGTGTAAGACAGGGATGCGTGGTGTCCTCTCTTTTGTTTGGTATTGCAATTGACTGGGTGCTAGGGAATGCCATGGGGCAACAGGCGCCGGGAGGAATGGGATGGACCCCTTTCGATATGCTTGGGGATCTGGACTTTGCAGATGATGTGGCCCTGGTGTCACACGGGTATGAACATGTGCAAGAGAGGAGTACGGTGCTTCACATCGCGGCAGAGACAGTGGGCCTCAGGACATGCACAGGAAAAACAAAAATTGTGACAAGCAGTGAAATCCAGCGGCCAGTAATGTTGGAAAATGGGACGCTGGAGGGGGTTGAGCAGTTTACGTATCTTGGTAGCGTGCTGACACTGAGTGGTGGCACGGAGGAAGATATAAAATCACGTCTAAGTGGGGCCAGAGCCGCTTTTGCCGGAGTGAAACCGGTGTGGAAGTCCAGGGTCTGCAGTGGGACCGCATGGCTTGGGCTCTATAGGGGCATTGTTTTGCCAGTTTTGCTCTACGGATCGGAGTGTTGGAGGATGACCAAAGGAGATACTAGCAGGCTGTCAGTTTTCCACCACTCTTGTCTTCGCAGAATCTTGGGAATCTTTTGGCCAGTAAAAATATCCAATGGCCAACTACTCCAAGATGCAAGACAAGAGGCAATGAATGACATGCTCAAGGGGAGAAGATGGGGATGGCTCGGACATGTTATGAGAGTGAGACAAGGGGTGCCTGCGAGGGTCACCCTCGCTTGGACACCAGAGGGAGAGAGAAAAAAAGGCAGACCACGGACAACATGGAGGCGCATGATGGAGGGGGCTGGACACCGCATCTCTGACGTGGGGCTCTACGCTGAAGGTTGCACGGGACAGGAGAGCATGGAAAGTCCTTTCTGAAGCCCCATGTGTCACTAGGCATGACGGAATTAAGTTAGTTAGTTAGTCTTTCCTCTTGGGCCTGTAGCGGCGCATAGGGCAGAGGTCATAGCTCTACATGTCTCGCGGTTCGTTGCTATTTGTTTTAAGTCTTTAATGTTTACTAGGCCCATCGTTGAGCCTTCTCTGGTGATGGTTCTACGCAGAGTCTCTCTTGGTCTTCCTCGTTTTCTTTTTCCCTCTGGTGTCCATATGAGGGATTGGTAAGGAGTCTTCTCTCATCCATTCTAAGTGTGTGGCCAATGTAGTTCCAGCGGCGCTTTCTTATAAAATTTGATACATTTTCTTGCTTGGTCTCTTGTCTTATTTGTGTATTGGGTCTGAAATCTGACCATTTGAGGTTCAGTATTCTTCTAAGACATTTATTCTCAAAGTTATCTAATTTTCTTTCTAGAGCTTTTGTTGCTTTCCAACTCTCGCATCCATAAGTTAATACTGGAATCACACAAGAGTTAAAGATCTTTAATTTTAAGTGCTTGCTGAGTGAATTGGACTTCCATATATTTGACAATTTGTTAAAAGCACTTGATGCCAATGCGATTCTGTGTGGAATTTCTGGCGCTGTATCCCCGTAGATGACATCATACTCCCTAGGTATGTAAAACTTTTGACTTTTTCAAGAGTGTAGTTTTTAGTTGAATATTTTCTGGACTGCTGGTAAGGTCAACAATCCAGACGGGATTAAGTAAGTAAGTAATATTTCATCAATATGTGCATGTGGGATGCTTGTGTTTAGAATTGATGATCCAACATGCATGTTAGATCTGCGCTTGGTACTAATAGTATTTATATTGAAGAATGTCGGTATTTAAATAATATCTGTGTTAACTGCACTAAACGTGTGCCTGTTGTAGAATATCTTCATGTATTGTGATACAATTGTGTCTATTGGAGAATCTAACTTCGAGCCAAGTAGAAACGGTAAAACGTGTCAATTGAGTGTTCTCGCATGTATAACAGCATATGTGGTGATATGCATAACATATACGGTTCTAAAGATTGTCCTTTGAAGAATCTTTTGGAGTTTGTATATTTGATAGGTCGTTTTTTTCGCGCTGTACCAATATCGACACCCGTCTGTCTCAATCTAGTCAACGACTTGGATTCACAACCCTGAAACTCCTCTTTTCGGAAAGACACTCTCAATGCGTGACGAATGTAATTCAGTCCTTTGCAGTGCCCTCTGATACCGTAGCCGTGCCAGCTAATCTATCAATTCGTTCATAACTTCTAACTACAGCGTGCCCATGACGGTGACTTCTCTGATCCCTTTCTGTGCGAATACCTCCACCCAGTTTCGTCTACCCATTCCTGTTTCGATTTTACGAATCATAGTCATGATATCACTGACTATGAAAACACGAGAGAAGTTATGAGATGTCTACCACGTCAACACCTGACTTTACATCCAATACCAAACTACTTCTGGTTGTCGCGTAAACCCCACTGACCTATCTTATTATTTTTCGTCCTTATCGTGCCGACAAAACCCACGTTCATTGCTATTAGCGGATGACTCAACCATCGCTGTAAATAAATACGTCTGTTTTGTTGAGATTGTAATTTCAACTGACCTCGACTTCCGAGTTAATTAGTAATAAATCATTTGTAATGGTTATAATAACTATGAAAGCAGTCTTAAATCAAAGTAGAACAACAATCCATTCCACTTCTGGTTCAATCCTTTGAGTTTTACATATTTTCCCAAAATTATCTTTTTCCTCGCCTTAATGTGTACTTCATTGTTCATTGTTTGCGTATTGATGTTTAGATGATCGAGTCCTCCATGTTTGAATTATGTGAGCTATAGTGGGAGGTCTTAGAGGAATCTCATTCCCTCTCCGGGATCAAATGCGCATAAGGACAACGTCGCGCCAGGATTAGTGAGCTGGCACTAAATAAGATACTACCCCACCACCACGTGGTGACCATGGAAACATGCATTGGTACCAGTCTGGCTAAGCGGGTAGGGATCGAGGGAGAGAGCTACAGGCAGTGGTAGTAGTGCAAGCAAGGAAAAGTAATGCAGGACCATAATTCCTGAACAAAATGCACGCATCACTTGGTCGATGTCCGATGAAGAGTTGCGCCAATAGTTGCTGAAACGTAAGAAAAAGTAGTGTACGAGTCGTCTGTGAACGAATCCCAACTCCCCTGGATTAAATGGCCGCAAATTAATTACCAGCTGTGGTGCAAGAATCAATGAGAACGAGGCGTAACAAATCAAAGGTCTAGGCAAGTGTCTCCGAAAACACTGTAACGTATTGTGACGACACATGGGAGGATTGTGGTAAACTCCGTACAAGAGGCAAAGCGCAGATAAAGCTATTGGGTAATGTTGGCCGAGCGCAAATCCTAAAGTTGCGTTTTAGCGTCTAACGACACTGCCTTCTCTGAAACAACAGGGAACGGTACTGTTGCTCTCACAACTAACATCCCTGGAGAAACCAGGGCGGGTGATGATTAGTGAGCGCAAGATCTAAGTTGCGCTGATAGCGCCTAATGAAACGATCCTCTACATTATCTGTGCGTAACCGGAGTCCAGTGTTTTCCGGGGCCAGGGAAAATGCAGAGCAGTAACTGCACATTGCCAAGTGCCGATATGCGCCTCGAAAAGGCTGAGAATGTTCGTACTCTAAAAGAAACTCAAAGTGGTCACAAAAGTATGACCGACAAGGTAAAGTTTTGACAGACTGTCCAAATCCAAACACTGGCGAAAGCCGACACTTTACACGGAAAGCAATGCCCCACAGAATCAAGCTGGTTGGTTGTATCTGAATTGCTCGAATTGCCCGAATTAATGGTTGGTGTTCTCGCACTGCTACCTGCAGAACAAAACATAAATATGTGACAATACAGACTATTGACTGGTTTTGTCAATACTGCTGGTATAAACAAATCTGTCTAGACACAATCAAGTCAATACTGCTGATATAAACAAATCTGTCTAGACACAATCAAGTCAATACTGCTGGTATAAACAAATCTGTCTAGACACAATCAAGTCAATACTGCTGATATAAACAAATCTGTCTAGACACAATCAAGTCAATACTGCTGATATAAACAAATCTGTCTAGACACAATTAAGTCGATATTTCATCTATAGACCCTGTAGATGTAGCATATATCATTGATGTGTTGCATACGCAGTACGTAGTGGTCCATATGTTAATCTTTTTTAAATTCGTCACTCCTATTATTCGTTTGCTTGATAAAGGCCTTGTTGGTCGAAACGTTTGCTGTATATTGTCATTGTTTTTGTAATTTGTAAAACTACAGTACTTTGTTATTACGTGTTTTGCCTACGCAGTACAGACTTGGTGCGGTATTTCTTTGCTTATTTTTGCAAGTACTCAACTGTTTTCCACACGTCCTACATACAATCCGTAATATTTCAGCTGTGCCTGTCAGATGTATGTGAATTATGTTGATATAGGTGATGATAACAACCGGTAAAATCGAGGGGAGGCGAGACAGAGGAAGAAAGAGAGAGACAGTTGTGGATAACCTGACTTCATGGCCCAGAAAATCGTCAAAATCTAAGATGATAGCAATCACAAAAGACTGAGATTTTGGCAGATCCTGATCGCCTACGCCAGCCGGCACGGCACCTGATGTTGATGATGAGGTGATAATGGTGCAATGATATAGTTGATTATGATAATAACAAAATAAACAACGCATAAGTTGTTGGAAAAGCTTAGTGAAGATAAATCTTCAATAGATCCAATCGACACAAATTGATGATGATGATGCTCGTCCATCACGGGTGATGATCAAACAATTTTCATCCAAGGGAATAAAAAGGGTTTAAAAGCCGAAGGATTGATTTCATTGCACCAGGTTTTTACCACATACGGCTCAGTCCCTCTCCGCAGAAATGGCACGCCGCCTGCCGAGAGTATAGCACAAAGCAAGAACTCCGTAGCTCCAGCAACAATCCTAGGGGTCTCTGGAAAAAACTGCACTCGTGAATAGAATAGAGTCCGGACTCAAACCCACGACCTTTGACTCACAAGGCAAAGGGCTTAACCACTTAGCCATAGAGACCCCCAAGGGAATGTAGTTGCGTTATGTTTGTCTGTATGTGCGTAGATAACTAGTGAGCCCGATGCGTGCTTGAAATACATTGTGGGCAAGGTATACTTGCCGCCCGAGTGCTGCCGGGGGCCACAGGGGGAGGAAAGAATATGCAGCAATGTCTACCTGCCAGGCATGTCGTAAGAGGCGATTAAGGAGGGTTGAGAGTGGGGCTGGCTACCTCACCCTGTAGAAAAAATAAGCCAAAAAACTTCAACAAACATGGATAGTACAACAATATGGAATAACTCAACTCAACCATCCGAACCAGGGAAGGTCCCCAACAAGGGGCAAATGACGTATCACCGGGAAAGCCGCAAGGATCCGGGGATGCCGACTAGCCTTCTTTCCTGTCGGAAAATAGCCAGAATTGGTTGCTGGAACGTGAGAACGTTGCTGGAGCAGGAAAAACCGCCCAGCTCGCGACAGAGATGAAAAACTACAAGATAGACATTCTGGGAGTCTCGGAGACAAGATGAAAAGGAATAGACAAAATTAAACTACACACAGGCGAAATAATGCTGTCCTCAGGGCAAAAAAGAAGAAGAGAGCACACACCATAGTAAAGGAGTTGCCCTCATGCTGTCCAGAGAAGCACAAAAGCATTAATAGAATGGGAAACAATCAGGCCCAGAATAATAACAGCAACATTTAGAACTAACAAAAAGAAAATTAACCTAAAGGTCATCCAATGCTACGCGCCAACTAACGATCAGGAACAAGTAGCTAAAGAGAGGTTTTATACCAAAGTACAAAGTATTATGGACAGGAAGAGAAAAAAGGATATTATAATTTTGATGGGGGACTTAAATGCAAAGATAGGAGACGACAATAGCAGTTTCGAAGAGACCATGGGAAATCATGGGCTGGGTAGAATGAATGAGAATGGGGAAATGTTCGCAAATTTTTTGTGCCTCAAACCAGTTAATCATAGGCGGCAGCATATTTCAGCATAAGAGAGTACACAAGGCCACATGGATATCACCAGACCACATAACAGCTAACCAGATAGACCACATATGTATTGATAAGAAATTTAAAACATCATTACAAGACGTTAAAGTGTGCAGAGGTGCAGACGTGGTTTACCACCTCCTGTTAAGTAAAATCAGGCTGAAACTTAAAAGATATTCAACAAACCCAAATTATAGAAAGCAGTTCACAGTAGAACAGCTTAAGAACCAGGAAGTAAGAGACAGATTTGCAGTCGCAGTATCAAACAATTACCAAGCATTGGAACAGCTGGTAGACGATATGAATATTGAGAAACATTGGCAACAGATAAAAATATATGGAAGGATACATGCTCAGAGGTTTTGGGAGATAAGGAGCGGAAAAACAAAGATTGGATAACAACAGATACCCTTAGTCTGATCAAAGAAAGAAAAATTAGGAAAGCAGATCTAAACAGATGCAAAACTAGAGGTGCTAAAGCTAAAGCCCACAAGGTATATGGGAAAGCCAACAAAAAGGTTAAACAAAACATAAGAAGGGATAAAATAAAATATATAGAGGAGTTGGCAGGAGAAGCAGAAGAAGCAGCAGAAAAAGGAAATATGAGGGACCTGTATAACATCACAAGGAAGTTAACAGGAAAATACAAACAATCAAGTGGCCTTATAAAAGACAAGGGAGGCAAAGTAATTAGCAACACTAAAGAACAAATGGAGAGATGGAAAGAACATTTTGAAGAACTGCTTAATATGCCAAAACTGCAGGTCCCACCGGAAATAGAGCCAGCTGAAGAGGAGCTACAAATTAATTGTGAAAGACCAAGTAAAGAAGAAATAATGAAGGCCATAACAAATTTAAAGGATAGGAAAGCAGCAGGGCCAGACAACATTCCAGCAGAGGCCATTAAGGCAGATAAAGATACCTCAACAGAGCTACTATACAAATTACTAGGGAAGATATGGGAGAGAGAAGAGATACCAGTAGAGTGGAAAGAAGGTCACTTGGTAAAACTGCCAAAGAAGGGAGACATGCAAGAATGTACGAACTATAGAGGGATAATGCTACTATCAGTGCCAGGCAAAGTATTAAACAGGATTATACTCGATAGACTTAAAGAGGCCATAGATAAACAACTGAGAGAAGAACAAGCAGGGTTCCGTAAGAATAGATCCTGCACAGACCAGATAGCTACACTGCGCATTATAGTGGAGCAAAGTTTGGAGTGGAACTCGCCACTATACATAGGTTTTGTGGATTATGAAAAGGTGTTTGATAGTCTGGATAGGGAATCATTGTGGAAACTATTAATACACTATGGAGTTCCACCCAAGATTGCAAACCTAATAAAGAAAACGTATGAAGGAATGAAATGCAGAGTCATACACGAGGGCCAACTGACGGAATCCTTTGAGATAAGAACAGGGATGAGGCAGGGATGCTTGTTATCACCATTCCTGTTCTTGCTGGCCATAGATTGGATCATGAAATCAACAACGGATAACAGAGGGGAATACAATGGACACTTGTGAAACAACTGGAGGACCTGGATTTTGCAGACGATCTGGCTTTGCTGTCTCACAACCACGCACAGATTAAAGACAAAATGAATACCCTAAATAATAAGTCTCAGCAGCTAGGTTTGAAAATACACAGGGGAAGACCAAGGTCATGAGAATAAATGCTGCAAATGTAAACCAGATTATGCTGGAGGAAACAGCACTGCAGGATGTAGAATCATACACATACCTTGGAAGCAACATAGACACAGAAGGAGGAACAAACAAAGATGTTAAGATAAGAATACAAAAGCAAGAGGGAACTTTATTGCATTGAGTAAGATATGGAAGGCAAGGGAGATCAAAACAAACACAAAACTGAGAATTTTCCAGTCAAATGTGAAGTCAGTGCTGTTCTATGGCTCGGAATCATGGAAGACCACAAAGGAAACTATCATAAAACTGCAGACCGTCGTAAATAGATGTTTACGTAGGATAGAGGGATTGAGATGGTATGATAAGATTACAAACGAGGAACTCAGGGAGAGAACAAAGCAGATACCAGTGGAGAGAGCGCTCAGGAAGAGACGCTGGCGATGGATAGGCCATACATTGAGAAGACCGACCGGAAGCATCGCAAGACAGGCATTGTTTTGGAACCCGCAGGGAAAGAGGAGTAGGGAAGGCCTAGGCAGACCTGGAGAAGAGAGCTGGAGGCGGATATAAAGAGGATAGGCAAAACATGGAAAGAATTGGAAGGGATGGCAAAGAGAGAGGAAGAGATGGAAGAAGTTTGTTGAAGACCTGTGCTCCGATGGGAGTTGAAAGGTGATGATGATGATGAAGGTATACTTGCACGTGTGGGGAGGAGTTTTACTGCCTTTCTATTTTGATGTTTTTGTTATCAGTTATATGAGGACTATCATCATAGCACTCCGGACATGTCCATAGGGGCTCTGATCTCCGCCTCAGCAAATCCAGCAGCGTCCAGCGACCCAACACGCCAGTTCGATGTTGATTAATCAATCTCTTTGCATATTTAGTATGTCGTTCTTTTCGGGCTGCACCAATATTGACACCCATCTCTTTCAATCTGGTCAGCGAGTGGGATTCACAGCCCTGAAACTCCTCTGCTCGGAAAGACTCTCAATGTGTGAAGAATGTCATTTCGTTTCATCCGTGCAGTTCTACCTGCTTGTCAGGCCGAAGAACCGTGTTGAAGAAGTGTGCGCCAGGCTGATCTGTCTTGACCAACATTCTCCCAATTGTCGACATCTATGCCAAAGGATTTCATCGAGTTCTTGATTGTGTCTTTGAATCGCTTTTTCCGACTACCCTGTGAGCGTTTACCGTTATGCAGCTCCCCATAAAAGAGTCGTTTGGGTATTTTGCAATCCGGCATTCGAGCCACATGTCCTGCCCATCGTGTCTGGGACTGCATCAAGATTGTATAGATGCTGGGGAGAGCAGCTCTTTTAGGACCTCTGTGTCTTGGATCATATTCGGCAATTTGATGTTCATTATTTTTCTGAGGCAGACTGTTTGAAAGTGGGTTAGCTTCGTTGCGTGTCGCTGAAATACAGTCCAAGTTTCGCACGCATGAAGAAGGACTGGGAGCACGACAGCTGATATACCTTCAGTTTTGTGGCTTGGCTAATGCCACATGTGTCAGACGTTTCTATGTAGTCTGTCAAAAATGCTGCTAGCTTTAGAGATTCTGGTATTTATTTCATGATCTATGTTGACAATTTGGGACAGTGTGCTTCCAAGATAAGTAAATCTGTTCACTAATTTCAGTTTCTTGCCGTTTGTTGTAATATTTGGTTCGGCATATACTTTTCCAGGAGGTGGCTGGTACCATGATCAGATTTCTCTGTATTGATGGTAGGCCCGAAGTTGGAGCAGGCTTGTGAGAATCTGTCCATGCTAGTCTGGAGATCTGCCTCAGTGTTGGCAGTGAGGCACAGTCGTCAGCAAATAAGAGATCTCTGATGGTATCAGACTTTACCTTTGTTTTTGCTTGAAGTCTCCTTGGGTTGAAAAGTTTTCCATATGTATGATACTTGATGTCGACACCCATGTCTCCATCTCTGAATACATCTGTCAGCATGGCAGAAAACATAATGCTAAACAGAGTTGGTGCAATCACACAGCCTTGTTTGACTACATTCAGGACGGGAAAAGGCTCTGTTAGTTCGCCTTGGTACTACACTCTGGTATGTATTCCCTCATACAGTTGTTGCACAATCGATACATTTTTCAGCACAGCCATATTTAGCCATGATCTTCCAGAGACCTTCTCTACTGACCGTTTCAAACGCCTTGGTCAAGTCGATGAACGCTGTATATAGGTCACGATGTTGTTCTTCGCAGTTTTCTTGTAGTTTCCTTGCAGCAAATATCATGTCTGTGGTCCCGCGATCTTTACGGAATCCACACTGGCTCTCCTGGCAAGTGTCCTCGGTCAAGATGAACCGTGAGGCGGTTCAAAAGGATTCTGGCAAATATCTTTCCTGCAATAGATAGTAGGGAGATGCCTCGATGATTGTTACACTCATGTCGGTTTCTTTTTCGTTTATATAGGTGGATGAAGGATGCATCTTTCATTTCTTGTGGGATGATTTCACTCTGCCATATTTGTTGGAAGATAATATGGAGCTTCTCAATGAGAATTGTGCCGCCCTCTTTGTAGATCTCTGCAGTAATTGAATCATCGATTTCACTCTCTCGCCCAATTCCTTCTGTTTCCAGTGGTAGGACAAAGTCAAGACGGCTGGAGAAGGATCCGGTGCAGCGGATGACCAGGGCGCTCCACGTGCCTGGCCGTGCTCACTACGCTCCGTAACGCGTTGCTGGCAGACGCCGTCTTGTCCGTTGAACCAGAATATGGTTTCTTCCGCACAATTTGTCGAGTCCAGTCTTCGCATGCAGGGTTAGCATACCCTGATTCACCGATTGACTTAGTACCGAATCGGTTTATCGCGCCTGGTTTAGCCTGCCTATTAATTAGTTATTACTAAACTGTCATCACCAAGTGCCGTCTCCGCATTGTAGGTTGCCAGCGACGAACCTCCAACTTCCCCTGTCTATTGCCTTTATGCTGTACTCTGTCATGCTGTACAGCATGTCAATATCGTGATGTTTTCCGCACACTTATGTCTTGGTCTCTCTCTTACTAGATTCAGAACTTTGCAGATAGACATGACCTAAAGAACTTTTATTATGCACGTAAAGCGGTCTATGGTCAATATCACCATCATCGTTCACTCTCCTTAGCTCAGATGGAACTACACTACTGACAGATAGGGAAACAATTCTTCTTCGCTGGAGTGAGCATTTCAACAGCATCTTAAATCAACCGTCATCTATAAATGACATAGCCATAAACCGCCTGCCTCAAATCCCCATAAATGACGCATTAGATGAAACTCCAACTCTAGAGGAGACAAGAAGAGCTATTTCTCAGATTTCTAGCTGCAAGGCTCCCGGTGATGATTCAATTACTGCAGAGATCGACCCATCCTCAATTGGTTACCAGAAAAAGGAGTAAAGGCGTCCGACGTGTGTTGATCACATCGTGAGTCAAAGAGCAAACAAAAAAATAGGGGCCTAGCACGACATTCCCAATATACAGCGATCTGTGAAAAAGAGTGTCTTTACTTTCTTTTCGATGTTAGCAACTTAACCATGTCATTGAATGTACTATTGGTAATTCCTAATCTCGTCCTAATTATTCATGTTTGGCGCATGTACATGTATATACCAAAATGTAAAGAAACCCATTTTGATATCATGAGGTCTTCATTCTGTAATACAGGTTACCGATGTATTTTTTGTAGGTATATGCTACTAGATAATATAGAAGAGAAAATGATGAAAGACAGTGTGATTATTGTATTAAATGTATACTTCTTGCTACATTTCATTTGTGAATTAATGACGATTTTCTCAACATTTTCCCCCAGAAATACTGTGGTAACGAGCCTATTAGGAGAGGCAAAAAACAAGGCGTATTACAACGCCATTCTAGCCAACTTTAAGTATGCTGACCCTAATGTTTTCGCCGCTGCAGAAAGCAACATATAATAATGTCATAATTTGTCTTTGTGAAAAGATAAATTCATTGTCGAATAAATATATATATATGAAACTATCTTAATTATTTCAAGTGTGAAACATTTCTCTCCTTTGCTTACAGTAGATATGTACATTCAACCATGTCTCAACCACACAAGAAACAACAGAAGACTGGAGGAATGCAACAATAGTTCCCATCTGGAAGAAGAAATGTGCCACGTATAGAGGAATAGCGCTACTGAGCCACACTGGAAACATATTTTGCAAAATACTCGAAAAAAGGCTCCGCCACACCATCGACCCACATCTTAGTGACTCGCAAATGGGATTCAGGAAAAACAAAAAATGAACAGACACGATATTCGCCCTTAGGTATTCGCCGAAAGGACTGTCGAATCCGACAAACACCTACACGTTGCATTTGTAGACTAGGAAAAAGCGTTCGACCGAGTAGATAGGTACAAATTGTGAAAAATACTAACAACCTATGGTGTTAATGAACACCTAGCTAAACTTTGCAAGAGCCTTTATACAAACAGCCAGTGTATTCGAACAAACACAGGACTGTCAGAAAAGTTTCACGTAGGATCAGGAATAAGATAAGGTTGCGTACAATCCCCGCTGTTGTTCATATATTGATCGAATCTGTAAAATAGCTAACATATATTGATCAAATCTGTAAAATAGCTAACATCAGCGAAGGAAACAACCTGGGAGAACTCTTAAACGAATTTCTTTTTGCAGATGATCAGGCAATTATATCAACAACAGAAGAACAGCTACAACAACACATTAACAAACTCCAGTTAGCATGTACCGAATACAATTTGAGAATAAGTATCGACAAAACAGAAGTAATGACATTTGCCATAGCGGAAAGCACTACCAATATCTGCATCGACAATCGCCCACTAAATCAAGTAAAAGACTACACATACCTGGAGGGCATTTTTTCAGCAAACGGAAGAATAACTAATGAAATTCAACACAGATGCAACAAATCAAATCAAATGATAGGGCAAATGGCGCCAATTTTAAAATGCAAACATGTCACAATGAACACAAAAAGAGCAATGTTCAACACAATATTTCTCCCCACATTATGCTACCAGTGCCAAACCTGATCACTGACAACAAATGATTAAAAAATAGTCACGACAGAGATGAAGTGTCTACGCAGAATGCTGGGTGTAACAAGAAGAGACCGGTTGAGAAATGAAGACATGAGGAAAAAGTGGGTACAACATCAGTGCTAGACTTCATCAAGAAACAACAAATTAAATGGTTCGGCCACGTAAGCAGATTACCAACGGACAGTGCATCTCAAAGAGCAATGCTGCTCCGATACAACTGATACAAAACAAAAGGCCGGCCACGCAAAAGATGGACCTCAGAGATAACAGAGGCAACGAAAGACACTATCTACGAAGCGCATACAAGGGCCCGTTTTAGAAATCTCTTCTTAACCTGACGCTGTGAGACAAACAGGATTGGAGAAAAGAAGAAGAAAAAAGATATGTAAATTATCGGAAATCTGATCAAAGACACGTTTAATACACACGTTTTATAACACTTTTCAAAGTAATCAACTGCAGTCGGTGGTTCTGCTGATTTTAGAACGATCATCTAACTTGAGTTAGGATACTATTACTAGAATTATACACAAGATCATTAAATATATTTTAGTAATAATATTAATAATACTCCAGTAATAATATTAATAATAAAGCCATTACTCATTAGGGTCGTAATGATAGAATCGCAAATACAAAATTCATACCACAGGTACATTTTCATGTGAGACGGACGAGTGTAAATAATTCCTTTTCTGATCAATCCTTAAAGAACCCTCCATCAGTCCATGGTTTTTTTTTTCTTCATTCTCTTCTCTGAGCACCCTCGAATGTTCCCTAAAGAATTGTTTTTTAGAGAGAGCTATGCATTTTTACATATCTGACATGCGAGCTTACGAAGACCTATCCAAATAGACAAACATAGACCCTGAGGTCAACAATAGGATAGCCAAAGCCAGTGCTGTGTTCGGAAGGTTGCGTGTGACTGTGTGGGAACGAATGGGGATGAGCCTAGCAACAAAGCTGAAAGTTTACCGGACCATAGTGCTAACCACGCTGCTGTACGCCAGCGAGATATGGACAGTGTATAGTAGACAAGCAAGAAAATTCAACCACTTGCACACAAGCTGTTGAAGCATACTATTTAAAATAAACAGACAGGACACAATTCCAGACACGGAAGTCCTCATGGGAGCAAAGTTCCCAAAGCGTCAATACCCTGTTACAGAAGGCCCAATTAAGATGGGTCGGTCACGTTACTTAGATGCCTGATAAACGCATCTCAAAAACAGTTTATATATGGCGAGTTTGAAGAGGGCAAATGTTCAGCTGGTGGTTAGAAAAAAACTCTTTAAAAACACTCTAAAAGTAGTCGAAAAAGAGGGAAGACTGCAGTAAAACTTGGTAAATAGCGAAACACGCCTTGTAGTAGTCTAGTTTTTACGGAACACATAGCTCATGTGATAATGAAGGCGAAGAAAGGTTTGACAAGAGATTAGGGTAATGGCTGCGGCGGATTGTGAGCAGCGCCATCTTTGTCTTTTATACCAGGGTCTCGTCCTTTCTTTGCTTGAGTATGCTCTGTCGATCCTGACTCTGAGTCATAGTCAGATAGATTGACTGGAAAGAATACAGAACGAGGCGATGCGCATTATACTTGGGTGCACTAAAGACACGTCGTGCAGGGCGATGTGCTATCTACTTGACTATCCTACTATGGAATATAGAACACTGATGAGCCGTGCACGAGCATACCTTCGAGTCAATGCTGACACACAACATCATCTGCACATGGAAATAAAGAGACAAAAAGGAAATAGGTTAAAAGAGGAAAATCTTGGATGGGTCAGGCCGAGGACTGTATTGAACAGGTGTGTACACTTGAAGACATCGATCCGGTGAAGAATGGATACCAGTGCCAACAGGAATCAATACATCATTTTCTGTATGCATTAAACTTGATAAAGAAAGCAGACAACACAACCCACTTGTCGTGGAGGCAGCATTTCAGGCATTAATTTCTGAGAACGCATTTGAGCATGATGTAATCACTTGTACGGATGGTTCGGTGATTCGACAAGTGTGGAGCTCGTGGGCTTTCACTGCTCAGGTCGGAGGAGATGTTGTGAAGGAAGACAGTGGTGGTTTTGCCGTGACAACCAGTAGTATTACTATGGAAATCATGGCGGTTACTAAAGCGATCGTTTGGCTGGAATCACAGACTTTTATTCATGCATGTTTTCTCAGTGACTCAATGAGTATGCTCAGGAAGATTGAAACAGGATGGGCTAGGAGACATTGGATGGAGTCGCTGGGGAGGTCTAAGCTGACAAAGATCACTTTTATTTTTGTGCCAGGGCATGCAGGTGTAAGGGGAATGAACGTGCGGATAAGCTTGCAGGTATGGCTGCTGTCCAAAGTGGGCGAGCAATGGACCAGGCTGATATTATAAATTCCTTAAGGGAGAGAGGACGTGTACATGATTCACGTAATAGCGGTGAATCTACAACTCTAACCAGACTGTAAGAACTCAAAGTTAAGTGTGGTGTAGCTCGACAAAAACGCTATGCTGGCAGACAAAGAAGAATTGTAAACCAACAAAGAACCAGTGTCGTTAGTTGCCACACGCTGCAGGACGTACTGAGGAAGAGATCGGAACACTTATGGACTAATTTGTTTGACGTGCAGTGATGGTATACGACTAAACTCAAACTAAACTCTTAAAGTGTCTCTGAAAGCCGCTTTGCTTAAGTCAGCAACCCGACTCGTACATCACTTGGCTCAAAAACACACACTAAGAATGGATTTTGGAATGTGTGAACGATGGCCACGGCTACAAAATCAGCCCAAATTGCAGAAGAAATGAAGAGATACGAGCTGGACATACTGGGGTTAAGTGAGGTGAGATGGCCTGGAACAGATAGAAGAGTAGTTAGTGGATTAACTTTCATATATTCAGGAGAGAGGATGGTACGCATTTTGAAGGAGTGGGTATAATGATGATACATAGAGTAGCAAAGAGCATGTTAGAATGGGAACCCACCTCGAGTCGGATAATCAGAGCCCACTTCAGTACCAGGCATGTCAATATGACAATACTTCAGTGTTATGCACCAACAAACGAGGCCGACGATGATAAGAAAGACAAGTTAGTAGTAATGGGGGACTTTAATGCCAAGGTTGAAAGTGATAATGTAGGGGTAGAGAGAGCTATAGGAAAACAAGGAATAAACACAATGAATGAGAATGGAGAAAGACTGGCGGAGTTATGTATGCTGTCAACCTTAGTAATTGGAGTTACCATCTTTGCACATAAGGAAATTCATAAACTTACTTGGCACTCACCAGATGGAGTGACCAGGAATCAGATTGACCATATGTGCATAAATACACATTTCGAACATCATTGCTTGATGTCCGTGCATACAGAAGAGGGGCAGATGTAGGAAGTGATCATAATTTATGCATAGGTAAAATGAAACTAAAATTAAAAATTCACCATACTAAAAAAGAACAACTGCGAATAGACAGTCAGACTACAAAATAATGAGGTAAAAGAGGAATATCATCTCGAACTTAAGAATAAGTTCGAGTTACTCAATGGTGAAAATGAACAGAACATTGAAGACAAATGGACTAAGATAAAGGACACACTATTGGAGGCAGCAAATAGTAGCGCAGGATTAAAGACGAAAGACAGAAAACCCTGGATAAGCGATGACACCTGGAAATGTATTCAAGAAAGAAGAAAGATGAAACTAACGATATTTAATACTAAGAATGCAACATATGAAATCCAAGCTAAAGAGGAATATAGACTAAATGACAAGGAAGTGAAAAGAGCGACTAGAAGAGATAAAAGAGCATATGTCAATCGACTGGCTGAAGAAGGGAAAAAGGCAGCTAAGACTGGAAACAGTAAAATGCTATACAATACACTAAAACAACTACCTGGACATTTTGTTTCAAAAGGTGGCCCAATCAAGAGTAAAGATGATAAAGTTCTAACATCAGATACCGAGCAGAAGAAAAGATGGGCAGAACATTTTGAAGAAATATTAAATAGACCTGATCCACCAGTACTACTCAAGTTTGACGAAGAGGCAAGAAACAGCTCTCTACCAATTAACGAAGAAATGATAAGTTTCGCTGAGGTCAAGGAGGCAATCCATATATATAAGTTCCAAAAAGTGCCTATATGTATTTCGAAATGTATTTGTTCACTAAAGAAATCATTTTAAAATAATAAAAAATGAAAAGTTAGTTGCACGCCTACAAGAAATTGGAAACAATATAAAAGACATTCGACTAATAAGTAACTTATATTAAGAACAGTGGCGGCTCGTGGTCATTTTTTTGGTGGGTCTGGCAAAAATTCGGAACAATTGTGGTTTTTGGAGTATTTACTATTTCTTGTCTATTCCGGGAAGTTATTACCCTTTCTCTCTCTCTCTCTCTCTCTTTATTTCTCTCTCTCTCGAGCGCGCGATCACGCTTAGACTGATGAACAAGATTTCCCCATAAATTCTGCTTTCATGTGGAAATCTGATTCATGCAGCCTTAGCATGAGTATATTTCGTCACATCTTAAGCGCCATTTGGAGCTCTGGTGCTTATCCTTAGGCGATGTGTCCGGTTTTAGCCAGCGTTTACTGGGTTTGGCGTGATGCTGACCACATCACCCATTGTGTGCCGACGGTCAATGAAAAATACAGGCCTAACACTGTATTGACCTATATACCACAAGGTATGAAAGGGTTCCTTTACTTTTACTTTTACTGGGTTTGCTCTCCGTCGTCTCGGGATGTCCCCAGCCGACCTGCAAGGCAACAGGTTGCTATTTTCTTTTAGGTAGCTACCCTTTAACAACCTTCCATCCCAGGTTGTTGAGCGTCATCTGCCCTGTTTATCAGTCCTTTTTTTTGGACTGCTTGGTTTGCCTGCCGTCCAGTTTTGTGTACGGTTTGCTCCACTAGACTTTGATTGTCCCCAAGGCAGTAGTAGTTATCTTCGAGGGGAATGGCGGTTATTGCTCTCTGGATGGAGACCCCATCTTCGAGGCTCGCCACCTCGCGTTCTTTTTGATGTCCATTCGCCCATTTCTGCTTGTGCCCTCGTCCACCAACCGGACCTGCCCCTTTTTATTCGTCACTTGTGCTCACATTGTTCAACTGGGCGATACGCTACCCATTTCTATCTCACTGTGCACAGTACACAGTTTATCACCATTCAGTAAGAACGTATGCACTGGATTCAAGCCTCGCTGGGCTTTTCAGTTTTTCTACACAATTGGGGCTTCCGCTCACCCCTACGTTTGCCCCGCCTTGTGGACGCTCTATCATCAGCACTGTGCATGTCTGTCCCCACCGCTGGGCTCCCCTGTGTATCGTCCGTATGCGTGTTCGCTCTACTTTGGTGCCTGCTCACCGTGTTTATCTGTTTTCTCACCGTGCTCACATTTACTATGCCTCGAGACAGTCATGACACGCAACTCAATTCGAGCTCCCATCTTGTGGCTCCGAGTTGTTCCCCATATGGGCCCAGTCTCTTCTCTGGATGCACCCTTCATCCCGTTATGTTTATTTGTTCAGCTTTTCCCATCGACCGGGAGAGATGTGCATTAATAGTCACTTTGGAATTCTGCTAGTCTGTGTTGCGAGCGGATCTCATCCAATGTAACTGCGTCTACATAACTACTTTTACCAGAGTAGAGAGTAGCTCTCCCTCGATCCCTACGCGCTTAGCCAGACATGAACCGCTGTCTGTTTCCAGAGTCACCACGTGGAGGGGGTAGGATCTTGGTTAGTGCCAGCTCACTAATCCTGGCGCGACGTTGTCCCTATGCGCCTTAGACCCCATTACTCCTAGGGAAAGCTCACACTAGTAAATCAAAAGCTGGCTGAAACCGGATGGGCGGTCCTAGTTACCATGGGCGCATAATCGACCCAACGTAGATCACCCCGTTCTTGTCAAAGGACCAATTATATATCACGAAAGGAATGATAAAATTGGCCGTGAATAACGTTCGAAAAAAAGAAGAAGACCTCATTAGCCCCTTTAGGAAAAAAACAAACGCTTCTGTTCTGTAACAGCTTGATATTAAAGAGAGTTGGCTATTAAATAATATAAAATCAAGGGCAATTAAATATTTAACTACCTAAACTAGATCAAGTGTCGTCAGTCGACAGGTCAGAGTTCACGGATATCGGACATACAGGGAAACCAAGATCAAAGGTCACGAATGTGGTCGTATTTATTGCTGTAGACAAGATGTATTAATGCAAGGAACAATTCCATAAAATTAATCTTATTTTAAGAAGATTTGTTTTTAGTACTATTATTTTCTATAATTTTATACTATTTTTATATAAAATTGGGATTCAATTGATAAACGGACTATTTGAGCTAGAGTCCTCGTTTATCTGGGAAATAGTTTGGCTGCGTAAAAATGAATATATCTTGCGGCTGAATGAAAATGACATTGTTTTGGCAATTATCATTGCAATAGCGATCAAAGGACAGAGGTCGCAATGTTACATCTTATGTAGGAACTTGTAAACTAGCCCCAAAGTAGTGCCCGACACAATGCTTGAAGTATTAGAGGCTAAATGAAGCTTCAGTATATATAATGTTTTTTTAATAAGGAGATATTATATAAATAACAGGATTGTTATATTATTCTGATATAATATTTATATTTTATTGTTATATATTCAACTGTCAAAGCTAATCAGTGTCAAGTTAAAAGTAATTATTACGAAAAAATAATTTCTAAAATAATAAGTACACGTTAATTCTTTTTGATTTGGTAGGACCGGTTCTTACTGGCCCCTAATGACCAGGGCGTATACTAATTAGGGGTAAAAGATTATGAATTTCAAATTTCAGACTGTGTATGATATTTTAGCGTTATATACCAACTATCAAAGCTAATCAGTATCTTGTTGAAAGTAATAATTATGAAAAAATAATGTATAAAATAATAAGTACAGGTTACTCAATAGTTTTGGTGGGGCCGGGCCCCTGGCCCTAATGACAAGCCGCCCCTGATTAAGAACAAAGTAATAACAATACAAAGTGTCACACTGGAGTGTGGTAAAACATAAGTTGGCAAAATATGACGTACGCTGAAATATATTTTGCGAGAATAAAAGATTTACACCAATTAATGAAAAATATCAATCAATCAAGTGCCATGCCTGCCGGCGTAGGCGATCATGTCTCTCCACAACTCTCTTTGCTTGGTGCATGTAATCAGTTCTGACGTCGATATTTTGTCGAACCATGATGTCAGGCCATCTAACGTCTTCTCCCTCTGTCTTCCACGATCTCTCCTTCCCTGAATTTTACCTGTAGTCACCAAATGTTCTAAACCTTCTCTTCGTATTATATGCCCGAAGAACCTTGATTGTCGGATTCTTATTCTTTTGATAAGGTTTCTTTGTGTGCAGACCTGATTTAAAACCTCCACGTTTGTTTTCTTTGGTGTCCATGGAATTCTCAACATTCTTCTGTAAAACCACATTTCTGTGGCTTCCAATGATCGTATTGATTGTTTTTTCAGTGTCCATGATTCGCGGCCATACATTAGTATTGGTTCAATATAGCATTGGAGTACACGTTTTCGTAATGTCATTTTCAGTGAGTTCACGCATAGTGTGTTCTTCATTTTCATAAAAGCTGCTTTCGTTTGAGCTATTCTACTCCTAATCTCTGTTGTACATCTTCCATCTGATGTTAGGAATGTTCCTAGATACTTGAATCGATGGACTTGTTTCAGTGTTGTGTTATTTATTTTGATATTGCATGTTGGTGTTTCTTGTTTCTTGGAGACAACCATAACCTCTGTTTTCTTTATATTCATGCTTAATCCTTTCTTTTCACTTTCTCTCACTAGTATGTCTATCAAGTCTTGCAGATCGTGTTCATTTGTAGCCATGAGAATTGTGTCATCAGCGTATCTTAGGTTGTTTATATTTTGTCCACCGACTGCTATTGCTGTCTTTTCTTCTATAGATCTCATGATGTTTTCGCTATATAAGTTGAATAGGTCTGGTGAGAGTACGCACCCTTGCCGTACTCCTAACTCTATCGCCTGATAGATTCCAATCTTACTCTCGTCTAATGGCTGCGCTTTGTTGCCAGTACAAAGTCTTGATCAGTCTAAGATCTTTACCATCAATATTTATACTTTCTAACATGCTGATTATTTCTCCATGTTTTACTTTATCGAAAGGTTTTGAGTAGTCTATGAAACATAGGTATAAGTCCAACTTCATTTCTATTGATCTTTCCATTATTGTTCTTATTGTATATATTGCGTTGTTTGTTCCTCTGCGTTCAACAAAGCCACATTGTTCTTCCTTAACTTCTGGTCTTATTTTGTTTCGTACCCTTCTCATAATAATGCTGAAAAGTAGTTTTGTTACGTGACGCATGAGGCTGATTGTGCAGTGTTCTTCGCATTCTATAGTTCCTGCTTTCTTCATTAGTGCTATAAAAATGGATTGTCGTAAATCTTTGGGTACATATCCGGTGTTGTAGATGTCATTGAATAATTTTGTTAAAACGCCTACGCCCAATTCACCTGTTGCTTCTATTTCTTATGTTGTTATATTGTCTGGTCCTGGGGTTTTGCCTTTTTCGTGTGTCTTATGACATTGATAACTTCTGATGGAAGTATTTGTGGTCCTTCATGGTTGTAATTTATGTTTATTTATTGTCTGTTATCACTGTATAAGGCCTTAATGTACTCTGTCCATCTTTCTATTTTCTTGTCTGTTTCCATCAGGATATCTCCGTTTTGATTTTAAACATCCAGTAGTTGTGCGTTTACGTCTGCCAAGTAAGTTGTCTACGTTTTCGTATATTGATTTGGGGTTTTCTTTGTGTTCTGTTTCGATCTGTTTGCATTTTCATTTAGCCACTCTTCTTTTGCTGTTTTACATTTTTGTCTTATATTTGTGTTATATTGATTCGATCATATTCTGCTTTATTCTGTTTGTTTTTCCTTCTATTTTCCATTAATTCCAGAATGTCCTCCGTCATCCATTTCTTTTTGATTCGTTGACATGTTGTGTGGGTTAGTTCCTTTGACGTTTGTTGGATTGATTCTTTAAGCATCTGCCATTGTTCTTCTATTGTTTCTATTTTTTCCATAGCGTTATATCTGTTTTGTATAATGCGTTTAAATGAGTCTTTCACTTTTGCTTCAGTCTTGAGTGTTGAGGAGTTCGATATGATGTTTCTTGCGCCCTCTTTATCTTCTTCAGTTTTATTCTTACTTGTCCTATCAGTAGTGTATGGTCACTGTCACAATCTGCACCTGGTCTTGTTTTTATATTTAGCAGTCCATTTCGAAATCGTTTATTTATCATAATATAGTCAATTTGATTGTGTGTGTTGTTATCTGGACTTCTCCATGTCCATAGTCTTCTCGGATGATGTTTAAACCAAGTGTTGCCAATTATCATGTTGTTTATTGTTGCCCATTCTATAAGTGTGTTCCCCTATCGTTTTTCTCTCCTAGGCCACATCCTCCAGTTGTCTCGTCTACCTTTTCAGAGCCTACCTTAGCATTGAAGTCACCCATTGCAATTGTCACCTCATGAGCCTTGCACTGTTTCATAGCTATTTGTAACTGGTTGTAGTAATCCTCTAGTTCTTCTTCTGTACTATCTGTTGTTGGTGCGTATATCTGTATGATGTTGATATCTACTGGTGTACCCTGTAGTTTTAATAGCAATACTCTCTCTGATATTGTCCAGAATTCTTTCACCATTTTTGCTCTCTCGGCATCTAATATTATGTCTACTCCTTTTGTGTGATTGTTTCCCCATGAATATATTATTCTAAAGTTGTCTGAATAACTTTCTCCTGCACCTATCCATCTCATTTCACTTATTGCTAATATGTTAAGTACTATCCATCTAATTTCACTTATTGCTAATATGTTAAGTACTATCCATCTCATTTCACTTATTGCTAATATGTTAAGTACTATCCATCTCATTTCACTTATTGCTAATATGTTAAGTACTATCCATCTCATTTCACTTATTCCTAATATGTTAAGTACTATCCATCTCATTTCACTTATTCCTAATATGTTAAGTACTATACATCTCATTTCACTTATTCCTAATATGTTAAGTACTATCTCATTTCACTTATTCCTAATATGTTAAGTACTATCTCATTTCACTTATTCCTAATATGTTAAGTACTATCCATCTCATTTCACTTATTCCTAATATGTTAAGTACTATCTCATTTCACTTATTCCTAATATGTTAAGTACTATCTCATTTCACTTATTCCTAATATGTTAAGTACTATCCATCTCATTTCACTTATTCCTAATATGTTAAGTACTATCTCATTTCACTTATTCCTAATATGTTAAGTACTATCTCATTTCACTTATTCCTAATATGTTAAGTACTATCTCATTTCACTTATTCCTAATATGTTAAGTTCTATCCATCTCATTTCACTTATTCCTAATATGTTAAGTACTATCCATCTCATTTCACTTATTCCTAATATGTTAAGTACTATCTCATTTCACTTATTCCTAATATGTTAAGTTCTATCCATCTCATTTCACTTATTCCTAATATGTTAAGTACTATCCATCTCATTTCACTTATTCCTAATATGTTATGTACTATCCATCTAATTTCACTTATTCCTAATATGTTAAGTCCCCCGTTCTTGTCATTTCTTGCTTGATGTTTGCTAGTTTGCCACTTTGTGCTAGAGTTCGAACGTTCCATGTTCCGATAGTTAAAAGTTGTTTTCTATCGGTGTTGTTTTGTTGGTCTGGTTTCATTTCGTTGTTACCGTTACGGTTGTGTTGAGACATGAATTTACTAGGGATAATTACGACGGTAGGTTCCTCTTGCTTTCCGTCGGGCAGTGACTCTACTAGATCACTAGCCGGTGATCGCAGCCATTGTCTCTAACTGAGATCATCTGCCTACCATCTCGGAATAGAGACCATAACTGACATTAATTGTCAGCTGCTCTCACATTCCATTCGCCACCTGCTTCCATGGCTTCAGTTGACCTAGTTCACAAGTTACCGGGAGAACACCGTGTTGCCGTATCGCTCAAACTGATAAATGTGTCCATTTCTCGAGAGATCCCGTTGACCCGATGTGGTGAATGTTTTCAAATGAAACATTACATGAAAGCTAGACGAACTAAATATCCTTTCTTCCGAAATACACATCAAATCCACTGAGAAACTAAGAAATAAACCACAATCCAGCACGCACTATCCGACTGCACGTCTTATCGCCGTCCTCTTGGATCCAGATGAAAAATATGCAAACATAAATATGCACATGACATAGTGTTGTTGGCTGAAAATAAGCTAGAATGACAAAAACAAGCGCAGAAAATCAACGGCACCACATGAGGTGAAGCTTAGAGACCGGTGCCAAAGTCAAGCTAACTGTGAGGACAGTCGCGTGGCACAGAAAATGTGAACACAAAGGTCGCACCACAATTATCAGCCTCCCGGGCGATGGCAAAGGCGAACAGACGAACATATAGGGATGAGAGGTGCATCCATAGTAGGGACGTGGGTCCATATGGGGCAAAACTTGGAGCCCAGTGCCCGAGTTGAGCTGCTTGTCCGGGCAGTCTCGAGGAAAGAAAAAGTCTAGACAAGTAACTTTGATAATGCTGTCTTGTATCGTGTCGACATATGGGAAGATTGCGGTGAACTCCGTATCAAGGGCTTAGCGCAGATAGATTTACTGGGTATGGTTGGCCGAGCGAAAAATATTTAAGTTGCGTTTTAGTGCCTAACAAAACTGCCATCGCTGGGACAACCGTGCAAGGTACTGTTGAAATAATAACTAACATCCCGGGAAGAACTGAGGCTTGTGATGCCTAACGGGACTGCCCTCCTTGGGACAACCAGGCAAGGTACTGTTGCGTTTCCCGGAAGAACTGAGGTGGGTGATGTTTGGCGAGCGCAAAATCTCAGTTGCGTTTCCAGCGTCGATTGAAAAGATCCTCTATATTATTTGTGATTGGCCCCAGTCTGGTGTTTCCCTGAACCAGGGAAAATGCAGGGTAGAAACTGTAAATTGTCACTTGCCGATACGCGCCTCAAGAAGGCTGAGAATGTTTCTATTTCGGAATAAACTCAAAGTGGTCAGTAAAGTAAGGCCGACAATGCAAAGATCTGGCAGGCTGTCAGAATCCGAACTTTGACGAAGGCCGGCACTTTACACGGTGTGTTATACGAGTATTACGCCGTCCTTGGACAAGCTTATGTGCTCCTTGAAATGTTCCTGATCCTGAGCGACCTCACAGTCAGAAAGGGCATAACAGTAGTAACTCACTGTTTGGCGTAGATCACAAAGCCCAAATATACGGCAAAAGCTGATTGAAAAGGCGTAGATCCGGGCCAAAATATTCGGTGGAATGGATCTTATCCAGCTACCCTAGTAAATCAACAGCTAACCTAGTAAATCAACAACTGGCTGAAATCGGGTTGACGGGCTTAGTCACCATGGGCGCATAATCGCACAATGTAAACCAACGGTCTTGTCAAAGATCAATTATATATCACAAAAAACATGATAAATGTGGTCGCGAAGAACGAACGCAAGAAGAAGATTAAAATAGATGTCTACCAAAAAAAAAGAACATTATCCGGGACGAATTGTGAACAGATGATAAATCAAAAACATGTCTTGTTCAACCACATGCAACAACTTCTATAAGCAATGAAACGATATGTTGGATATACTTTGAGAATAAATAATAGAAGAATCACAAATCAAGCATTGTATTGTTATACAAACTGTTAAATAAAGAAATGACTCCTTAGGAAACCCCAGAAATGAACTGAAAGAGTCAAGAGATATCGGACTCATTTCCATAGACGAAATTAAACGAGTTGCTCAGTATAGTTTAGTTTAGTCGACGGATCAGTATCACTGCAAATCGAACCAATTAGTCCATAAGTGCTCCGATGTCCTCCTCAATATGTCTCTCGGCGTGTGGAAACAAGCGACACCGGTTCTTTGTTGGTTTACTATTATTCTTTGGCTACCAGCTTAGTGTTTTTGTCTAGCTACACCACATTTGATTTGGTATTCATGCTGTCTGGTTAGTGTTTTTGTCTAGCTACACCACATTTGATTTGGTATTCATGCAGTCTGGTTAGTGTTGTAGATTCACCACTATTACTTGAATCATATACATGTCCTCTCTTGCTTAGGGAATTTATAATATCAGCCTAGTCCACTGTTTGCCCGCTTTTTACAGCAGCCATACCTGCAAGCCTATAGGCGCGTTTATTTCTCCTTACACCTGCATGCCCTGGAACAAAAATAAAACTGATTTTTGTCAGCCTTGACCTCCTCAGCGACTCTATCTATTGCATCCGGACACAGCCTGCTTAAATGTTCCAGACCATTGCTTTAGTTACATTGACCATGGTTTTATTTACACTGACCATGGTTTTAGTTACACTGATCATGGTTTTAGTTACACTGACCACGGTTTTAGTTGCACTGATCATGGTTTTAGTTACACTGACCATGGTTTTAGTTACACTGATCATGGTTTTAGTTACACTGATCATGGTTTTAGTTACACTTACCATGGTTTTAGTTACACTGATCATGGTTTTAGTTACACTGATCATGGTTTTAGTTACACTGATCATGGTTTTAGTTACACTAATCATGGTTTTAGTTACACTTACCATGGTTTTAGTTACACTGACCATGGTTTTAGTTACACTTACCATGGTTTTAGTTACACTGACCATGGTTTTAGTTACACTGATCATGGTTTTAGTTACACTGATCATGGTTTTAGTTACACTGATCATGGTTTTAGTTACACTAATCATGGTTTTAGTTACACTGAGCATGGTTTTAGTTACACTAATCATGGTTTTAGTTACACTGATCATGGTTTTAGTTACACTGATCATGGTTTTAGTTACACTGATCATGGTTTTAGTTACACTGATCATGGTTTTAGTTACACTGATCATGGTTTTAGTTACACTGATCATGGTTTTAGTTACACTGATCATGGTTTTAGTTACACTGATCATGGTTTTAGTTACACTGACCACGGTTTTAGTTACACTGATCATGGTTTTAGTTACACTGATCATGGTTTTAGTTACACTGATCATGGTTTTAGTTACACTGATCATGGTTTTAGTTACACTGATCATGGTTTTAGTTACACTGATCATGGATTTAGTTACACTGATCATGGTTTTAGTTACACTTACCATGGTTTTAGTTACACTGATCATGGTTTTAGTTACACTGAGCATGGTTTTAGTTACACTAATCATGGTTTTAGTTACACTGATCATGGTTTTAGTTACACTGATCATGGTTTTAGTTACACTGATCATGGTTTTAGTTACACTGACCACGGTTTTAGTTACACTGATCATGGTTTTAGTTACACTGATCATGGTTTTAGTTACACTAATCATGGTTTTAGTTACACTGAGCATGGTTTTAGTTACACTAATCATGGTTTTAGTTACACTGATCATGGTTTTAGTTACACTGATCATGGTTTTAGTTACACTGATCATGGTTTTAGTTACACTGATCATGGTTTTAGTTACACTGATCATGGTTTTAGTTACACTGATCATGGTTTTAGTTACACTGATCATGGTTTTAGTTACACTGATCATGGTTTTAGTTACACTGATCATGGTTTTAGTTACACTGACCACGGTTTTAGTTACACTGATCATGGTTTTAGTTACACTGATCATGGTTTTAGTTACACTGATCATGGTTTTAGTTACACTGATCATGGTTTTAGTTACACTGATCATGGTTTTAGTTACACTGATCATGGATTTAGTTACACTGATCATGGTTTTAGTTACACTTACCATGGTTTTAGTTACACTGATCATGGTTTTAGTTACACTGAGCATGGTTTTAGTTACACTAATCATGGTTTTAGTTACACTGATCATGGTTTTAGTTACACTGATCATGGTTTTAGTTACACTGATCATGGTTTTAGTTACACTGACCACGGTTTTAGTTACACTGATCATGGTTTTAGTTACACTGATCATGGTTTTAGTTACACTGATCATGGTTTTAGTTACACTGATCATGGTTTTAGTTACACTGACCATGGTTTTAGTTACACTGATCATAATTTTAGTTACACTGAGCATGGTTTTAGTTACACTAATCATGGTTTTAGTTACACTGATCATGGTTTTAGTTACACTGATCATGGTTTTAGTTACACTGATCATGGTTTTAGTTACACTGATCATGATTTTAGTTACACTGACCATGGTTTTAGTTACACTAATCATGGTTTTAGTTACACTGACTATACTCATTGATTCACTGAGAAAACATGCATTTATAAATTTATGTGATCCAACCAGACCATGACTTTAGTTACTGCCATGATTTCCATTGTGAGACTGCTTGTAGTCACGACCAAACTACCAGTCTTCCTTCACAACATCCGCTCTGACTTGACCAGTGACAGCCCATGAGCTCCGTACAGGTCGAATCACTGCCCCATTCGTATAAATGATTACATCGTTCTCAGACTGGTTTTCAGAAATTCACGATTGAACTCCTACGTCCACGACCACTGTGTTTTCTTGTCTGCTTTCTTTATCAAGTTTGATACATACTGAAAATAATGTATTTTCATGTTGGCATTGGTATTCATTCTTCACCTGGTCAATTATCAGAACCTTCTCAGGATAGTATGGAATAAGTCACTTGCAGTCCCATTGACTGAAACTATTTTTGAGTGGAAATATGCCTTGGACACATGTTTTGGTTTGAAACACTCACAAAACAGAATTTCAGAAACTAGTTAATATAGTGGTGACATAAACTTACATTCAAAAGTCTAAACATGAAGAGCAAAAATAGGAAGTTATTGTTATCTCAGTATATCAGATTTCATAAAAATGCATCATCAACATAAGTCGGATGTTATTAAGATAATTTCACCAAATTAAATACATTAGATCTCTCATAACTTCAAATAGTAGTTGTAGTTCTAAAACAACAAACAGAATAAGCAAGTCAACAACACCTTAAGCATTATATGCTGCAAGTTGTTGTCTATTAACGTGTGAAAGTACTGACATTTGAAAACAAAATTTACGGAAACAATTTAAGGATTACAAGGAACAGACAGAAAAATACGGAAACAATTTAAGGATTTTAAGGAACAGACAGAAAAATGTGTCTATGCCACATAAACGTAATTTTACAGAAGAAAGCTGAGAATTCCATGGACTATAAAACTGCTTAATGTTGGATGTGATGCATGAGGTCAACGCACACTAAGATCGGCTTACTATCAACGTAGGCGAAATCAATATTAGAGACAAGACGTCAGAAAGAGAGCGAGAGGGAGAGAGAGAGATAGATAGAGAGAGAGAGAGAGAAAGAGAGAAATTTCTCGACAGTCTAAATTCATGAAATAAAACAGTAGAAACATGTGATATATATTCTGGTAATGATCTGATTGATTCAAATGTTCACTGACGTGTTAGTAAAGTGTTATATACTATACTAATGATTCAAATGTTAACTGACGTGTTAGTAAAGTGTTATATACTAATGATTCAAATGTTCACTAACGTGTTAGTAAAGTGTTATATACTATACTAATGATTCAAATGTTCACTGACGTGTTAGTAAAGTGTTATATACTAAGTTAACATTTTCGAAAATATATTGAAAGTTTAGAATTGGCTCTATATAACTAGCACAGAGAATTTTGGAAATTGAAGGAGGAGAGAGAATATGTCTGTCACTAAGCTAAACTATTATGTATAGGGAAATGTTGAAATCATTGCTGTCCTAGTGTATATTAGACACTAGCTTGTTCTGGTATGGAGTCTGTATTACTATCCCATGGAGACATATCATTCACCGTATAGCTGCCACTGGTTGTAGTGCTGTCTCCGTCATCGACGGTATCAAAACTCTGATCTAGCGTCAGCCTCAGTTCATCACATCCAAGATTATGTTCAACACCAGGTCGAAAGGCCGTAGATGATTTCCATCGCTCTCCACCAATGTTCGGTATGAAATTTTGAATACCACTGTTTGCTGGAAGAAGTTCAGATAACTCATTCCGGAAGTCTTCGCGGAAGGAGACGTGTTTGACTGTTACACCTGAAGATCGAATCGTGAGTTTTGATGGTAATTTGGTGTCCAATAAGAAGCCGACCTGGCGAGGAGTCAAGTGTGAGAGATCTGAACGTGGAATGTTTGTCGCCTTGGTCAACGTAGGCGATCTACTAGCTAAGTCAGAGTCACTGAGGTTGTTCATATTGGATCCATCTGCAAATGGCAAAAAAAACAACAAATAAATTTGACAACAGTTAAGTGAATACACATACATGCACATATTATGGGAGGATTATTTACGTATAATAGGTACATAATTGAGTTTCTAATAGCATTACAAAAAAAGTATTAATTAAACTTAGATAAATACAGATTTATATTTAAAATAATTTTCTTACATCACTTTGTTCTCATTTTCTAAGAGAGTACGCTGAGAGATTCTAAAGAGAACGAGTAATTTAGACAGCTTGATCCAGGCTGTCGTTACTCATGTGCATGGCGTCAGTTTTATTTTCTCCCAACAGAAAAAACGTTTCACCTTACGTAGAGGTTGAACACTGGATATTTCCGCTAGGAAACTCAACCTAATTTAACCAGTTGGTCAACAGCTCTTCGGGTGACATTAGTTATTCTTAAATTTAATTCACAGTCAAATATGATCATTCCATTTAAAATTCACAGTGAAATATGATAATTCCATTTAAAATTCACAAATAAAATAAAACTTAAAGTTTATGCTATGGTTCCGTTTATCAGTGGTTCTTAACGAGAGCGGTATGTCTCCCTCCGAATCCAGCGGTGATGGAGGGAGGAAAGTCGAATTAAATAAATGCTGAGAATTATTCTGAGTAGACGACAAGATGGTCAGTATTTTTTTGTATTTACGCAAAAATTAAGTTATAAAGTATTAAAAACATGATTGTTCTCAAGGCGACAATCACATAGGGCCCTACTATAATCATATAACTTTCTTATCAACTAAGTGAATGACTTACAAGTCAACATTCCCAAAGCAATATAGGCAATAGTTTCGCATTTTATTAAAACAAGATTTAACAAACCACTTGATACCTTGTGTGTTTTTGATATTGTCTTACCGAGATCATTTGCTTCCTTGCAATTTTCAAATACAAACTAAATATTTATATAGCCATAATTAATGTGCGCAGATGACACAGTTTTCCTCTCAAATAGTGTCAATGGTTTGGAACGTCTAATTTAGTATGTCAAAAAACAGCGAAGATCAGAACCTCTTTCAAAATAAAATAAAAATAAAATTATGTCCACCGACAAAGTAAAATCTCAACCCAAAATTACCATCAATAATGAAGACATTGAGAAAGTGCATATCTTGATGTTATTTCTTGGTTCCCCCTATGTCCCTGAAAAAGTGGGTACAACATCAGTACTAGACTTCATCAAGAAACAACAAATTAAATGGTTCGGCCACGTAAGTAGGTTACTAACAGACAGTGGCACCTCAAAGAGCAATGGGTTCAAAGCAAAAGGCCGGCCACGCAAAAGATGGACCTCAGAGATAACAGAGGCGGCGAAAGACAGTATCTTACGAAGCGCATACAAGGGCCCGTTTCAGAAATCTCTTCTTGACCTGACGCTGTGAGGCAAACAGTTTTAGAAATATCTTCTTGAATTGACGCTGTGAGGCAAACAGTTTTATAAATCTCTTCTTGACCTGACGATGTGAGGTAAACAGTTTTAGAAATCTCTTCTTGACCTGACGCTGTGAGGCAAACAGTTTTAGAAATATCTTCTTGACCTGACGCTGTGAGGCAAACAGTTTTAGAAATCTCTTCTTGACCTGACGCTGTGAGGCAAACAGTTTTAGAAATCTCATTTTGACCTGACGCTGTGAGGCAAACAGTTTTATAAATCTCATCTTGACCTGACGCTGTGAGGCAAACAGTTTTAGAAATCTCTTCTTGACCTGACGCTGTGAGACAAACAGTTTTAGAAATCTCTTCTTGACCTGACGCTGTGAGGCAAACAGTTTTAGAAATCTCTTCTTGACCTGACGATGTGAGGTAAACAGTTTTAGAAATCTCTTCTTGACCTGACGCTGTGAGGTAAACAGTTTCAGAAATCTCTTCTTGACCTGACGCTGTGAGACAAACAGTTTTAGAAATCTCTTCTTGACCTGACGCTGTGAGGCAAACAGTTTTAGAAATCTCTTCTTGACCTGACGCTGTGAGGCAAACAGTTTTAGAAATCTCTCTTGACCTGACGATGTGAGGCAAACAGTTTTAGAAATCTCTTCTTGACCTGATGCTGTGAGGCAAACAGTTTTAGAAATCTCTTCTTGACCTGACGATGTGAGGTAAACAGTTTTAGAAATCTCTTCTTGACCTGACGCTGTGAGGCAAACAGTTTTAGAAATATCTTCTTGACCTGACGCTGTGAGGCAAACAGTTTTAGAAATCTCTTCTTGACCTGACGATGTGAGGCAAACAGTTTTAGAAATCTCTTCTTGACCTGACGCTGTGAGGCAAACAGTTTTAGAAATCTCTTCTTGACCTGACGATGTGAGGTAAACAGTTTTAGAAATCTCTTCTTGACCTGACGCTGTAAGGCAAACAGTTTTAGAAATCTCTTCTTGACCTGCCGCTGTGAGGCAAACAGTTTTAGAAATCTCTTCTTGATCTGACGCTGTGAGGCAAACAGTTTTAGAAATCTTCTTCTTGACCTGACGCTGTGAGGTAAACAGTTTTAGAAATCTCTTCTTGACCTGACGATGTGAGGAAAACAGTTTTAGAAATCTCTTCTTGACCTGACGCTGTGAGGCAAACAGTTTTAGAAATCTCTTCTGACCTGACGCTGTGAGACAAACAGTTTTAGAAATCTCTTCTTGATCTGACGATGTAAGGCAAACAGTTTTAGAAATCTCTTCTTGACCTGACGCTGTGAGGCAAACAGTTTTAGAAATCTCATCTTGACCTGACGATGTGAGGCAAACAGTTTTAGAAATCTCATCTTGACCTGACGATGTGAGGCAAACAGTTTTATAAATCTCTTCTTGACCTGACGCTGTGAGTCAAACAGTTTTAGAAATCTCTTCTTGACCTGACGATGTGAGGCAAACAGTTTTAGAAATCTCTTCTTGACCTGACGTTGTGAGGCAAACAGTTTTAGAAATCTCTACTTGACCTGACGATGTGAGGCAAACAGTTTTAGAAATCTCTTCTTGACCTGATGCTGTGAGGCAAACAGTTTTAGAAATCTCTTCTTGACCTGACGATGTGAGGTAAACAGTTTTAGAAATCTCTTCTTGACCTGACGCTGTGAGGCAAACAGTTTTAGAAATATCTTCTTGACCTGACGCTGTGAGGCAAACAGTTTTAGAAATATCTTCTTGACCTGACGCTGTGAGGCAAACAGTTTTAGAAATCTCTTCTTGACCTGACGCTGTGAGGCAAACAGTTTTAGAAATCTCTTCTTGACCTGACGATGTGAGGAAAACAGTTTTAGAAATCTCTTCTTGACCTGACGCTGTGAGGCAAACAGTTTTAGAAATCTCTTCTTGACCTGCCGCTGTGAGGCAAACAGTTTTAGAAATCTCTTCTTGATCTGACGCTGTGAGGCAAACAGTTTTAGAAATCTCTTCTTGACCTGACGATGTGAGGTAAACAGTTTTAGAAATCTCTTCTTGACCTGACGATGTGAGGCAAACAGTTTTAGAAATCTCTTCTTGACCTGACGCTGTGAGGCAAACAGTTTTAGAAATCTCTTCTTGACCTGACGCTGTGAGGCAAACATTTTAAGAAATCTCTTCTTGATCTGACGATGTAAGGCAAACAGTTTTAGAAATCTCTTCTTGACCTGACGCTGTGAGGCAAACAGTTTTAGAAATCTCTTCTGACCTGACGCTGTGAGGCAAACAGTTTTAGAAATCTCTTCTTGACCTGACGATGTGAGGCAAACAGTTTTAGAAATCTCTTTTTGACCTGACGCTGTGAGGCAAACAGTTTTAGAAATCTCTTCTTGACCTGACGCTGTGAGGCAAACAGTTTTAGAAATCTCTTTTTGACCTGACGCTGTGAGGCAAACAGTTTTAGAAATCTCTCCTTGACCTGACGCTGTGAGGCAAAACAGTTTCAGAAATCTCTTCTTGACCTGACGCTGTGAGGCAAACAGTTTTAGAAGTCTCTTCTTGACCTGACGCTGTGAGGCAAACAGTTTAAAACTCATCTTGAGACGATGTAGGCAAAGTTTTAGAATTTCATCTTGACCTGACGATGGAGGCAAACAAGCTTAGAAATCCCTTCTTGACATGACGCTCAGTGAGGCAAACAGTTTTAGAATCTCTTCTGACCTGACGCTGTGAGGCAAACAGTTTTAGAAATCTCATCTTGACCTGACGATGTGAGGCATACAGTTTTAGAAATCTCATCTTGACCTGACGATGTGAGGCATACAGTTTTAGAAATCTCTTCTTGACCTGACGATGTGAGGCAAATAGGATTGGAGAAAAGAAGAAGATTGAGAACGTTACAAATTGTCTCTATATCATTGTCTCTATAATAAACAACAATGGAGATTGTACGACAGAAGCTACAAGAAGACAGCCATGGCATGACGTTGGCCAGCATGAAGAAACTATGGCACGATACAAGCAAAGAAAAAAAAGGAGATTTCTGAGAACATAAATATTCCCGGTGACAACATATGGATGTGAATCGTGGACCTTAACAAAAAATTTACAGAACAAAATTGAAGCATTTTAAACAAGGCGTTACAGAAAAGGTCTTTGATCATCCTGGACAGAATAAAAAACAAAAAAATATCATCATCTCCCGGAAGATTAAATATTTTGGCCACATCAAACATCATAGTGGTCCTGGAAGATCAAATATTTTGGCCACATCAAACATCATAGTGGTTTGGATAAAACAGTAATGAATGGCATGGTTCCTGGAGTACGACCAAGACGAAGGGGATGACCAAGACGAAGGTCAGAAGCTGAAAGAGGCGGGAGCACTTGCTAGAGACAGAAGGCTTTTCAGGCTGGCTGTGATGAAAGCTACGTTCCGCAAGGGACACACCTACTACTTGAAACTATCAAACTCAGGTCAGGGAACAGCAAATTGTTCAAAATAATCGAGACAGTGAGCAAGAAGATGAAAACAAGGTGAGATGTAAATAGAAATAGGCTACATCTACGGCGATTATTCATGAAGATAATGTTTCTTACAACTATCACCAATAATAAATAGACACTCGTTTTATTTGCATAAAGAAGGTATAACATCAGTCTGTGCAAAGAGCAAAGTTGAATGAAAGATTATATTTTGTAAGAGTTAGTTAGTTAGTTAGTTAAAAGAGGAATATCAGTTCGAACTTAAGAAAAGGTTCGAGTTACTCAATGGTGAAAATGAACAGAACATTGAAGAAAAATGAACTAAGATAAAGGACACGATATTGGGGGCAGCAAATAGTAGCGCAGGATTAAAGACGAAAGACAGAAAACCCTGGATAAGCAGTGACACCTGGAAATGTATTCAAGAAAGAAGAAAGATGAAACTAGTGATATTTAATACTAAGAATGCAACAGATGAAATCCAAGCTAAAGAGGAATATAGACTAAAAGACAAGGAAGTGAAAAGAGCGGCTAGGAGAGATAAAAGCGCATATGTTAATCGACTGGCTGAAGAAGGGGAAAAGGCAGCTAAGACTGAAAATATTAAAATGCTATACAATACAATAAAACAACTTACTGGAACTTTTCAAAGGTTGGCGCAATCAAGAGTAAAGATGGTAAAGTTCAAACATCAGATACCGAGCAGAAGAAAAGATGGACAGAACATTTTGAAGAAATATTAAATAGACCTGATTCACCAGTACTACTCAAGTTTGACGAAGAGGCAAGAAACAGCTCCTACCAATTAACGAAGAAATGATAAGTGTAGCTGAGGTCAAGGAGGCAATCCATTCCTTGATAAACAATAAGGCAGCGGTGATGACAACATTACTGTAGAAATGCTTAAAGCGGCTGATGATACAACTATTAGCCAGGTGCAAGAACTATTTAATAAAGTATGGGAAGAAGAAACTGTCCCAGATCAATGGAAAAAGGGAATAATTGTTAAGATCCCCAAAAAGGTGATCTCAAAGATTGCAACAACTGGAGAGGGATCACCCTATTATAAGTAATAACCTAGACTTTCTGCAAAAATCATTCTTAATAGAATTAAAGAAACAGTGGACACAACCCTGAGAGAAGAACAAGCTGGTTTTAGACCTGGGAGAAGCTGCTTAGACCAAATAATTATCCTACAACTAATGTTTGGAGAAACATATTGAGAAGCAACAATCATTTACTAAATTTCTTCGATTTTAAAAAAGCCTTTTGTACTAGGACCATGTACGACCGTTTCCCAACTCCAAAGTAGTAGCTAATAGACTAGACAGGTAGTTCATAGATAGATAGTATAGTGGAAATTAGATAGGTAGAGAACATAGTGTTTACGCACAAAAGCTGCCCACTACGAGCAGATAGCAACACTAGAACGAAACATTGACGTAGTGAAACTAGTTGACGTAGATTAGTTAGTACTGCTTAGCGACGTAGTGACAACAAAGGAGACGAACATAAACACTAGACGCGAGGGGACGTGTTTTTTATGTCAGAAAGTCATAGCGTCCATAGACATGTAACTTCAATAAACATGTTATGACGCCTAAGACTGGTGTTTGTGCATTCATTTACCATCTACCATGAATAACATCAACCAATCATGAAATAGGAAGTTATCAATAAATACCAACTACACCCAAATAAAACATCACACTACAACACTTTGATAGTCTACACATAATCTACTTGTGGAATATTCTGAGATGCTATGGAATACCAGGCAAAATAATAAACATTATTAAGATCCTCTATGATGGTTCACAGTGTGCAGTTCGCACTGATGGTGGACACATCGACTGGTTTATGGTTGAAACCGGAGTAAAACAAAAGGCTGTATTCTATCTCCGCTATTGTTTGGATTGGCCATTGACTGGGTAATGCGAAAATGTTTCAGGAGCTAAACTGGCATCGATTGGGTAGAAATTAGTCAACTAGAAGATTTGGATTTTGCAGATGATATTGCCTTGTTCAGTAGAAACAACCAAGATATGCAAAGAAAAACAGACAACTTGTCATCTATAGCATCAAAAGTTGGACTGCAGATAAGCTATGAAAAAACACATATAATGAAGACACCTATGACAAGTAACGCAGATATCACCCTGGAATCTAAAATGATAAAAATAACAGAGCAGATATTTTCGTAAAGATTTATGAAAATATAACTTTATTTGGAAATGTATATCACATTTTTATTGGTAGTGAAAATTAACTTTGGCATATTTTTTGATCATGAATAAATTAGCACTAATGTTTACTTCAGATGATGCAATGTTAAAATTAACATCATATTGATTCTGCGAAACTATTTATTTATCCAAGTGCACAATCACGCCAACTGTAGTTTTGTATATTTCGTATATTTTATCAATCTAAGAAAACGTCTACACTATTTCATTGAATATCTTGCCAATGACTTTATTCATTATTTCTCGACAATACAACGTCACTGATTTTAATATAAATAATTACATCCGTAAAAGAAAGCATGAGATCTCATTAACTGTTGAATCACTTGGAGCACACAATGATTGAAAGGACAAATCAGTAGAAGATTTAAAACAAAATGAAAACTGTATAATGATTTTCAAACTAATACAGCAGCTTAAAGGATGGACTGAAATGTAGTTTTAAAAATAGACCCCCTGTCTATTTGCACCCTATGTGATTTGCACATTAATTGTTCAAGCTGGCAAGTCTTTCAATAAAGGCGAGTCTTTGATTACAACTGCAATTGTTGTAATTATTTTAAATGTCATGAAACAGAATGAATGTGAAATTACTCAAATCATCATTGGGAGTACTTCGTCAGTATCATGATATGTTGATGAAATGACAAATGATGGGCAACATTACTAGTTGCCCAACTGTAAGTTCAGGAATGTACTCTGCAATTCGATGGACTTGTGAAACTGTTGCCTTCTTGCTGGTTTATGTTAAGCGATTCACAACTCACGAAATGACATATTTTCTTTAAAATATCGATTTTCCAGAAGTGCTTTATTCTGTTAGTTTTATATTTCTAGAACTTGTACAACTTGTAACTTCAAACTGAATAAATCGCTGGATCGATTCAACATCTATTTTAGTGTCCTCATCTAACAGACAGTTGCGAAGAGACCGAAGAATATCCCCTTATCCATCTTCAACTCCCAAACAATCGATGCTTTTGATGCAAGCATGACCGCTCTCTCATTACCGTAAACACCCGCATGTCTCGGACAGTATATCCACGTAAGCCTCTGGAGGTTAGAAACTTCTATAGACGGCATCCACTCAAACTGAAGCCTGCCCTTCTGGATCTTGTGAAGCATCGACTGAGAGTCAGATACAAAAACGGCCCCAGTAAATGAAGTCCCAGAGATCCAATGGAGGGCAGCAGTAATGGCCTCAACCTCCATCCTCATACTAGAAGTAGTTGTCCTGTATGCCTCACTTCGCTCTGCAACAACCCTACCATGTGCATTAGCCAAGGAACCCCAGCCGGACTTCTTACCAAGATGAACCGACCCATCGGTATATACAACAACATCAATCATCCCTTGTATTATCTTCTATCAGCTGCTTAATTGCGAGATCAGCCTTCATGTTGCCCCAATCTCTACATTCTCTTCCAAGAGTAATGATAAGGTAGAGATAGTTGGTCATGCTACCATCTGTTGGGATCCATTCTTCCCTTTTGGTAGGGTCGCAACCGTAGTCACCTTGCAAATTGTTCTCTCAGCCTGGGCCATCCACGACATGCCATGCTTGATTCTCGAGCCTTTAACATCATTAGTGTTCTTGTCCAGTGGATGTCTCTTATCTCCAGTTACCCGCATATATGCCTTGGTTTGGGCGATTGCATGACGGGAGCGTAGAGACAGAAGGCCAAGCATATATCTCATATTTAAAATGGGGGTATCTCTAGTGCAGCCCAGGACTATACGCATACCGTTGTACAAGTAGAACTGGATGCCTGAGGGGCAGAGTGAGAGGTGTGTTTAATCAGCAAGCCAAGGGAACCATCAGTATGCATACTCTTGGTTTGGGATATCTGTTGGGAGAGACTGAGCACCTATGGGTCTGCTCGGAGTGCAATGTTGGCAGTTTAGTAACCATCAACAAATATATATCTCTTGAGTCGAAATGGATAAAAAAAATTTGATTTAAAAAAAAATTGAAAATGAGTTTTTAAACAGCCCACCCTCTCGGAGATTTAACGTGTTTTTTAAGAGGCAATGTCTAGAAATACCGTTTGGTTGGTACTTAGTGCTGGGGATCTCTATTCTATAAGACATATCGAATTATATATCATTGTAAAGTGGCAGTGTGATAAAATTGTGAGGGTTCATCCAATTCTATGGATGCTGAAGCAGCCACAGCTTATTTTTGCCAGGTCAGTGAGAAAGAGACAACTTGTTTATTGCCAGTTGCTCTGTGATGGAGATTGCAAAGCTTTTGTAGAGACAAATACATCTTTCAACAATGATATTCAAATTGTCAAAGAAGATTTTATCTATCGCAGAGGTTAAAAAAAAGGTTCTCTCAGTATTTGATTATATTAAAAAATGGTAGTTCTCTCATGCTCCACACCAAAAAATAACTCAGAAGGATTGAGACACATTTAATTCAGGTGAATTTAACTCTCAGTAGACTAGGGTAAAAGCACAGCCAGGCTCTAGCACAGGCCAGAGAACTGGCCGGGTATTCCCTGACCTAGATAAGAAAAGGGATCTGGAAATTACAGATTTGATAGAACACTGCACGCTTTTTGCAATTTTACTCAATTCTGTGAGTCTATGGTTATTTATTGGTGAAAAATATTTATGATATTGATATTCCTTATTGTTAAACTTAACTTGTTGCATAATATAACTTCGATTTATCATTTTGTGTTGATTTTAAAATGAATTCGTCTATATACACCAATACTGGAATGCGAGGTCACGTGGTGTAGTTGGGGTCTGATTTCCCACAATTCTGGGCCCGAAGGCCCAGTAGTTTATAGTTGGCTCTGGTAAAAGCCATGGTTTTACAAACCATTTGTTGTTAGAATATAAAACGCCCTTTAGTGTGGCTCCTGATAAAGAAGGTGTCCAACACAAAGCCACATAGTGTGGTTCCTGATAAAAAAGGTGTCCAACACAAAGCCACATAGTGTGGCTCCTGATAAAAAAGGGGGCCAACACAAAGCCACATAGTGTGGTTCCTGATAAAAAGGTGTCAACACAAAGCCACATAGTGTGGTTCCGATAAAAAGGTGTCCAACACAAAGCCACATAGTGTGGTTCCTGATAAAAAAGGGGGCCAACACAAAGCCACATAGTGTGGTTCCTGATAAAAAAGGGGGCCAACACAAAGCCACATAGTGTGGTTCCTGATAAAAAAGGGGGCCAACACAAAGCCACATAGTGTGGTTCCTGATAAAAAAGGGTCCAACACAAAGCCACATAGTGTTGCGTTTGGTTCACGAGGAGTTAATATATAACCAAACTGGAAGGAAGTTCTGTCAATCATACAAACGATTTATGTGAAAATTCTTCGGCAAGTTAAAGATCTTTTCATATTTCACCAAACATATTTTTAAATTGCAGTTTTCTCACAATTGTGATTTTCACTCATATAGAAAGTGTTTAGCAGATTAGTCTCAGTAACCATTCAAGATATCAATATGAAATTTGGCACACAAATAGATATATCAATACTCTGGGTACTCAGATATAGAAATACAAGTTTTGAAAAATATGTTTTTGAAAACAATATTTTATGTAACCATAAGTTTCTTTTTTTGGGGGAAGAAATAGTGTATGTCTTATTCATTGCACTTCCATCGGCTTGTTATCTGTCCCAGAACAATTTAAAGTTTCTAGTTACCTAGAACGTAGGCTTATTTAAGTATTTCAATTAAAAAAAAAGAATAATATGAACTAGTTGTGAGTACTTGACTACTTTACGACAGTGTTTATAATCTAACATTGCCGTCATTTCCATGGCAACATGACAAGTAATTATTGTAAAAGTTATATACTATTTCATCTCATTTGACAAAGAAATAAGGAAGTTAGCAACCGTTTGTCCCTGACTTCCCAGTGATGTACAAGATGGTGAACTTTATAAGAAAAATGATAATTTGTCCAAAAAAGCTTTTCACTTTCGATGCATGCTCCAAATCTCAAATCCTAAGTCGGTACTAGTGAAAATATAAATTTAAACTGAATTGATATTTTTGGGAGCCATGCATACTTCAACAACACCAAATGGGACAATATTAATCAGAAACACTATATAACAAAGTTTTAATATGATGAACAAATTCTCCCTATTTTGGGAGAACTCTTTGTATGTGTAATCTCACTGTGTAATATTTCAAGCTGTTAGCGAGCACTCTGAACAAATAAAAGTCAATTACCTTTAACAGGGGACTGCCTTCCGTGACTTTGGCTATCTTCTTCACTTCCGCCACGTCCGCTGTCGCACGTGGTGCTCTCCCCAGAGTCATCGCTTGTGACATCATCACTTTGGCTGTTTTGGGCTATAAACTAGGTTAGAATAGAGGGGGAAAGAGAAAAACATAATGAAAAACTATTATAGTTCGTTCAACTTGTCCATGCCGACAGATAAAAATGTGTATCGTTGTAATAATTTGATAAATCGAAAACTTGCATGTAAACTACACATGCTCCCGACGTTACAAAAATACTTGTTGCCATTAAAACAATCCTACCATCTAGAAGTTTCCTTCTTTGTGCTATATATTTAACCCCTCTTTTGACTTGGTTGAAGAAAACTCATGTTTACAGCCATTTAATACATCGATGACAAAAATATCAATATTCATGTTCGAAATATATATTTTTTTATACACTATATTTTAATATATTTTTAAATATATTTTTAAAACAATTCTTGCATTTACCGTGCACCAATTCAACACGCTGTTGACCGCGGTAAACAAATGAAGTCATTAATGCCAGACGGACATTTAATTAAAGGAGTATATTGAAATTAGTGTGAAGATATTGTGTCATATTGTTGACTTCTCAAAACAGACATTGATATAACATTCCTAATGAGTTTGAAATGCAAATGTATTACAATGCAAAAAGTGCCATTATAAAAGTCCATTCAACTTGTCATGCTCACAGATAAAAATGTGTATCTTTGTAACCATTTGATTAAATTACTTGAAAACTTGTATGTGAACTACACGTGTTCCCGACGCTACCAAATATTTTTGCCATTATTTTTACCATGGATTCAAGATAGCAAAGTTTTAAACTGGTGTTAGATGGTTACCATATGATATTTGATTATATACACAGTATACAAAAACACAGTAAAGAAGAACAAACATGGCTTTACAAAAAATATTAAACATTTTAAAACAGTATGAAACGAAACTGATAAGAAAACAAAGATCAGAATACTAAGAGCATGCATATTCCCAGTGGCATCGTATGGGTGTGAAGAATGGACATTTACAAACCTGTCAAGCTCTCATTGAACCTTAAATATTCCCCCCAAGTCCAAAAACCAATACCCAGGTGGAACTACAAAAGAGCTGACTGGATACAGTTTGCGAGACTCAGCGACATCTACTGTGACACCATAAACACACACCAAAAAAGATAAAGAACATGACAGACCGGCTCAACACATCCATCTTGAGGGCTGCAAGAGAATCAATTCCTAGAGGTGCAAGAAGAGACTACAAACCTTATTGGTCAGAAGAGGTCCAACATGTTTAGGAAGAATTGAGTCAGGCCAGAGAAAGAGCAGAAATTGAACAGAGCATAGACAGCAACATATCACTGAAGGCAACCTCAGCTAAATATAGGAGAGCAGTTAAGCAAGCTGCAAGACAAAGCTGGAGAGGCAAGACTGAGAGTCTTAACTTGGACAGAGATGGAAACAAGCTATGGAAACTATCAAAAGTCCTCAGTGACGAAAACACCAACCATACTCCAATTGCCATAGAAATCAATAAACAAATTGCTAACAAGTAAAAGAGCTGCCAACATCTTTATTAAAAATTATGCAAGAGTGGACCAGGTCAGCATATCCACAGAAAGACTAAATATGGCAGTGGAAGAGAGGCAATCTCTGGAGTACTCACCCACAGCACCAGAAGAACTCATGGTGTCTAATTTCACTATAGATGAGCTCGAAGAAGCACTTCAGTGGCTTAACCTTAAGAAGTCACCAGGAAAGGATGGCATCACAAATGAGATGCTCATCAACTTAGGCCCAAAAGCAAAGAAAAAACTGCTAAAAATTATGAATGCTAGCTGGAAAGTTGGGGAAATACCCAGTGAATGGAAAGAAGCAATCACAGTGCCCATTCTAAAACAAGGAAAAGACAGACTTGACCCAAGTAGTTACAGACCGATTAGCCTCCTTAGTTGTGTTGGAAAAGTAATGGAGAGACTTGTTAATAGGAGACTCATGTGACACTTGGAGCAGAAACAACTAATACTACCACAGCAGAGTGGATTTCGTCAGATCACAGATCAACAGAAGACCAAGTAACCTACATTGCTCAGAAAATTGAAGATGGTTTTCAAGAAAAGAAACACACACTAACAGTATGGGTCGATATGGAGAAGGCTTTCGACAGGATCTGGAGAGAGGGACTAAAAATAAAACTCCTCAAACTTGGAATAGGAGGACGCATGTATGGCTGGATATGTCACTATCTAAAAAACAGAACAGCCAGAGTACAGGTCCAAGTAAAACTTAGCAGGAAGGCTATCATGGAACAAGTTGTTCCCCAAGGAGGTGGTCATATCTCCCACACTATTTCTTGTTTTTATGAATGCCATTATGGAAGACATTCCTAATAGAGTGCATGGTGCAATCTACGCTGATGATCTGGCACTGTGGACACAAGAAGAATCGATAGCAGTAGCCACCACAAGGATGCAAGCTGCTCTTCAAAAGCTTGAAAAATGGACCAGTACCTGGCTGCTCACCATAAGTGAAAAGAAAACCACCTTCACAGTCTTCAGCCTCTCAAAGAAGAAACAAATGCTGAAACTCAATATAAATGAGCACCTACTCCCAATGGAGAGAATGTCCAACATATCTGGGAATCACCATGGACAGCAGAATGACTTAGAAAACACAGATATGTTGGACACAGAAAGCTGGAAAAAGAGCAAAGCAGAGAATGAGGATCATGAATAAACAAGCAGGCACCACCTGGGGTAGATTGTGTATTTTGAAAAGGTTATACACTGGAATTTTGATTACACATGAAATGTTAAAAAAGAAAGTATGATACGAATTGGCAAAGCAACATCAGCTTTTAAAGTCTAAATAAAATATGGAACTGCAAGTTATATAGTATTAAAACTAAATTACGAATTTTCAATTCAAATGTTGTATGAATTCTAACATATGCTAGTGAGAGTTGGAAAATGACAAAGACATAGAAAGCAAGTTGAATGTATTTGAAAATAGATGTCTGCGAAAAATAATGAATATAAAATGGAACGAATTCAGGAGAAGTGATGAAATCAGAGACATGTCTGGTCAACCACTAGTGACAACTGTTATAAGAAAGAGAAGATGGAGATATGTTGGGCACACCTTGATCAACGAATATCAAAGCAGGCATTGAAGTGGGATGCAATGGGTTCAAGAAAGAGAGGTCGACCTAAAGAGACCCTGAAACGAACTTTGCTGAGAGAGGCAGGAAATATCGGTCTCAGTTCCATGGAGGAGATTGAGCGAGTTGCCCAGGATAGAACGGTATGGAGAAATTACTTGCAGGCCCTATGTAACGTATAACGGTACGAGAGGAATTATTATTATTATTATACACTGGAAGAGTTTAACCAGTACTCGCGTATGGCATATCAGCCTGGGCCACAGCCTCCAAGACACAATTTGAAAAGCTAAGCAGAGTTCAAAACCAGGCCTCACGAATCATCACTGGAGCCATGAAGTCTACCCTCATAGAAGTACTTGAAACTGTGACAGGGCTCCAACCGATGGAGGACAGACAGGACGTGAAGGTTCTTCAACAAGGAGAAAAATTCAAGCGACTGATGAACCATACACTGCACCTCCGAATCAACAGCTACGGTAGGGGCAGATTAAAAGAAGTAACTTCGTGGCAAACTCCAAAGAACTTGCTCAAAAAGATGTAATATTAGCACTGGCTCAACCAAGACACATTCAACCAGCCAGCACCTCTCCTCCCTGGGTCTCCCAGAGCTCTCAGAAGAAATAAGTGGCATTGGCAAGAAAGGAACATAGACAGACCTGGAGAGAAAGCTCATCGCAGAAAAACACATAAACGAAAACTACCCAATGGACTCATGCATACATGAATGGCCCGCTACAGATGCCACCCACAATGGAGGAGGGGGAGTTGTTCTCAGACTAAAAAATGGAGTAGAACTAACTTTAGCTCTGGCCAACGGCAAGTTCTCGACCAATTTCAGGGCTGAGGGAGAGGCCTTCCGTGCAGCTGCAAAATGGCACTACAAAATATGAGCCAAATATATGGAAAAATAGTGCTCCTGACTAACGCATTGTCCGATATCTCAGCACTGAAATCTGAGAGGAACACAGAACTAAGTGATCTCAGGTCAACCTTAGCCCAGTTATCCCATGAATCTGAGAGGGTAGTAATCCAGTAGATGCCCTCACACTGCAATATCAAGGGGAATGAAGATGCTGACAGACTGGCTAAAGAGGAAGCAGGAATGTCCCAAGATGACAACCTGGTTAGCTATGAAGAAGCAAAAAACCATCGCCAAAGGGCACTACAAAGCAAAATGGGATAAAGAACACCCAAAACACAACAAGAATGATGGATATTACCAACCATCCAGAAGGGATCAGACAGCCATACCTCACCTCCGGACGGGTCACAACAGAATGAGGCACCACCTGTACACTAAATTCAAGATAGGCACCAACGACCTGTGCCCCTGTGGCTTGGCAAGTATGACAACATAACATATCCTACAGAACTGCCCCAGTATGCAGACCTGAGAAGAAAGAGGTGGCCCACTTACACCAGCGTCCAAGACAAACTGTATGGCGTGGCTGATAATCTGAGGCAGACGCTGTGGATGCAAGCCTGCCCGTTCTCTCATTACCGTAAACACCCGCATGACCAGGACAGTATATCCACGTAAGCCGCTGGAGGTTATAAACTTCTATAGACGACATTCACTCATACCGAAACCTGCCGTTCTAGATTTTGTGAACCCTCGACTGAGAGTCAGATACAACAACTGCCCCAGTAAATGAAGTCCCAGAGATCCAATGGAGGGCAGCAGTAACGGCCTCAACCTGCATCCTCATACTAGAAGTAGTTGTCCTGTATGTCCCACTTCGCTCTGCAACAACCCTATGCGCATTAGCCAAGAAACCCCAGCCGGTCTTCTCACCACGATGAACCGACCCATCGGTATATACAACAACATCATCATCCCTTGCAATTATCTTCTATCAGCTGCTTAACTGCGAGATCAGCCTTCATGTTGCCCCAATCTCTACATTCTCTTCCAAGAATAATGATAATGTTGAGATAGTTGGTCATGCTACCATCTGTTGAGATCCATTCTTCCCCTTTTGGTAGGGTCGCAACCGTAGTCATCTGGTCAATTGTACTCTCAGCCTGGGTCATCAGCCTGAGACATGCCACGCTTGATTCTCGTGCCCTTAACATCATTACTGTTCTTGTGCAGTGGATGTCTCTTATCCGCAGTAACCCGCATATATCCCTTGGTTTGAACGATTGCATGACAGGAGCGTAGTGACAGAAGGCCAAGCATATATCTCATCTTCACAATGGGGATATCTCTAGCGCAGCCCAGGACTATATGCATACCTTCATTCTGAACCCGTTCGAGTCGTTCACATTGTGATCTTTATATCGTAAGAGTTCAGAGTCCGTAATCTACCATTGACATAACCATTCGATCGAACAAAAGGACTTGCTCAATTCCAGTACTCTGCTCAAGGTGTACGGCCACCATAACTTTGAGAGCCGCAAGACCACGCTTGCAACGTTGTATCGTCTGTTAAATATGGTGTTTAAAAGATAGACTACGATCAAAGGTTATTCCAAGATGGTATGATACTGAGATGGTATGATAATATGAACGAGGAACTTAAAGAAAGAACTAAGCAAATACTAGTGGAGAAAGAGCTAAGGAAGAGACAATGTGTGTCCTATCCATCATTATTCTTGATGGATAGGACACACATTGAGAAGACCAATATTAAGCATTGCAAGAGAAGCACTGTTTTGGAACCGGCAGGGAAAGAGGAGTAGGGGAAGGCCTAAACACACCCGGAGAAGAGAGCTGGGTGCCGATATTAAAAGGAGAGGTAAAACATTAAAAGAATTGGAAGGAATGGCAGGAGAGAGGAAGATCTGGAAAAAGTTTGTTGAAGACCTGTGCTCCGTTGGGAGCTGAAAGGTGAAGAAGAAGAAGAATCAATACACAATATAAAAATAGATATCAATTTATCTAGTTAGAAGAATTGCAAATAAAACATATTACTGCATAAGAAGAATAGAAAATAAAACATATTACTGCATAAGAAGAAAAGTGATGTTAAAGAAGCACGGTTCTTTTATTAGACAAATAGTTTAAGATAGTTTAGTTTAGCCTGACGTCAGATCATCATTACTGCATATCGAACAAAATTAATCAGTATGTGATCTGATCTCATTCTCACTATGTCTCTTAGCCAGTGCCGGATTAGTCTAGAAGCAAATGCTACGGGCCCCGCGCTTCTTGTAGCCCCGCGCTTCTTGGGGCCCCGCGCTTCTTGGGGCCCCGCGCATATGTGACAGAGCTAAGCTCTCACTTGTCATAAACAAGGAACCAAGGTTGAGAGGTGGGTAATAATATCCTCCCTCATTTTCTTTTTATTTAGATTAGGACCAAGGTCATGTTTACTCAATTTCGGACTTAGATGGGCGATCACAATGAGCTCAATAACAACGTTATAATTTCGGACTTAGGTGGGCGATTACAATGAGCTCACTAACAACGTTACAGTTTTTTTATTTTTTGAGCATGAGTGTACCCTTTATGCACACAAAGGCTTGAAAGCTCGGACCCAATGACCATACAATTTTACTCATGACCCAGTTAAGGTTTCTGTTCGCCCAACAGGTTTTGAGCGCGAAACTTAGTTTAAAATAAATGCAAGTGGTCGTATGAAATATTAACCTAAGACATGAGCAGATCTGGACACTCAAATAAACCTCATGTCATTCACGCTTTTGTGAGAAACTGTTTTGCAATCGACTAGATGTCCCAGAAAATAATGCGAGGGCGGGACAAATGATAAAACCAGAAAACGGACACACTTCAAGGAACCGCAAAAGTGGAGCAGCAACAAGGAGCCTCAACAGAGAGCAGCAGGACTTTACAGAGACGTACAAAAATACAGAGACGTACAGAGAGTACATTTTTTCTGCTCTTCTAACTTTGAATGTATTTAAACCCTTCCATCTTGTTATTTTATTATTATTTTATTTTCCATAGCTAATTTTATGTTTCAGTGAGAAATTAATTTTAAAAAATAGTTGCTATCATTTTTCGTTTTCATTAATAAAAAAAATTGTAAATAGCATCATAGTCATGTTAAGTGGTTAACTTACGAAGCACCCTGTATACAATATATCATCATAAGTAAATTGTTATATCTTAAAACGTTGTCCAAACTTTCACATTTATATGTAATATTAGTAGGAAGTAGGATCATTACATTTTATTTTTAAATTCATGTTTGTCTTCTTCCCATTAGATTGTGAAAGGAAGTAGCGAAGTGAAACATATGAACAGTGATTTCTTATTTTAAAAAAAAAACATACGATAAAGAAAACAATCCAGGATTTTGTCGAAAGTCGTCTTTCACATATACTCATAAACCAACAAACAAAACCCACGTGAGAGATTGGTTGTGTTATTTAGAAACTAAAGGAAATCTTTTCTATTGTGTTTGCAAAGTTACTTATTCAGGCTGTTCGTCACGGATTACAAAAGAAGGATTTGACGACTAGAAAAACGTAAATAATTTGTTGAAAAGACATGAAGAAAGCACTTTCCATAGACAAGTGATAATTTCGCTGTTAATTTGCAAAAAGAAGGATGTGCGTGTCGAATCTCAACTTGTGAGCCAAATTGAGACCGAACAAACATATTGACAGACACATTTAGAGTGAATTACTTCAGTTATTCCAATTTTTAGCAGAACGAGGTCTTGCACTTCGGGTTAGTAATGAATCTATTGGTTCATCTCATAATGGAAATTATTTAGGTTCGTTGGAATTAAAAGCAAAACTTGACATTTTTCTGACTCATCATATAAATACTTATGCAAACAAAGGAAAGGGACATACATCATACTTATCAAAAACACCATGTGAGGAATTTATCCATCTAATTCCATCAAGTTTACTGGGTCATATTAATTGCGAAATTAAGAAATGCAAGTACTATTCAGTATTACTGGACTCTACTCCAGACATTTCGCATGTGTACCAACTCACTCTAATAGTGCGCTATGTCTTACCATCTGGACCAGTGGAAAGGTTTGTGAAATTCTTGAATATGGAAGAAGGTGAACAACTCGCCCAAAATTTACTTGATTTGTTAAAGAAAAATGGCATTTATATCAAAGACTGTCGTTGTCAAAGCTATGAGGCAGCAATATGGGTGGGAAATACCACGACTTACAAGCACGCATTAAGGAGATACTAAGTACGTAGAATACATTCCCTGCTTTGCACATTCACTGAATTTGGTGAAGCATCCATTTTTATCGATTTTGTTGAAAGCCTCTATATGTTTTTTCCGCTTCTACCTATCGATGGGGCTTACAAAAGTACTGGAGGATATGGTTAAAAACTCCCGACTTTGAAGAGACTGTCGGACACCAGATGGTCTGCCCGAGCTGATGCAACAAATGCAATTTTATGTAGTTTTTGCACTATCAAACAAGTTTTGGATGACATCTCAAATAACATGGATCAAAAGGTAGAGTGTAGTAATCAGGCGTATGGACTAGTTTTAGAGATGAGTACTTTTGTAATTGAGTCATACTGATTAATTTTGTTCGATATGGAAACGGAAATAATGACCATTTTATGGAACGGAATTCTAGAACGCTTGTAAGTGTCTAGCGCTTCATTACAGTCCCCTGATCAAGACCTTAAAACGGGATATGCTCTTTATGAATCGTTGCACGGGTTCGTTCAAGAAATGTGGCTTACATTTTCAGATATTGAGGCCAAAGCCAAAATCTTGACTGACTGTGAAGAATATCAGCAACAAACTTCAAGACGACGAAAGCGAAATACTAAGTACGACGATTTCAGCGACTCTACTACGCTCGATGAAGTTGTAGAAAATCAAACACGCAAACAAAAATTTGAAAGTCAGGTGTTTATTGTCATACCTGGTAATGTACTGTCTGCTTTAGCTAAATGCATGGAAGCGTACCATAGAGTGACTGGTGTATTTGGAATACTTCGGCAGTTAAAATCTCTTACAGCAGAAGAGATCTTGAAAAGAACTCCAAATATTGTTAGTGCTTACCAAGAGAATTCGGAAGAAAACCTAAATGACGAACTTGTGCAGTTCGCTGAACTTCTTAAAACTAATTAGCTGCTGCATAAAAAGCATGAAGCTCTTGAACTGCAGTTTTATAAACTTATAATGGAAAATTCATTAGGGTCGTGTTTCCCAAAAGTGAATTAGTCTTACCAATTTACTTGTCTTTAATGATTACTAAATGCAGCGGAGAACGTTTATATTCGACATTAAAGCGTATAAAAAGTGAGTTAAGGAACATGATGGGACAAGATCGTCTAAATAACATCACCTTAATGAACATTGAATGTAATTTACTTATATAAATTTATTTGTTTAGGGTATCTCTAAATTTTTTCACATTAAATCGAGACAAGTTTTTGTTTGGTAAAAATTGTGTTTTATTTTATTATCATACACAACCTAGGGTCCCATGATAAAATTTGCTACGGACCCCGCGCTGGCTTAATCCAGCACTGCTCTTAGCATGTGGCAACTAATGATACCAGTTCTATGTTTGTTTACTGTTCTTCTTTACCAGTATAGTGCTCTTGTCTAGCTAAACCACATTTGACTTGGTATACTTGCAGACTGGTTATGGTTGTAGATTTACCACCATTCATTGTATCATTTATACAGCCTCTCTCCCTTGGGGAATTCAGAATATCAGACTGAAGCATTGCTCGTCAACAATCTACAGCAGACAATCACCGTGTAAACAAATCAAGTCGAGATTCGATGCTTACGCAGAAGTAGAGGCGTTAATAAATGACTACATATGGGAGGAAGATGCTGTTGTCTACACTGATGGTTCTGTGATTTGACACAGTCAGAGTGCATGGACCATTACGACTAGAACTAAAGGAAAAGTCATCAAACGGCACGTGGCGCATATGCGTCAACTACCAGTAGCATGACTATGGAGGTCATGGCGGTGATACAATCTCTGGAGTGGATACAGACGCAAACATTCACTCATGCATTCATGCTTAGTGACTCTATGAGCATAATACATAAGATCAAGACTGGTTATGTTCCAAGGCAGTGGATGCAATTAAGACAAAATTATTTCGACAATCCAGACACTTACTCCATAGTCAGTAAAACTGACTTACTCCATAGTCTTTTCATCTTTGTTCCAAGTCAATCTGCGGTGAAGGGCAATGATAGAGCAAATGCGTTGGCAGACAATGCTACGTTCGAGAATGGGTCTTCTATAGACAAAAGCGACATCATCAACGCTCTAAGAGAATCCATACGCCCTGAAGTTTTCAACGAAGAAGATAAAGGGTATTCTCTATCTAGTTTGAGCATATTATGCAAACTAATAGATGCGACAAGACGAAAAACCACGAGATATACGCCAGTAGATGCATCAATCAATACAGAACGGGAGTTGTTAGTCTAAACACACTGGAAAACATGGTTGGGTTGAGATCGGAGCAATTATGTGCATGTCCGATGTGCGATGAAGATGTAGATTGAAATGAAACACTTGAGCAAACTAAATCGGTCATGGCTGACACACCTTCTAATGACAAATACACATTTGTAAACAAACGAATTTGGTTTGAAGTAAACTTTCACTCACCGCTAAGTCGACTCCGTGAAGCCTTAATAAATCTTGGTGTAGCCGAAGAGCTTGGTACCATTCTGTCTGGTCATTAGTTAGCCCTGAACTGTGTGACGTGGTCATCTGAAATGTTGAGAGAAAAAAAGCGTGTTATCATAAAGAAATAGACTAAATGAGAAACATGATTTACTAAAGTTACTCTTTCGTCTTTAGACCCTTTGGACCAGCGCTGCCCAATGTTTTAATGTATTGTGACGTATCTGACTACTGACTATGGAGTCACGGGCGTCGTGTGGCAATTTCATTAATAATAATATTAAAGTAATGGTAATAGTAACAATTATGCCGACGATATAGCCCTTTTGAGTTCATCACACCAAGATATTCAAATGAAAACAAACCTTCTCCAAAATATCTCAGGACAAATTGGTCTCCAAATCAACACCACAAAAACAAAAATTGTTGACCTTACCAGCAGTCCAGAAAATATCCAACTAAAAACTACACTCTTGAAAAAGTCAAAAGTTTTAAATACCTAGGGAGTATGATGACATCTACGGGGATACAGCGCCAGAAATTCCATACAGAATCACATTGGCATCAAGTGCTTTTAACAAATTGTCAAATATATGGAAGTCCAATTCACTCAGCAAGCACTTAAAATTAAAGATCTTTAACTCTTGTGTGATTCCAGTATTAACTTATGGATGCGAGAGTTGGAAAGCAACAAAAGCTCTAGAAAGAAAATTAGACAACTTTGAGAATAAATGTCTTAGAAGAATACTGAACCTCAAATGGTCAGATTTCAGACCTAATACACAAATAAGACAAGAGACCAAGCAAGAAAATGTATCAAACTTTATAAGAAAGCGCCGCTGGAACTACATCGGCCACACACTTAGAATGGATGAGAGAAGACTCCCTTACCAATCCCTCATATGGACACCAGAGGAAAAAGAAAACGAGGAAGACCAAGAGAGACTCTGCGTAGAACCATCACCAGAGAAGGCTCATCGATGGGCCTAGTAAACATTAAAGACCTAAAACAGATAGCAACGAACCGCGAGGCATGGAGAGCTATGACCTCTGCCCCTATGCGCCGCCCACAGGCCCAAGAGGAAAGACTAACTAACTAATAGTAACAAATATATAACCCTAAAATATAAATATCATAATAATATAACAATCATAATAATATCTAAAACATCATAAAAAAAAAATATTATATACAGTCTGAATACAGTCATGCATATTGCAGTGCACTATTTTTCAGTAGTTCATTTTTAAATGTGTCTATCTACGATGTAACATTGTGACCTTTGACCTTCGACGTCTACCTGCAGTGATAATTGTCAAAACAATTACGTCATTTTCATTCACCCGGTAGCTACATTTATTCTTGCGCGATCAACTCATTTCTTTATTAAATAGTCCTTTTAATTATCGATTGAATCACAAATCATATATAAAAATAGATAGAAGAAAATTATAGAAAATAATAGAAATAAGTTACTAATCATCATAAAATAGTTTAAGATAATCGCGCATTCTATCAATATACATTTGTCTACGACAATGTACTTTCACTTTCGTTGACACAGCTGACAAGTTTACAAAGAGAGATTATATATTAAAAAATCACCCAACATTTATATAATCGCTCTTGTGGAATAGATAAGCACGTGTAGTCTGTAATGCGGGTGATGCGCGTTCCTATTCACGTTGATATTTTTTAAGATCCAGAAGCTCTTGAGCTTTTCAGCTCTTCTGTTCGGTGCCATGGACATCGTAACCCTTCGATTCGTTGCCACAAACACCGTAAATCTGGAGAACAGCTGACTTTTCTACCAGCCCGTGGAATTGAACCACACTCACAGGTTGCTGGTCGTCAGTCATCCAACGCGCTACGAACACGCTGGGCAGGCATATACTTTTTAAAGAAATCTTCTCTGGGCACTTATGTCGCTTGAAGTGGCCGAAATATTTAATTGTCTTTGATTTGATGTTCTTTAATAGCCAACGTGTGGGTGTGGTGCATGAACATTTGATGAGGCAGTGAAAAACATATGAAAGGCAGGAGAAGACTTGCGGAAAGAAGCATACCGGCAGGGAGAGAAGGAGGATTACGGAGAGAATTTATTCGGGATGTAACTGGTGGTTTGAACATGGCTGCAGAGGCAGGACATCTGGCCTATGAGAGAGAAATTCCGGATTACTGTTTGGGGTGGCAAAGTTCTGCTCAAGACAAGCTATTTGATGATGATGATGATAAGTATCCAACTCTCTTTAATATCAAGCTGTTGCAGAACAGAAGCATTTGTTCTTTTCTCGAAAGTGCAATAACTTCCCACTATAGACAAAGTAAATAGTCAAAAAATCATGATTTTTCCGAAACTTTTGTCTGGCCCCACCAAGAAAAATGATCACGAGCCGCCACTGATAGAGCGGTTTGGAAAACGTACTTGCGGGCCTTATGTAACGTATAACGGTACGAGAGGAATGTAATAATACATGTTTTTAAATCTCGGCTTTACCTGAAGTATTCAACGGTTGCAAATGGTTTCGATAACTAGAGAATTTGTAAAGGCGAACAAGAAGTCTCAATATTCGATTTCCAAATTGTATATATTTATCTCAAGAAAGCAATATGTTTATACGACTAGTTCTATTAAGCCAGAAACAGCATTAACAAAACAGGGTATTTTTCTTAAATTGCCAGATACAAGGTCAGTTACAGATCAGAGATTAAAAGATTCATACAAAATACAGTTTACCGAGAAATTATTCCTACATTGTAGTCAAGTTAAATATAATCAGAAATATGTACTCAAAATATGTCAGTTTTCGAATATTTTTAAAATGTCTTTTAAAATTTTGATATATAAATAAACTAGATTTACATGTTTGAAAAGCAACTTTCCATGTAACGTTTAGTTCTAAATTTATGTTGCAAAATAAAGAAACATCTGCATTTGCGCATCTTAAAGAAATATTCGGATTTCAAGGAGCTTAAACTGAATCTGGCAAACATAAAGACATTCATTCATGAAGATGAAGGTATTAGAAAGGAATGTGGGTTCGAAATTAAATGTCAAGAAGGAAATGTAGATGTGTCTGTAGCGCCATTGGGACCAAGGGGCGCTAAACAAAGGAATTAGGCGATATAAACGACTTCAGTGTGGAGCTCTGAACATATGGTAACTTCATTTCTGTTTTGTTTTCGGTTGTATAATGTGAAGCAGAGATAAGGAGGCAGAAGAAGATTTCAAGAAGATATTGTTGTGTACTGAAAGATTAAAAACACAAAAATTAAGAAAGAATAGTATGAGAACAATAATCATTTAAATGTAAGATATTCTGTAGATAAATGATTAAATTAATGTATAAAGATTATGTGCTGTTAGGTCTCCTTGTGATAATGAATGTATGTGGTACAAACTCCAGCTCATATACATCAATTTACGTGATAAAAATACGTTCATTAAAAAAATCATATTAATAAAAAGACATAATAGTCATCATAAAAAATCATATTAATAAAAAGATATAATAAAAAGACTCATGCTATTACTAAATATTAAAACGTAACGAGAAATCAGGGACTACCTCGCAAACTGCCTTAAGCTGATTTGTCCCGCTTCATAAATTTTATTAATGTTTTCAACCCCGCTATTCGTTTTACCTCTCACATCACCACTTCAATGTCAACTTTCATGACATTACTATCACAATTAAATTACAAAAACAATGACAAAATACAGCAACGTTTCGACCAACAAGGCCTTTATCAAGCAAACGAACAAGAGGAGTGACAAATTTAAAAAAACAAATGAACGACCAAAAACAAACGTTTCTAATGAAAATCTGGAAATGAAAACGAAAATCTGGGAATAAAAACGAATAACGAAATAAATATAACACAAAACACACACATAAAAACAAAGTTTTTGACGAAATAGGTTATCAATACCGGCTGCTACATCATCAGCAATGAAGCAGTTTGGAGTATATTGGATTTCCCCGTTCATGAGAGATATCCCTCTGTAATGCAACTGAGCGTCCACTTTGAAAACGGACAGAGAGTTTGCTTCAAAACCGAATATTTCCAACAAAGAGTTCAGCAACCCCCAAGAACAACTTTAACTGCCGTTTTTGAGCTTTATCAAAATGACGACTATGCAAAGACTTTGCTTTACTTTGAAGTTGCTAAATATTACACATGGGATAGGTCAAAGAAAGCTTTTAATAGAAGAACGCAGGGAGTCACAGTTGTTGGGTTCGATAGAGTTAAATCTAGTCATGTTTTGGGACGTGTTTATACTGTTCATCCAAACAATTTCGAATGTTTCTACCTCCGCATCCTACTTCATACCGTTACTTACTTACTTAATCCCGTCATGCCTAGTGACACATGGGGCTTCAGAAAGGACTTTCCATGCTCTCCTGTCCGTGCAACCTTCAGCGCAGAGCCCCACGTCAGAGATGCGGTGTCCAGTTCCTCTTCCATCATGCGCCTCCATGTTGTCCGTGGTCTGCCTTTCTTTCTCTTTCCCTCTGGTGTCCAAGTGAGGGCTATCCTTGCAGGCATTTCTTGTCTCATTCTCATAACATGTCCGAGCCATTTCCATCTTCTCTTTTTGAGTATGTCATTCATTGCCTCTTGTCTTGTGTCTTGGAGTAGTTTCATACCGTTACAGGTCCAATATTATTTAATGATTTACTGACGGTTGAGGGTCAAGTTTGTGCAACATGTTATTGAGCATGTCAAAAACTTGAATTGCTAGAGGACGACAATCAATGGCATGCTACGGTGACAGAAACAGTTGCATCAGAATCAGCACAAAAGATCAGATCACATTTCGGGGTCAAAGGCTCATGAGGTCATGGTGGTAACATGAGCCAGGGTTAGCGAGGGGCGCGCTAACCAAGACCCTGCCCCCAACCTCCACGCGGTGACCCTGGAAACAGACTATGGTTCCGGTCTGGCTAAGAGGGGCAGGGATCGGGGAGAGAAAACTACTGGTAGGGGTAGCAGTGCAAGTACGGAAACACGATAAAGATACATACAAAGAAAATGCACAAATCTCCTGACCGATGTCCAACAAGATATTGCCCAAGTCCCTGAACGCAAAGAAACAGCAACGAAACGTCTCAGACATGGATAAGAGGTGCATCCAGTGACCAAACGTATGCCCACGTAGGGAAAAGCTCGAAGCCCTGAGGAGGGGCAAACATTGCCAGCCCGTCGGCAAGAATAAATAAGACAGGACCATAACGAATAAAAGTCTACCCTCGTGTTGGTGCGAGAGAAGATTGCAGCTGACCCCGCATTGGTAGCCCGGTGCAGATACATGTACTGGGCAAGGTTTGCCGAGCGCAAAAGAACAAGTTGCGTTTAGTGCATAACGAAACTACCCGCCCTGGGAAAACCGTACTGTGTACCAAGGTACTGTGCGATTAAAATTAACATCCCCGGAAGAACTGAGGTTGGTGATGCCTAACGGAACTGCCAGCCTTGGGGCAACCGGGCAAGGTTCGATTGCAGTCGTAACTAACATCCCCGGAATAACTGGGGCGGGTGATGGCGGCGAGCGCAAAATCCTCAGTTACGCTGATAGTGCCGACTGAAACGACCCTCTACATTGTTTGTACTCGGCCCCATGCCAGTGCTTTCGAGGTTAATTGCAAATTGCCACGTACCAATACGCGTCTAGAAGAGGCTGAGAATGTTCCTTCCCGGATCAAACTCAAAAATGTACGGTAAAGCAATGCCGACAATGTACGGATCAAACAGGAAGTTCGGGTCTGAACATTGGCGAAGGCCGATACTTTACACGGTGTTTTATACGAGTAAGACGCCGTCCGAGGATAAGCTTACAAGCCCCGAGAAATATTTCTCAGTCAGAACGGGCATAAACAGCGTAACTCACTGTCCCGGCGTAGATCACAAAGCCCAAAAATACGGCAAAGCTGATCGAACCCTAGGAAAAGCTCACCCTAGTAAATCAAAAGCTGGCTGAAAACGAACACCCCACCGAAGGATAAGCAACTGGGCTCCAATAGGTGCTGAAGGCTGGTGCACGTACATCACGTTCTGATGTGTGGCTGTTTATATATCACAATGAGAATGATTAAAACAGGCCTAGAACGATCGAAGAAGAAGAAGAAGAAGATCACATTTCATTATTCTTATTACCTCATGCAGTCCATCAAATTCACAACATTTATGTGATACGTTCAAGGAAAGTATGTCAGAAGATATTCTTAATCGTACAAGAGAACAGAACCCTGACTTGCAAATTGATTACAATGAAGAGATATTTAACGAAGTCTTAATCATCATAGAGGATAATGTTATTGACACGGTTGGCTAAACGTTGCAAGAATTAGGCCTTCAACGTCCAGCCAGAAACAATGTCAATCGTTTGCAGAGAGCAATACTTAAAGAAACCACTTACAACACCGGCGACTTAGAGCATTACACAACCGACAACGAGCCACTATTAGTTTAAGACCAAAAAATTCTTTACGATTTTAATCTGCACCAAGTGAAAGATGGTACAAGCTGTATATTCTTCATTGATGCACCAGAAGGGACATGAAAGATGTTTGTGATTAATTTATTCCTTACAAATATTCGCTTTACAAATATTACAATTGCCATGTCTTCTTCTGGGGTAGCAACATGTTTTCTACCAACTTATGGGTAGAAAATTAATGGTTCTTGCTGGTGATTTCCTGGTAAATGCTTCCTATTATTTATACAGGATCAATGACTGATGAGCTCAAGGTATATTTTAAATACTATATTTCCAATAGGTTGTGCATATTCGCCTATACACGGTTTCAGTTCACATCCAAAATTCATCAAACATGGCTTGGGTGCTTCTGGAACAAATTTTAGTTCAGCTGAAGAAATAATTTCGAAATTCTTTTAAAAATTAAATAAAATATAATTTGTGATGTCTTATCGCCTTTTTTACATTCCTGTACTGCCACGGTCTCGACGACCTGAAGAAAGGTCACATTTGCATAAGTCAAAGTGATATAATCACAAAAATTGCCAGGTGGTCACTGCCAAATATGTCCTCCCACGTATTAGACATTTACTTCTTCTTTACGATCGCCCCCTGTGAATTCAGGCGTTAGCCATAGCATCACTTACCAGAGCTGAAGAAAGCGAAGACGCTACTTTGATTAGACGGGAAGCATTACAAAAACACCTAACCATTAAAATTGTTTATGGACGACACCGTCGATTTAAACAACTTCTTAAAAATATCCGAAAAACGATTCATGTTTTTAGATGACATCTTACCCAACGGCTTACCCAATTCCTCATCAAGTATTACTAACAACTTTCACCCCTGCGATGCTGGGTTAATGGGTTAATCAGCTAGTAATACATACTCCTTAATTAAAAATACTAGCTAATAGTACAGTGTTACGAATCTTGTTCTGGAATACGCAGAGAAAGAGAAACAGAGAAAAAGAGAAAACGAGAAGTCTGCTTGACGCATATATTAAGGTGACTAGAAAGACAAGGATTTAACAGCATTAGGCAGAAACGACTAACATATACACATACCTTCCCATGGTTTTGTAGTTTAATAATTTCATTACAAATTGTTATTACAGTATTTGTTATAATTACAACATTAAACTTTCTTGTTTTTGTTATAATTGCAACATTAAACTTTCTCAGTTTTTGTTATAATTGCAACATTAAACTTTCTCAGTTTTTGTTATAATTGCAACATTAAACTTTCTCAGTTTTTGTTATAATTGCAACATTAAACTTTCTCAGTTTTTGTTATAATTGCAACATTAAACTTTCTCAGTTTTTGTTATAATTGCAACATTAAACTTTCTCAGTTTTTGTTATAATTGCAACATTAAACTTTCTCAGTTTTTGTTATAATTGCAACATTAAACTTTCTCAGTTTTTGTTATAATTGCAACATTAAACTTTCTCAGTTTTTGTTATAATTGCAACATTAAACTTTCTCAGTTTTTGTTATAATTGCAACATTAAACTTTCTCAGTTTTTGTGAATTAATAATTTACTCGTAGCCCTCTCCCCCTCCCTTCCTTCCCCCTCCTCGCAATACACACACAAGTGCGCACGCACATACACACACAAGTGCGCACGTACATACACACACATAGTTATCATATTTAAATAAGGTGTTCACTAACGTTTGCGCAGTTTTCCTAGTTTAATGTCACATAATATACTTAACAGACTTGTTTGAAGCTTTAGAAATGTACACAAGTCGACACTTAGTTGCAGTGAGCAAGATGTCTACATCAGCGGACCATGTTCAATTCATGACCCAGACGGTTTCAGTCATCCAAGCTGAAAATTGGTAATCGCACTTTTTGATCTGGTGAAAAATTCAGAATCTGCGTCATAGTTACTGTTGAAATTTTCTATCACTGACATTGTTAACTAACTAAATGTGATCAAGCATATACTAGGAAGATTCTATCAATTTGTCAAGTCTTTTGTTTTTTGAAAATGTAAGTTAAAAAATATTTAAAGAAACTTCATTGAACTTTTCAGTCTATTTACAACTATTCACAAACCGTGTGAGACTTTACTGACTGATGTCATGATTAAAGCTTTCTCCAAATTTTCTTTCAGTTATTTACTACATGGACTCAAAATCGTTTTAAAAGTGATATTATATAGCTAAAATGTTGATAGGAAAAATGTTATAATTGTAGGTAACCTTCTGAGAATGATTATATTTTGTCTGGCTTCCCATAATTTAACATTATCATGCAGACACTGGAAATGCATGTACATCAGGCGGATCTGTGAGACTGAAAGCACATTATTCCACATGTCATAACATACGTCTTTCTAAACTCACAAGATCAGTCACACGGAGACAGCAGCTGAGTAATAGTAGTTCATTTTGGTTTTTTTCAAAGCCACATGGAGAAAATAATTGTGACTTGAAAATGGGAAAAACAGTGAATGTTTAAGTGGATGTGTTTATCTACATACTATTTAACGTCTTTTCTTTCTAGCTTGAAATTAAGCACTGTAGTCTTGTCTTTTTTTTTCTAGCTGAAATAGCAGTTCACATAATGACTGCGCTTATGTTGTCTTTCTTCGGGTGCTAGATTTGCTATGTGGCTAGATAGCTTCCTTTTCAACCCTAACATGCTATGATCACGGTTAGTCCAGTCGGTGCTTCAATCGAACCAGATGCAAATGGAATCTGATATGATGATTTGGGAAAAGATATTCAGAGGAATCGATGGAGCCGAGCTATGGATCACTATGGAGGTATTGTGTATCAATTGACACTTTCAGAAAACCTCTGTTGAAAACTATGGTATCGCTGAATATAGTCACGTCTATTGTAGTGGCAATACAACCTTCTCAATTTTAAACTGAACATGCATAATCAAACACTGGGAAATCTTAGGTCAACATATACAATTATATCAACTTGCCTGAATATACTATAAACTTCATCAACACAATAATGTACGCAGTTATTATTGTGATGCTTGTTTGTGATGCTTGTAATTATGGGTATGGTTAATTTTATATTCAATCTTTACTGTTAAATTGCTTTATTTTGTTACTTATTTCTGTAAAATTGAAATGTTTGCAGATACCCAATGATACTCACAGAAATTATAACATGAATCTGCTGACACAAATGTATAAATCACAAGTATAAACACACAATTCAAGAACAATAAAACGGCACGACAGTTTGACATAGATAACTCATTTCGTCTGAATTTTATTAGACAAATAAACACAAATGAATAGCATACATAGATTGATTGATTGCACTTTCATCATTTCATTTCAGGGAATGATGTGTGCATCCATCTTTTTCTGACAAAGGAAGATCGCAGTGGCAGTGTACGAGCTTTGTAGTACAGGCGAAAATGCCTGATGCAATTTGAAGATTGTAAAAATTTGTGGCAGGAATCTTTATTTCAATATTTCGCCGTGTTTTACCGGGGCCCGTAAGGGAAGCAAAGAATAGTACCACTGTAACCTACAAGGAATGTCGTAAGAGGCGACTGAGGCTGGGGTCTAGGGAAGCTACCCTAGTAGTAAAAAGAGTCGCAGATATCGGATGTGCTGGCCTACTTGTAGGCGCATAACTGGCCAACTTATACTCGCTCTAAGGCTCAGATCACGTACAGATTACACAAAGTTGTTAACAAGTGTGCGATATGGAGCGTTCGAAGAAGAAGAAGATTTCAATATTTTATTAATTTTTCAACATTAATCGACTCCATAATCGACTCCATAATCGACTCCATAATCGACTCCATAATCGACTCCATAATCGACTCCATAATCGACTCCATAATCGACTCCATAATCGACTCCATAATCGACTTTCAACTGCCAACGATTCTTTTAATGGCTCAACTTGCACACCGGACCTACGCTTGATAAAATTAAGAACACGATCTCACCTACATGTAAATCAGTGATCACTGGGAAAATACCAATCGTTCTTTGAGGGAAACGAACATAGCACCTTACCTCCACACGACAGAGACCCCACTCCATAGAACATACATAGAACATTGTACTAGTACCAATAAATAATGCATTAAAACGGTTTGAAATCAATTGAAAAAAAAAAATAACGGAAACAGTATTCGTTATTGAACCGACCTCATTGTATTTTGAAAAGACTCATAAGTACACCATCTACACCAGATCAGGAAGTTGGAAACCTCGACAGAGAACATCCTTTATATTGCCTATTACCATGTTGGACCTTCCGAATCATGGACTGAGTGGACACACATAAGGTCCCATTAAGAGAGACCCATTGGAGGAGGACAATTACGGGCTCAACCTCCACTCCTATACTGGAAGCATTTGTCCTGTATGCTCCATTACACTTGGTAACGACCATACCGTGCACTAATGGAAACAATTATAGCAATACATTCCTAAAAAAATCAATTTTTCCTGACACTCTCCTAAAAATGGCACTAGTCAAGGCATCACGTTGTTCAATGTTGAACAAGTTTTTTAATTATATAATTTTATATGCTATATCAACATTAAGAATCAAACAAATAACTAATGCATCTTACTATATAATCATGAAATGCGCTTATATTTGCAGCAAGTAAAACATGCTTATAAAGACGCATCCAAGAATTAATCTCTTTTAAGTATGTACAAACAATATAATATATTGGTAAAATGAGCCTTTCTCGAGTGGACGGAATCCACTTAAAGTAATCACAGCGGTTGGCAGAGCGACACGGTGAACGATAAACAAATATAGTGTTGGAACAGATTCACATATGTTGTTTTAGCGCTCATATTTTCTTTTCTGTGCAACAAAGAAACAAGATAGATGAGTAGAACGTAGACACTTTCCCAACATATGCATTCAGTCAAACAAAACATATGCAATCTAATAAATGTCTTTGATAAAATGTTTAAAAAGTTAGAAAAGCATAAATTAGGGACGAGCTATTAACATATGTTTATCAATAATGGGGTTAACACATGTTGGCTCACAAGCGAGAACAGAATGTTTAACATAACGCCAGCCACGTTAGTTCCTAATGTTGTATCATTAGTGGAGAGTTGTATTTATGCTTGCTGTCTGATATTTCCTTGTCAAAAAACAGATACAGTCGAGTTGTATCAACACACGTACGTCAATGATATGATGTTAGACGTTAATGCAACTTACACAACATAAAAGTAATGACCCTGTTAAGATTTTAACGTGGTGTGTTCTACTATTTACAATCATTTCTTCCAATAAATATGTCTGTCCGTTTGAGAAGGTTCTATTCTGTCCTGGTTCTAATTTAAACAGCTTTCGATTATGTATTCGTAGTAATCATATTTTTCTGGACATTTTGTTGAACTTAACTCTGAAACGAATCTAGTTTGTGATTTTAAAAAGTGATCGATCAGAGAGAATCACCTACTGTCAAATAAGTGTTAGATATTGTCAGAAACTGTTATGGCAGTTCTCAAATGATTGTCAGAGGAGTCCAAAAATACGTCAAAAAACCAACCAAGCAAGTAGCCAAAAAATTGTGCTCTCAATGCGACTTTGCAGTATTGTACGGAAATATATTTTCTGACTAAATCCATGATTACAATTTATACAAATCAATAAATGTAAGTTTATCAATGTTGCAAAATATATATATATGTCTAATAACAGCAAAACGGTGCAGCTAGGATCAAGATACGTTTACATAACTACATAGGGGGTCAAAGGCAATGGGGCTGCGCCAGGATTAGTGGTCCGGCACTAATCAAGACCCTGGGCCCCACCTCCACGTGGTGACTCTGGTAACAGACTTTGGTTCCGGTCTGGCTAAGAGGGTACAGGGATTTAAGAAGAGCTACTGGTAGTGGTAGCAGTGCAAGAACAAAAAAGAAATGCAGTCACAATAATTACGAACAAAATGCACGCATCTCCTTGCCGTAGATGCATACATACATACATAGTCCGTAGAAGAATACATACATAAAAGTATTATGTCTAAGGTTTAAAAGGCTAGATATTATTAAAATGTTCTTTCTTCTCTAGACAACACGTAGTCCTATCTTTAATGCTTCTTTAGATGCTTAGACATTTCAATGGAAATAGGTAATCAGTATGTGACACGCCTGCTGTCGAGCATCAATATTGACAGTTGCATTGTGCAAAATGCATTGTTATGTTTATCAGTAGTGGTAATTTATATTTCTTCATGTAAAATAAACCCGGAAAACTATGTACAACAGCTCTTTGTGTTTAGTGATCTTCTTCTTCTTAAATTTTCAACTCCTAACGGAGCACAGGACTTCAACAAACTTCTTCCAGCTCTTCCTCTCTCATTGCCACCCCTTCCAATTCATTCCATGTTTTACCTTTCCTTTTAATATCAGCCTTTTCATGTTTGTTTTAGTGATCTACTTTTGCTTTATTTTCCTTTTCTATTAACAACAAGAGTTTACATTCGAATATATTCTTTTCAGCTGTCAATTTCTGCTAGATAGGTTTCTCTTGTATACTTTTAACGTGTACTTGTCATACAGTTTCTTGTAGACATTAGTCATATAGGGTCATATTTATTGTCTGTACAAACGTACATTTACACTCCTCCCTCCTTGCCCCATTCAGTTCCCATTCATAATGTGGCGGGTGTTGTTAAAAAATATATGTATGAAGTAAATATAATTTATGAATCCAGATCTTAATATAATGACAGTTTTACATGAAGCAAGTATACAATGTTTTTTTTCCTCTAGCATTACAAATTATATTTGATAAAATCATTTAAATATAATCTAACAGGTCGGTAATTTTCATATACACATTTAATCGAGGTTTTCAAGATGGCGGCCGAATGTTGTGTATAGTGACGCCGCTCGCAAAATTCAGGAATTCTATTCTAATTATGTATATTGGATTAAAAATATTCGCACGGAGTGCTCATTTTCGATAGTTAAAACAGGATTACTGTGTTTTTGTGGTGTTTTGTTTCCATTCTGGGCGGGATGCTGACGGATCGAGTTTGCGCCGTCACACGCATCGTCACCGCAATGTTTTGAAAACATCGATCCGCTGCCTTTGCGGGAAATTGTGTAGTGATCAAAGGCTAGGGAATGCTAACCCGAAACAAATACTTGCAGAAAACGGATGCACCAGGCCGTAAGGCGCATAACTTGGTGCAGCGACCCCTCACAATGAGGAATGGGATAATGGATTCTACGGTCGCCGATCTGCCTCGGAGATTTAGCCATGCAGTAAGAACGTCGGACTTACCATCACGAGGGTGGCCAAAGCTAACTGCGGAAGATCACACAGTTGCAAAGGCAAGGGAACAACAGAAAAATATTATAGATCAGGCTCCATCGGACACAATGAGACTCAACATAATTCACTGGAACGCTGAGGGACTATACAACAAAAAGCAGGCCCTAGCAGTTAGACTCGCCAGTGAAAAAGGAAACACACCTCAACCCCCAACACAGATTTTCTGTCCGAGGATATCAGGCATACAGACAAGACAGAGAAGGTCACACGGGGGGAGTACTCATACTCGTGCGCAACCATATCCCCATGAAACAAGTAGAAGTCAACACAAATGGGTAAGCAGAAATCATAGGAATTGACATCTTTCTAGACAAACAACAAATTCGAATCTGCAATATATATTGCCCAAACGACAAAGCCCTTATGCTGGAAGTCATGACATTGACCAATACAAACTGTCTAGTAGTGGGAGACTTTAACAGTCACTCTGAAAGGTGAGGATACCAAGACACCAACGCAAGGGGCGAGGAGGTAGAAGAGGGGGAAATAGATAATAACCTACAACTCATGAACAGACCCGATGACCCACCAACCTTCTACTCAAGAAGATGGAAAAATACATCCAGCCAGATCTCGCCTTTGCTACCGGTGACATAGCCCACAAACTGGATCGAACTGTCATGAACCAGCTACGAGACAGTGACCACAAACCTGTCAAGCTCTCCCTGAACCTTAAATATTCCCCCCAAGTCCAAAACCAATACCCAGGTGGAACTACAAAAGAGCTGACTGGATGCAGTTTACGAGACTCAGCGACATCTACTGTGAGTCCATAAACACACACCAAAAAGAGATAAAGAACATGACAGACCGGCTCAACACATCCATCTTGAGGGCTGCAAGAGAATCAATTCCTAGAGGTGCAAGAAGAGACTACAAACCTTATTGGTCAGAAGAGGTCAAAAAGTTTGAGGAAGAATTGAGTCAGGCCAGAGAAAGAGCAGAAATTGAACAGAGCATAGACAGCAACATAGCACTGAAGGCAGCCTCAGCTAAATATAGGAGAGCAGTTAAGCAAGCTGCAAGACACAGCTGGAGAGGCAAGACTGAGAGCCTTAACTTGGACAGAGATGGAAACAAGCTATGGAAACTATCGAAAGTCCTCAGTGACGAAAACACCAACCATACTCCAATTGCCATAGAAATCAATAAAAAAAATTGTTAACAGGTAAAAGAGCTGCCAACATCTTTATTAAAAATTATGCAAGAGTGGGCCAGGTCAGCATATCCACAGAAAGACTAAATATGGCAGTGGAAGAGAGGCAATCTCTGGAGTACTCACCCACAGCACCAGAAGAACTTATGGTGTCTAATTTCACTATAGATGAGCTCGAAGAAGCACTTCAGTGTTTTAACCTTAAGAAGTCACCAGGAAAGGATGGCATCACAAATGAGATGCTCATCAACTTAGGCCCAAAAGCAAAGAAAAAACTGCATAAAATTATGAATGCAAGCTGGAAAGTTGGGGAAATACCCAGTGAATGGAAAGAAGCAATCACAGTGCCCATTCTAAAACAAGGAAAAGATAGACTCGACCCAAGTAGTTACAGACCGATTAGCCTCCTTAGTTGTGTTGTTAAGGTAATGGAGAGACTTGTCAATAGAAGACTCATGTGGCACTTGGAGCAGAAACAACTGATACTACCACAGCAGAGTGGATTTGGTCAGAGCACAGATCAACAGAAGACCAAGTAACCTACATTGCCCAGGAAATTGAAGATGGTTTTCAAGAAAAGAAACACACACTAACAGTATGGGTCGATATGGAGAAGGCTTTCGACAGGATCTGGAGAGAGGGACTAAAAATAAAACTCCTCAAACTTGGAATTAGAGGACGCATGTATGGCTGGATATAAATAATAATAATTCCTCTCGTACCGTTATACGTTACATAGGGCCTGCAAGTAATTTCTCCATACCGCTCTATCCTGAGCAACTCGCTCAATCTCCTCCGTGGAACTGAGACCGATATTTCCTGCCTCTCTCAGCAAAGTTCGTTTCAGGACCTCTCTTTCTTAAACCCTTTTCATCCCACTTCAATGCCTGCTTTGATATTCGTTGATCATTTCTCCTCAAGGTGTGCCCAACATATCTCCATCTTCTCTTTCTTATAACAGTTGTCACTAGTGGTTGACCAGACATATCTCTGATTTCATCACTTCTTCTGAATTCGTTCCATTTTATATTCATTATTTTTCGCAGACATCTATTTTCAAATGCATTCAACTTGTTTTCTATATCTTTAGTCATTTTCCAACTCTCGCTAGCATATGTTAGGATTGATACAACATTTGAATTGAAAATTCGTAATTTACTTTTAATACTATATAACTTGCAGTTCCATATTTTATTTAGACTTTTAAAAGCTGATGTTGCTTTGTCAATTCGTATCATAATTTCTTTTTAACATTTCCTGTGCAATCAAAATTACTACCTAAATAGGTGAACTGCTCTGTTATTTTTATCATTTTAGATTCCAGTGTGATATCTGCATTACTTGCTATAGGTGTTTTCATTATATTTATTTTTTCATAGCTTATCTGCAGTCCAACTTTTGATGCTATAGATGACAAGTTGTCTGTTTTTCTTTGCATATCTTGGTTGTTTCTACTTAACAAGGCAATATCATCTGCAAAATCCAAATCTTCTAGTTGACTATTTTCTACCCAATCGATGCCAGTTTCGCACCTGCAACATTTTCGCATCACCCAGTCAATGGCCACTCCAAACAATAGCGGAGATAGAATACATCCTTGCTTTACTCCGGTTTCAACCATAAACCAGTCGCTGTGTCCACCATCAGTGCAAACTGCACACTGTGAACCATCATAGAGGCTCTTAATAATGTTTATTATTTTGTCTGGTATTCCATAGCATCTCAGAATATTCCACAGAGAGATTCTGTGTAGACTATCAAAGGCTTTTTAAAATCGATGAAATTTAGTATGAGTGGTTGTTGCTTCTCAATATATTCCTCCAAAATTAGTCGTAGGGTAATTATTTGGTCTAAGCAGCTTCTCCCAGGTCTAAAACGAGCTTGTTCTTCTCTCAGGGTTGTGTACACTGCTCCTTTGATTCTATTAAGAATGATTTTGCAGAAAGTCTTGTTTATTACTGGTGATCCCTCTCCAGTTTTTACAATCTTTGAGATCACCTTTTTGGGGGATATTAACAATTATTCCCTTTTCCATTGATCTGGGACAGTTTCTTCTTCCCATACTTTATTAAATAGTTCTTGCACCTGGCTAATAGTTGTATCATCAGCCGCTTTGAGCATTTCTGCAGTAATGTTGTCATCACCCGCTGCCTTATTGTTTATCAAGGAATGGATTGCCTCTTGACCTCAGCTACACTTATCATTTCTTCGTTAATTGGTAGGGAGCTGTTTCTTGACTCTTCGTCAAACTTGAGTAGTTCTGGTGGATCAAGTCTATTTAATATTTCTTCAAAATGTTCTGTCCATCTTTTCTTCTGCTCGGTGTCTGAAGTTAGAACTTTACCATCTTTACTCTTGATTTGGCCACCATTTGAAACAAAAGTTCCAGTAAGTTGTTTTAGTGTGTTGTATAGCATTTTACTGTTTCAAGTCTTAGCTGCCTTTTCCCTTCTTCGGCCAGTCGATTGACATATGCTCTTTTATTTCTTCTAGCCGCTCTTTTCATTTCCTTGTCTTTTAGTCTGTCTATATTCCTCTTTAGCTTGGATTTCATCTGTTGCATTCTTAGTATTAAATATCGCTAGTTTCATCTTTCTTCTTTCTTGAATACATTTCCAGGTGTCATCGCTTATCCAGGGTTTTCTGTCTTTCGTCTTTAATCCTGCGCTACTATTTGCTGCCTCCAATAGTGTGTCCTTTATCTTAGTCCATTTGTCTTCAATGTTCTGTTCATTTTCCCCATTGAGTAACTCGAACCTATTCTTAAGTTCGAGATGATATTCCTCTTTTACCTCATTATTTTGTAGTCTGACTGTCTATTCGCAGTTGTTCTTTTTTAGTATGGTGAATTTTTAATTTTAGTTTCATTTTACCTATGCATAAATTATGATCACTTCCTACATCTGCCCTCTGTATGCACGGACATCCAGCAATGATGTTCTAAATTGTGTATTTATGCACATATGGTCAATCTGATTCCTGGTCACTCCATCTGGTGAGTGCCAAGTAAGTTTATGAATTTCCTTATGTGCAAAGATGGTAACTCCAATTACTAAGGTTGACAGCATACATAACTCCGCCAGTCTTTCTCCATTCTCATTCATTGTGTTTATTCCTTGTTTTCCTATAGCTCTCTACCCCTACATTATCACTTTCAACCTTGGCATTAAAGTCCCCCATTACTACTAACAGGTCATGTTTTTGGGTCTTGTTAATTTGATCTTGTAGTTGCTCATAAAATGTGTCTTTCTTATCATCGTTAGCCTCATTTGTTGGTGCATAACACTGCAGTATTGTCATATTGACATGCCTGGTACTGAAGCGGGCTCTAATTATCTGACTCGAGATGGGTTCTCATTCTAACATGCTCTTTGCTACTCTAGGTGTCATCATTATACCCACTCCTTTAAAATGCTTACCATCTTCTCTCCCTGAATATATGAAAGTTAATCCACTAACTATTCTTCTTTCTGTTCCAGGCCATCTCACCTCACTTAACCCCAGTATGTCCAGCTCGTATCTCTTCATTTCTTCTGCAATTTGGGCTGATTTTGTAGCCGTGGACATCGTTCTCACATTCCAAAATCCATTCTTAGTGTGTGTTTTTGAGCCAAGTAATGTACGAGTCGGGTTGCTGACTTCCGCAAAGCGGCTGTCATCAGCAACCGTCATTGATGCACTAGGTGCACCGCACACCACCTGGCTGGTCGGTTTACCAGTATGGCGTCCTTTCTTACAAGTTTCTGTAACTATTTCAATTTCTTGTGATGAGGTAGCTGGCCTCACGCACAAGTCCTCCTCCTTTTCATCCGGGCTTGGAACCGGCATTGGCAGAGTTATGTCACTATCTAAAAAACAGAACAACCAGAGTACAGGTCCAGGGAAAACTTAGCAGGAAGGCTATCATGGAACAAGGTGTTCCCAAGGAGGTGGTCATGTCTCCACACTATTTCTTGTTTTTATGAATGACATTATGGAAGACATTCCTAACAGAGTGCATGGTGCAATCTACGCTGATGATCTGGCACTGTGGACACAAGAAGAATCGATAGCAGTAGCCACCACAAGGATGCAAGCTGCTCTTCAAAAGCTAGAAAAATGGACCAGTACCTGGCTACTCACCATAAATGTATGGCTACTCACCATAAATGAAAATAAAACCACCTTCACAGTCTTCAGCCTCTCAAAGAAGAAACAAATGGTGAAACTCAAAATAAATTACCACCTACTCTCAATGGAGGAATGTCCAACATATATGGGAATCACAATGGACAGCAGAATGACTTGGACAACTCAGACAAAGCTGGAAATAGAGTAAAGCAGAGAATGAGGATTATGAACAAGTTAGCAGGCACCACCTGGGGTGCAGATTGTGGTATCTTGAAAAGGTTATACACAGGAAGAGTCAGACCAGTACTTGAGAATGGCACAGCAGCATGGGCCACAACCTCCAAGACACAATTTGTAAAGCTAAGCAGAGTTCAAAACCAGGCCTCACGGATCATCACTGGAGCCATGAAGTCCACCCCCATAGAAGTACTGGAAACTGTGACAGGGCTCCAACCGATGGAGGACAGACGGAACATGAAGGTTCTTCAACAAGGAGAAAAATTCAAGAGACTGACGAACCATCCAATGCACCTTCGAATCAACAGCTATGGTAGGGGCAGATTAAAAGAAGTAACTTCGTGGCAAACTCCAAAGAACTTGCTCACAAAGATGCAATATTGGCACTGGCTCAACCAAGACACATTCAACCAGCCAGCACCTCTCCTCCCTGTCTCCCAGAGCTCTCAGAAGAAATAAGTGGCATTGGCAAGAAAGGAACACAGATGGACCTGGAGAGAAGGCTCATCGCAGAAAAACACATAAACGAAAACTACCCAATGGACTCATGGACATATGCATACACGGATGGCTCTCTACAGATGCCACCCACAATGGAGGAGGGGGAGTTGTCCTCAGACTAAAAATGGAGTAGAACTAACCTTAGCTCTGGCAAGTTCTCAACCAATTTCAGGACTGAGGTAGAAGCCCTCAGTGCAGCTGCAAAATGGCACTACAAAATATGAACCAAATACATGGAAAAATAGTGCTCTTGACTGACGCATTGTCTGCTATCTCAGCACTGAAATCTGAAAGGAACACAGAATTAAGTGATCTCATGTCAACCTTAGCCCAGTTATCCCATGAATCTGAGAGGGTAGTAATCCAGTGGATACCCTCACACTGCAAGATCAAGGGAATGAAGATGCTGACAGACTGGCTAAAGAGGAGCAGGAATGCCCCAAGATGACAACCTGGTTACATATGAAGAAGCAAAAACCATCGCCAAAGGGCATTACAAAGCAAAATGGGATAAAGAACACCCAAAACACAACAAGAATGATGGATATTACCAACTGTCCAGAAGGGACCAGATAGCTATACTTCGTCTCCGGACGGGTCACAACAGAATGAGACACCACATGTACACTAAATTCAAGATAGGCACCAAAGACCTGTGCCCCTTGGCAAGTATGACAGCAGAACATATCCTACAGAACACCCAGTATGCAGACCTGAGAAGAAAGAGGTGGCCCACTTACACCAGCGTCCAAGACAAACTGTATGGCGTGGCTGATAATCTGAGGCAGACGGCGGCCTTTATTAGAGAATCCGAAATCCCAATCTAGTGAGAACGCAGAAGAAGATATACATATTTTTCTTTTTGTTTCTGATTGTTTCACCTACCGTGACAGAGAAATAACATTCTAGCGTATCGTTTCTGCATCTATTTTCCAGGGCTTTCTTCACATTGTTTCCACCCATCAGTGTTTGTTTGGTTGGCTCCAAACATATGTTTAACAGTACTAAACCTTTACTCTCATCTATTCTATGCCAACTGTGATCATTGCCTTAGAGATCATGAATATTGTATTGATATACCGTCACAATCAAGGATTTCTGTAGCCGTCAGAAAAGCTTCCGTTGTTATTAAACCCGCCCCCTTGCTGTTTTTACTTTGACTTGCAATTGTCTTGTTGTAAGTAGTTTTGTATCTCATTGTTTGCCCTAAAGCTCTGAGGTAATTGTCGGTTTTATGCGCTTTTTGCCAGTCCCTGACTGCCTGCCTCTTTTCCTGCCAACTTTGTTTAAATGTTATTTCTCAGCGCGGAGGCTAAGTTCATGGTTTACAATTGTTCGTACTTTTTAAGAATTGTCCATCTTATTCTTCTAGTTATGTAATCACTCTTATTGTCATACCTGATTTTTCTACGGGGTCTATGATTTCGTGTATTCCTTTTTAATACACACATGGAAGGTGACACTGTCATAAAACTCCAGAACATCCCATATACATATGAAGGCCAATAGTGATGTTACGAATGCCAAGGTAATAAAACTGTCTGTTTATTAAGATATTGAGCAAAAATGTTTCTCCAACACTCATCAAACTGGACAATGACAGTTTTGTTTCAACGACAAATAGACTTTAAATGCGGCAAATGGACATCATAACTTAAGACAAAGAATCATAATACGGGTGGATGAAGAACCGTGTCATACACTCATGACATACTAGTGTACCGCTATGGAGGTACGACAGAAGTAAAGCTGTGAAAGAGCTACAGGACGAATTAAAATATCGGAAGTGAGTCAAACATCTCGAACACAAATCAATACAACAAAAGCTACTGTAACATGGTTCTCCCCCAGCAACCACACGGTGAAGATAACTACACTTGTAACAGGGTTATGCAGGACAAGAGGATGGAACAGTGGTCAACTGGCCAACCATACTTTGAATACTCCAGTTTATGGTAAAATGGTCAGCCGTACTCCAACATAGTGAAGTAGGTAACGGTCAATCCATCCGGGTTACTTTTTGCACACGGCCCACTTGTAGGGCAGCAGAAGACAAGGGTATCGCCATCAACAGATTGTGCAGAGACCTGGGTATGTGAGCAAGAGGGAAAGGGGAAGTAGAGCAGAAGACCAAGAGATCTCCATTATTATAGAGCCTTGCTTTGGGAAGTCAACAAAAGAAAACAGAGCAATACACATTATAGCTGGATGAGAGAGGACGTTGGAAAAGAACATGGTGATTTATTTCAGAGATTTATAAAGGTAACATGTTGAACAAACAGCGAAGTAGTAGATGATAGAGAATCAGATTCGTTAGACTCAGGAATTGTTTCTGGCAATTTATTATTCCTTCCAAGTATCCTTGTGTACATTGCTGCTAGAGGTGAGAAATCAACTATAGTTCTACTTGGCAGAACTCATACTAGAAAGTGTAGTTATAGCTATAGGAGTAATCTTACTGTGATTCGACTGTTCATATACGATAACAGAGAAACAATTAATCATCATCTTGGATGACCAGACCACGGTGCCTCAACGGACAGAGACGACACTACCTCGAACCTAACTAGGAACTTAGACGTCTACCCAGACGTATGACGACCACCACCTGATGGATGCTGCAACCGTGTTCAAGTCGTTCCATATCTGACAGGAAAGGACTGAACCTTCTTATCATCATCCAGTGATTATCAACCATTGGTTCCATCGAACTTGAACAATTTTACTACTTAAATGGAAGAGTGTATTATAACAATCAAATTTGTGATGACAGGTTTAAAAAAAAAATTATTGCTGTGAATATTTCTAAGGTTCAATTGATATATGCATAGCCTAAGTTCATTATTAAATAATTTATCCTTCTTGTTGCTAATTGATCACAACGGTGTTAGGTTAGTTGTATTCACTAACATCTTAGTTTGTAGTAAGACAGAAGTGTGGAAAGAGTGATGTTATATTTTAAATCAAGAATATAATACTGTGGTGATCACGAGCCTTTCTTTTGGCCAACCCATTTTTCCTTGGGATTATTTTTTCTGGGGCCTTGTACCAGGTGAAACTACTACACACTGGCTATACATATGGAAGGGAGGAACACTAAAACTGATTCAATAAAGCAGTAAGGAGTACAATTCTATAGAATTCTACACTATAAAGAACATGTGGATACCATGGCTGGAAAGGATCTAGCGACCACGGGTGTCATGACTGCTACATGTAACCGACAATCCTGTTCGCCATTTCCTATTAAGGATTGATTCTCTGTGTCATGAAGTACGCATTGGCAATGCTCTCAGTAAAACACAAATCAACAGGTTTGAAAAGATACAGAACGAAACAATGTGCATCATACTTGGCTACACCAAAGACACATCATGTAGAGCAATGAGATACCTGCTCGACCTTCAAGACATATACAGTAAACATTCGCTGCTTAGACGAGTTGCCTATCTTAAAATCACTCAGCGAAGTCATTCAAAGACAATAGACTTAGACGTGGCCAATCGTGATCCTGGAATTCAAACTAAAAGTCCTCAATCAAACTACAAGGCAGCAGTAGTTCCCTGCGAGCGGAAACGCGCACTGGCTTTACCTTTGCTGGACTTTCCAGTTGTTCTGTACATTTGAGTGGGACGCACACCCTCTTGCCTGCCATGCTTGCCGCTGACGCGCTTGCCGTGCTTGCACTGGTTTTGCCTCTGCTGAGATTTCCAGTTCATGTGGGTGGAACGCACACCCTCTTGCCTGCAATGCTCGCCGCTGCAGTGATTGCCTCGCTTTCCGCGCTTGCCATGACGGCCTGCCCTCGATGGGACCCACTTTGGCTTTGCCAGCGTGCGTGCTTGCTCTGTCCTGATGCCTACCTCACGATTTCCGTCAATTCGCACTTAGCTGTCCGACTTCAAGGGCAAAACCGAGTTTCGCCCCATGATGCCCACGTGCAACTCAACTCGACTCCCAGAATACTCATCGGCTCTAGGGTAGTGGCTCAAGAGAGAACATGCTTGGGCTCCGAATTTCGCCACACGCGGGTCAACGTCTCTTTGATGGCTTTGGGTCGTGCTTCCATCTCTGTGATGGGGGCCTGTGCTTTAACCTATGTGGCCCAGTTTGCGGTTCAACTCGGCACTCAACATACTCATCGGCTCCAGAGAGACGGCTCAAGAGAGAGCATACGTGGGCTCCGAATTTCGCCACACGCGGGTCAACGTCCCTTCGATGGTTTTGATTCGTGTCCCCATCTCTGTGATGGGGCTAGACTTTTGAGCTATGTGGACCAACGTGCGGCCCAACTCATCACCCAGCATACTCATCGGCTCAAGAGAGGTGAATCAAGAGAGAGAATGTGCGGGCTCTGAGTACCACCCCGCGAGGTTCCACATGTATCGTTCTAGCTTTTCCCATCGGCCGGGAGAGGCGTGCATTAATAGTCACTCTGGGAGTTCACTCGTCTGTTACCAGGGTCACCACTTGGAGGTGAGAGCAGGGATTAGAGCCATCTCTCTAATCCTGGCGTGCCGCTTCCTTGCACCTTTGACCCCGATTAGCTTTTGTTCAACGAATGCTGATTTCGCTATCGATACTTCCATCTGCTGTGAAAATTGCTTCTAAGTATTTGACCTCAATTGTTTGTTTTATATCTAGGTTCTGGAGTTTTATTGTAAGCTTTTGCACATACGTTTATAATAGTAGTTTGAAAAGTACCTTCCTGATAAACTCCACTATGTCAAAACACAACTCTTCACCAAAGCAGTTTGTAGTCTGTTGCTAAGAATGTGCGAGGGAAATAAAGTGATAATTTGTCGCTACGAATGTGTGGGAATGCAGACAGCTATAACTCATGATCAAATACCTTCAATTATTCTATGAATATTCCAAAAATGTATACTTCTGTGCAAGTCTCGAGATTTAATATTGTAGAGGACAAAACATGTTCACTCCATTATAAAATGCACATATCGGTAGGACAGGCAAACCAAAATAGGCAATGGAAATAACTGAAAAGTACATGAATGTTTTGATCAGTTTTATTTTTGGTAAAGACTTGTCAACTACAGATGTGTTCTTTTAATGAAGCTCAAAAAATAAAGTAGGGTGTATTCATGTTGCTCTATTCAACTTTGCACGTCATACATTTCTTCATGAACAAAGTGAATATTTTCTATGTAAGCTCTAATTATTGCCCTATTCCTTCTGACGCTCTTCATGTTCGCACGTTGGCAGCTCAAACAAAACAGTCAAAGAAACAAATCTCTCTAGCAATCTTACCGTCTGCAGCAAAGGATTTCATCAGATTAACAAGCACCCAAGCAAAACATCATTAACATTTTTCTATGTTATCTCAGCGACGAGTTTTTGTAGATCACGTTCGATAATGAGTTTGGGGAAAAGTCAGAATTTCTTGTAAAAAGAGACTAATTTTAACAAGTTCCGATAGTAAAGAAAAGCTGGATAGTAGAGAAAAACTGGAAAGCACCATAAAATCAAAAGTAAAATTTACACTGTTCGAATGAGAAAATATTTTGTTAGAACATTAAAATATGCATATTTGATGTTTTGAGATAAAAGGTTTAGTGTACTAGTTTTTATGTCAACGAAATGTACCTGATGCATATCAGTGATTTTTTGCAAGCAGTATGCCTCACGACCTTACGAATACATGTTTAAATAATTCGTAGGTAGCTTAGTTGATGCAAAAACGTTTTTGTTATATAATTTTGCATAAGCACAACAAAATGATCATCAAAGTTTAGAATTTACAGTAATACACAAAATGGTGGCGAATGTTTGCAAAGGCGTATCCCTATTACATATTATAAAATGCATTGTGAACAAATGATACCTTCCACTTCTATCAATGAAAATAAATTGTATGGGCATACGCCAATGGCAGTTGTTAAGATACGTTGTGAATTGATTAATTCCACGGGATTCCTGATTTTACTTGCACTGAATTACATGTGGAACACTGAAATGTTTATTTATAGACAAAATTGTCAATCGTACTGCAAACTTCTAAGAGTTTACCAAATCAACATTGCTGTAATTTTAGTAATTACTTATAATAAAAATCTTACATCACTATAGGTTTGGGTTGGCAAAAAATACTTCTGGATGGTCGCCACTGTTACCTATATTAAAATGTAAAAAACAATAATTTCTGCCTGTTGTATCGGTCGGTAAAGATGATCACGAATTTTGGATCGAAGTTTTATAGTTATTTTTTTTGTGTGACTGCGCTTAGCTCATTGTCTATGTTTGGCTCTGGTAACACAAAGTAGGTATGAAAATGTTGTTGATCATTTGTTGCTTAATAATAATAATAATTCCTCTCGTACCGTTATACGTTACATAGGGAATGCAAGTAATTTCTCCATACCGCTCTATCCTGGGCAACTCGCTCAATCTCCTCCATGGAACTGAGACCGATATTTCCTGCCTCTCTCAGCAAAGTTCGTTTCAGGGTCTCCTTAGGTCGACCTCTCTTTCTTGAACCCTTTGCATCCCACTTCAATGCCTGCTTTAATATTCGTTGATCATTTCTCCTCAAGGTGTGCCCAACATATCTCCATCTTCTCTTTCTTATAACAGTTGTCACTAGTGGTTGACCAGACATATCTCTGATTTCATCCCTTCTGAATTCGTTCCATTTTATATTGATTATTTTTCGCAGACATCTATTTTCAAATGCATTCAACTTTTTTCTATATCTTTAGTCATTTTCCAACTCGCTGGCATATGTTAGGATTGATACAACATTTGAATTGAAAATTCGTAATTTAGTTTTAATACTATATAACTTGCAGTTCCATATTTTATTTAGACTTTTAAAAGCTGATGTTGCTTTGCCAATTCGTATCATAATTTCTTTTTAACATTTCCTGTGCAATCAAAATTGCTACCTAAATAGGTGAACTGCTCTGTTATTTTTATCATTTTAGATTCCAGTGTGATATCTGCATTACTTGCCATAGGTGTTTTCATTATATTTGTTTTTTCATAGCTTATCTGCAGTCCAACTTTTGATGCTATAGATGACAAGTTGCCTGTTTTTCTTTGCATATCTTGGTTGTTTCTACTTAACAAGGCAATATCGTCTGCAAAATCCAAATCTTCTAGTTGACTATTTTCTACCCAATCGATGCCAGTTTCGCCCTGCAACATTTTCGCATCACCCAGTCAATGGTCACTCCAAACAATAGCGGAGATAGAATACAGCCTTGCTTTACTCCGGTTTCAACCATAAACCAGTCGCTGTGTCTACCATAAGTGCGAACTGCACACTGTGAACCATCATAGAGGCTCTTAATAATGTTTATTATTTTGTCTGGTACTCCATAGCATCTCAGAATATTCCACAGAGAGATTCTGTGTAGACTATCAAAGGCTTTTTTAAAATCGATGAAATTTAGTATGAGTGGTTGTTGCTTCTCAATATGTTCCTCCAAAATTAGTCGTAGGGTAATTATTTGGTCTAAGCAGCTTCTCCCAGGTCTAAAACCAGCTTGTTCTTCTCTCAGGGCTGTGTCCACTGCTCCTTTGATTCTATTAAGGATGATTTTGCAGAAAATCTTGGTCATTACTGATAATAGGGTGATCTGTGAATATGCTTCCTACATATTTGAATTCTTTCACTTGGTTGATTGTAGTGCCATTGACATGGATGTCTAGTTTATTATGTTTTCTTCCCATATTCATTATTTCTGTTTTAGTGTTGTTGACTTTCATGTCATGATGTATACAATTTTTGTTAAGGGTGTCAATATGATGTTGTAGATCTTGTTCATTTTGGTGTATCAGAATTGTGTATCAGAATAGTGTTCATTTTGGTGTATCAGAATAGTGTTCATTTTGGTGTATCAGAATAGTGTTCATTTTGGTGTATCAGAATAGTGTTCATTTTGGTGTATCAGAATAGTGTTCATTTTGGTGTATCTGAATTGTGTATCAGAACAGAAGAATAACTAATGTCAATCAATCTAGCAACAATATCAAATAAAATAATAATACAAATGGTGGAGTCAATTTGAAATACTAATCAGTGGCGTAGCCTGATGATGCGAGATAGGTGTGCTGCTATTTAAAATGAATATATGCCCTTCTTATTTAACCTCTTTTGCCTTTGAATTGAAAAACCAACTATATTGAATGACGCAACGCTTAACGATAGTTATTTGTACTGCTCTCTAGTGGCGGGATGAAACATTTTTCAATAAAAGTCACCGAGTTGTTGACTTTAATTAGACAGGAAAGCGACGCTTTACAGAAAACAATATCAGAGCAGTTTCATATAACTGTTATATAGTGAACACCATCATATTGTAAAACCCTTGAGAAAGGAACAACAAATTACAGGACAAAAAACGGGTTGGGATTTACATCTTAAATATAAAATCGTGATATAATAAGTTTGTCAAGAGCAGAACATCCAGAACAAACTAAAGAAGTATCTACTTACCAGTTCTTCTTCTTCTGTGTTCTCACTAGATTGGGATTTCGGATTCTCTAATAAAGGCAACCATCTGCCTCAGATTATCATACACGACATACAGTTTGTCTTGGACGCTAGTGTAAGTGGGCCACCTCTTTCTTCTCAAGTCTGCATACTGGGAGCAGTTCTGTAGGATATAATTCCTATGATTTCTGCTTTCCTGTTTGTGTCGACCTCTTCCCTCAGTAAGTTTTGGCCACCCTGGTGATGGTAGGTCTGACATTCTTACTGCGTGGCTAAATCTTTGAGGCAGATTGGCAACCGTAGAATCCGTTATCCCATTCCACATTGTGAGGGGGCTTTGCACCATGCTATGCGCCTTACGACCTGGTGCATCCGTTTTCTGCAAGCATTTGTTTCGGGTTAGCATTCCCTAGTGGACACATGCATCTGATTTCAGCCAAACCTCCTTAGTCGCCTCTTACGACATGCGCGGCAGGTAACAGTGGTTCTATTCTTTACACCCCAAATTTGCGCCCGGTAACCACTCGGGCGACTTACCAGTTCAATAGACAGGGATACCATTTGAACTATCTATGGTTAAAATCATCTGAAGGTTACAACAAAAACAAAGAGAAAATGATAGTTTACCTATTTCAACATTTTGCTGAAGTTTTGAGGAACAGAGACAGTTGAAAGTTGATTCAAAAGGGACATTTTAGGATACGCTTAATGCAGATTTTAATGCTTAATGCAGATTCACTTTTTGTTACCTTTTATTTCCATGTTGACTGGAGAATGTTTACAACATAAGTCAAATTATACAGGTAAGACGTTAATTTAGTATAGCTTATTGTAGGTATGACATGAAAATATTTGTATCTAGAGTTATATATCTGACCGTCTGTTTACTGCATGCGTAGCTGATGTTACCAATGAGGAAATTTACTGCTTCATGGAAAAAAAACACTCCGATGCTAGAATTACATGAAGTACTTCCCACCACCACGCAACGTTTGCAGCGGGTATTCCCAAGATCCTAAGTGACATTCCGTGACGAGGTGGGCATTTGCATTTTCCAGGCAGGGGAGCGCGAGCGGTTCTAGTTGGAGCCAGATTCACTCACAAAGTTTTCTTTCAACAAGAAACTATGACTCCCGGATGAAAGAACTCATGTTTACCATGTGCTTCCTGATGTTTCAGACATCCGTGTCATGAATGTTTTGCTTTCTCGCCCAAACTACGGACGGATAACTACCACACTCCTCTCTAACGTACAGCTCCTGTCTTTGGGGAAAAAACAACTAATTCAAATCTTAGACTGTCTTAAACTATTTTTTTTTTTAAAGTGTAGGCTTTTCATCAATGAAGCTAATTGAAAAGCTGGAGAATATAACGTTGGTCGTCAGTATATGTTTGTATTCGAGGACCAGAGACATTAACAATTTCCAAGCATTCTATAAATCACTTTGTTTATGTTTCTACGCTCTGGTGCCACTTATAAATTATGATTACATATGTCAGAAATGATGTTTGCTTGAGAGAAATTATTTTCACATGTCAAAAAGTATGCTAACTTGTTAAATATAATGTCTACCTACAAGAAAATAAGGTTATTTGTGAGAAATTGCTTCTACTTGTGAGATATTATGTTTGCGTGTAAGAAAATAGATTTACTGTAAGAAATTAGATAGCAACGCACAATTAACGTTGCAAATGAAGGCCTTTGTAATTATGTCTTTACTCTATGGATGAAAACCATGGAGATAACTTCTCAAGACTTCTCAAGATGATACTTAATATCTTTCGCTTTTGCTGTCTCCACAAGAATATACACATCTTTTGCTATGACAAGATAACCAACGCTGAAGTAATTGCATTCATTAATCATGGGAATACTCAACAGTAGAAGTCTAAAACATGTGAGACTAAGAATGGATAACAACCCTATACACCAACAGGTGCTGTTTTGTAAGCTTTCAGACGGAAAGAGGTTCCACAGAGAAGACAACTTCTCAGATATCAGGATATATGTAAGGCCTCAGGAGAGGGACTTTTATATCGACCCCATCAAAATGGAAAACTAGCTGAGATATGTATAACTGCGGAGGTCATCAGGACAACACTGAAAACCTCTGGAAGCACTGCGCCAGGACCTGATGGCATTCAATACAAGGATATTTCTGATTTATCAACAGACGACATCGAGGGACTGGTAAACGAATTCAACGTCAGCATCCAAGACGGTATGATCAGGAAGGAGTGACTTCATAGCTACCTACTACCATTGCCGAAGCCCAACAAAGATCACTCTCAGATAGCCGGCTACAGAATCATTGCATTGCAAAACACGACAGGAAAGCTTCTTGAGAAAATCGTGGCACGTCGACTGGCATGGGACCTCGAAAGTCGTCATATCTTCCCACCAACTCTTGGAGGTTACAGATCTGGGAAAGAAACATGGTGCAACGCTGCGGTCTTCGCCTATGATGTCTTTGAGGGTTTTCATGCAGGTATTGAAACATGTGCAGCAATGGTGGACTTGGAAGACGCATACAACAGAGTGTCCTATGCTTATCTTATGCACCGGCTCATCAAACTCCAGGTGCATTCTCTATACATCCGATGGATAGCTGCTGCGCTGTTCAAAAGGAAGGTTGTACTGCGATGTGGTGGTTGGTTTTCTGAACCGGTGACTGTACATTCCGGATTGCCACAGGGCTCTCCTCTCTCCCTGTCTTATTCAATATATACACGGTGTCAATCACAGAACAACAACTCGATGGCAGAGATAGAACTCTGTCTTTTGCTGATGACATCCTCGTGTATAGACAAGGTAAAGACAGGGATGCAATTGCCGGTGAGGTACAGAGGGAACTCGACCGCATCACAGACTGGTGTGATGTCTCCGGTGCACTAGTCAACCCTACCAAAGCAGCAGTGACATAGTTCTCACTCAATAATCACACTGTTAACGCATGTACGCCTAGTGTGAAACTTCACGGTAGTGTTTTGCCCGTAGATAAATCGATGAAATATTTGGGTGTGACATTTGACCGCAGCTTGTGTTTCCGGGAACATGTTGAGTATGTCATTGTCAAGGCACGCAAAGGTTTGGCGGCAATGAGAGTCATGGCGGCTGTTAACATCGAGCAACGACTGCTTGTCATCCTGTATCAGACACTGGTCCTCTCCACCATTGAATATGCAATGGCCAACGCAACTGTCAGCAAAACGCAAATCGAAAGACTGGAGAGAATACAGAACGAAGCTATGCGCATCATCCTCGGTTGCACGCTAAAGCGGGGCAAGTCATGGCTTGGCCGTGCCGCAGATACTGTTCAGCTGGTATGCGGGCTCAATAATATTGACCATGGGGAAGAATGGATACCGATGCCTCCAATATACTGGAACACCTTTTCAACCATCATTAAATTTGACAAAGGTTGCAGAGAAGGAAATCCGGTGGCGTTGAATGCAGACGTCAAAGCCATTATCGATGAAAACTGCAACGCAGACGACGTCGTGATTTACACGGATGGATCGGTAGTTCGTCACGAAAAGTCTGCATGGACCTTCTCTGCAAGCTCATGTGGCAGAATGGTCAAGGAAGCCAGTGGTGCATTTAGTATGACAACAAGCAGCATGACAATGGAGGTACTGGCGGTGACCAATGCACTACTCTGGCTAGAGTCACAAACTACACTCATGCGTGCATTCTGAGTGACTCATTGAGTATGATCCGAAAGGTGGAGGCCGGTTCGGTGCGCAGGCAATGGACTGAATCACTGCAGGCGTCAACAATTTGTAGAATTACACTTGTCTTTGTTCCGGGGCACATGGGTGTCGTTGGCAATGAGAGAGCAGACAGACTGGCTGGCTCTGTCGCTATATCAGAGGGCCAGCCCATGGACAGAGCTGACATCGTGAACGCCCTCATAGAGCGTGGCCTTAGAGAAGATCTTTATCTCAACCAATCCACGGCAACTACTAGATTGCGAGAACTGGGTTTGAAGATTGGTGTGGCAAGAAAAAAAGGTACAACAGGTATACGAGTCGGCTCATCAATCAAGATAGAACTGGTACGGTCAGTCGCTGGACGCTGTTGGAGATATTGCGAAGGAGATCGGAGCACCTATGGACATGTCCGGAGTGCAATGAAGATATTCCAAACTGAAACTGAAACTGAATGCGTAATTGTGAAATATTTCATTTTTTCCCTTTATCAAAAAGCTTGTCTGTCCGTTGGAATTTCTCTCATAAGACAGATGCCCTGCCTCTTCAGACGTCATGCCCAAACCATCAGTTACACCCTGACTCCATTTTCTTCGTCATTTACTTCTTCTCTTCTTTGCCGGCGTGACTCCTTCCATAATGGTCTTTTCCAACCCTTCGTGTCTCTTTATATGTCCAAAACACTTCAGTTTTCTCTTTCTTATTTCTCATCAGCTAGTTTTCTATGATTTTGGGTTTACTATATATTTGATCTCTTTCCTGTCCATAATTTACGGAGGACTCTTCTGTAACACTTATATTCAAACGAGCATACATTTTGTTCCACTGACTTATAAAAAATGTCCATGTTTCACACACATATGTTACCACTGGGAATATGCATGCACTTAACATTCTGATCTTTGTTTCCTATCAGACCCATTCCATATAGTTTTTAGTTGTTTAATTTGTTGTAAGACCATTATTGTTCTTCTTTTAATTTTCTTCCTTCCATTTCCATCTCATGTTAGCATTTAAATGAGATGTTCAAACCTGTTCACATTTTCTATTTTCTATCGGTTGATAAAAAATATTCTTTGTCATGTGCGTTTTATTCGTTGCCATTATTTTTGTTTTTGTCATATTAAAAAAAACAGTTTTTTTTTTTGCTTTTATCTTGCACTTGCATTATTAATTTCTCAATTCCTTTTTTGTGATATTGAACATCTTTGGCATATTTTAGTTAATGTATTTCTCTTCCTCCGATTATAACGGGTTTTATTTCATTATATTCATATTCATCATCATCAGGTGCCGTGCCAGCTGGCGTAGGCGATCATGACAAATCTCTGTCGTTGGTGTTTGCTATCAACTCAGATGTTGACATTCTACGGTACCATGAAGTCAGGCTATCCAAACTTTTCTCTCTCTGTCTTCCTCTGTCTCGTCTACCCTCGATTTTACCGGTTGTCACAATGTGTTCTAAACCTCCCTCCTCATCACATGCCCGAAAAATGATGACTGCCTAATTCTTATATTGATGATAAGCTTTCTCTGTGTCTTGATCTCATTCAGCACCCCAACATTAGTCATTTTAGCATATTCATATCATAATCTTCAATTCCGCTATCTTCAGTAACATTTCTCATGATGTTATTAACATAAATGTTGCACAGATAAAGCGACAAAATGTAACCATAGCTGACTTCTTGCTTTATGTCAAACCGTTGTGATGAATCATCTTATGTCCTTACAGCCGTCATGTTATCACTTAGAAAGCTCTCTGATCTGTATATAATAATGTCAAACCGTTGTGATGAATCATCTTGTGTCCTTACAGCCGTCATGATGTTATCACTAGAAAGCTCTCTGATCTGTATATAATAATGTCAAACCGTTGTGATGTTATCACTTAGAAAGCTCTCTGATCTGTATATAATAATGTCAAACCGTTGTGATGAATCATCTTATGACTAGTTACAGCCGTCATGTTATCACTTAGAAAGCTCTCTGATCTGTATATAATAATGTCAAACCGTTGTGATGAATCATCTTATGTCCTTACAGCCGTCATGATGTTATCACTAGAAAGCTCTCTGATCTGTATATAATAATGTCAAACCGTTGTGATGAATCATCTTATGTCCTTACAGCCATCATCATGTTATCACTAGAAAGCTCTCTGATCTGTATATAATAATGTCAAACCGTTCTGATGTTATCACTTAGAAAGCTCTCTGATCTGTATATAATAATGTTAAACCGTCATCATGTTATCACTAGAAAGCTCTCCGATCTGTATATAATAATGTCAAACCGTTGTGATGTTATCACTTAGAAAGCTCTCTGATCTGTATATAATAATGTCAAACCGTTGTGATGAATCATCTTATGTCTAGTTACAGCCGTCATGATGTTATCACTTAGAAAACTCTCTGATCTGTATATAATAAAAATGTCTTTGTTTACTTGTGATATATTATATTTATTTTAATAATTTTTTAAAATAATAAATTATGTTTATTTATCGATAAAATCGAGGGTAGACGAGACAGAGGAAGACGGAGAGAGAAAATTGTGGATAGCCTGACTTCATGGCATGGTAGAGCGTCAACATCTGAGTTGGTAGCAAACATCAACGACAGAGATTTGTGGAGATCCATGATCGCCTACGCTAGCCGGCACGGCACCTAATGATAATGTTTATTGATAAGAAATTATGTTTATTTTCTAAAATGTTTAATCTTCCCTCTCTTCTCTAATCCTGTTTAATCTTCTCTCTGTTCTCTAATCATGTTTTCTCTCACGGCCTAAGTATAAAAATAGACTTCTAGAATGGGCTCTTATCTGTGCTTTGTACATGGTGTCGTTCACTGCCTCTTTTATTTCTTTCATTTGGCCTTGACATCATAATATCCGGAAAAATCGTGTTGAACAATGATCTTTTAGTGCTCATGTTGACATGTTTGCATTTCAAAATTGGTGCCATTTGCCCTGTGATTTGATTTACTTTATTGCATCTATGTTGGATTTCGTTGGTTATTCTTCCATTTGCTGAAAGAAACTTACCCCAGGTATGAAACTCTGTAATTTGTTTGTTGTTTGTCAATGGACTTTCGTATCTAGCGAATGTCATTACTTCGCTTTTGTCACTGTTTATTCTCATGTTGTAGTCACAGCAGGTTAACTGTTAATGTAGTTGTCGCAACTGCTCTCTTTTTGATGATATGAATTCCTGATTTTCCCCTTAAAGCAATTTATTTAGTTATTCAATACCCTCTCTTCACTAGTGTTGGCTATTGACAGATTTGGTCGATTAATGTGATGAACAACAGAAGTGATAGTACGCATTCTTGTCTTACTCCAGACCTAACATGGGACTTATCTGACGGTCCTTTGTTTGTTATAACTGTACACTTGCTATATGTAGAGGCTGTTGTATAGATTATTCAAGTAATCGTTAACTCCTTAGTTTGACAATATGTTCTACAACATCTTCTGATCTTAAGTGTTTTCCTGATTACCGAACGAAAAAATGTCGTGTATCGGATGCGAAAGTCCTCTCCCCTTACTTTCTGATTGCGAATATTGCGTCGGTACAGCTTCTGTTCCGTTGATTGCGAATATTGCGTCGGTACAGCTTCTGTTCCGTTGGAATACCATTTGTGAATCATTAAGCTACATCTTGATGATAGGGCTCACTCTGCCTTTTTTAAAAATAGTCTACAGAATACTATTCCGGTGTAACTCAGTAGCGGTATTCCTATATATTGTGTACAATCCCTTGTGCAAGATTTCTTCTTCCAGATGTGAACTGAATTTATCCAATCTGTTGGTGTTTCTTGTGTGATCCAGATTTTGTTGATTCTGTGTAGCCAGTTTATTCTGACCTCTTTATTTGCTTTGAGTAGATCGTCAGGTATATTGTCTGGACCTTGTGCTTTGTTGAATTGAGTTATTTTTACAGCATATCAGATCTCTGAGAGTGTTATAACAAAAAAATGTTTTCTGCTGACAATGTTTTCTTTTCTTTGTATGACCTCTCTTTACTCTTTGTTTAATACTAAACAGTATAAGCATTTGTTTATATGTGTGCGCTTTATGTAGTCTATTAACTTATCAAATTTTCACACATATTTGTATTTCTTTTAAACCATTACACGTTTAGAAGTTGTAGAGAATGTTTGTGTTCTCTCTGATGACTTACTCCCAAAATCCGCACCCATATATGTTGCTTGCATTGAACAAGAGCAAGGTATATATGATTAGAAAGTAAATGGAATGAGTTATCATGCTATGTGGTTTTAAAATCAGTATGATATAATATGTCATACATGTGACCTAGTTTTCATGTTACTAAATTAGAATGTTGCCCAATCTACAGTCACAAAGAAGGGGAAAAAAGTTTGGAGTATATAATAAAAACGTTTAATACATTCTTTTATTATAATTATTTGTACACAACATATACAGGGTGTTCAACTTAAAAGCAGACTGTGAATGGAGCTAATCCGGCATATATGTATGGAAATGAGAAGGTTCAGTTATGACGTAGTATAGGTCACGGTTGTGTGATGGTGTAATTGTAGTGCGGAATGGGACGATGAACAAATGTGACGTAGAACAAGCTAGTCAGAACCGGTTTACATAGTAAATAGTCGAGATGAAATGCGTACCTGGCAAACTTCTATTTATCACTGGTGCTGCTTTTAAGTTGAACACCCTGTATAACGCAATTTGGAAAATATGCAAGATAAAAATCAGGAAATTTGTAACGTCTAACTATTTCTCTGTTCAAAGGAAACAATAAATACACAAGACCCTCAAGAGAAAATAATGCATATCTGGTCTAGTAAGCAGCCTAAAAAGAACTAACACTTATACAGGATGTTTGTAAATTCTCACAACACTTCATACGTAATTGTCTTTTGTCTATTTCCAGGCGGAAGATATAGTTGGCTGTTCACTCTTGCCGTTAAGCGTAGGGATGGGAGCTTTAGTTTGCGTTCTAGGGTCAGATGAGTCGCCCTTGTTGTGTTATATCCGTGTTTATGTAGTGTGGTCATGATATCCATCTTTGTCTTGGTCTTCCCTTAGCTCTAGTACCCGATCTCTTTTTTTTCATACGCAATATACATGGCCTTTTTCGTATTTACAGACGGTTAATTAACAAATGTTTTACTCTGACAACTTCTGAGTTTTCGCTTTTCTCTCTTGTCGTTCAGCTCATACATAAGTCTCTTCTCAAAAGACTCTGCGCCCTTTCGCAATTTGGCTTTCTATACAACTCTGTCATCAGCTAGTCCCTCCCATGTGCTGGGATCTATAGAAACGTTTTTCATTGAGGCTTTGCAGACATCTTTATATCTGAGCAGTGGTCTGCCTTGGTGCCTCTTCCTCTCCGAAAGTTCACAGAACAACATTTGTTTTGGTATTCGACAAGTTTCCATTCTTTTCACATGCCCCAACCATCCTAGTCGTCTACTGCTGAGCATGCCCATTATGGAAGGCAGATTTGCACGTTGCAGTACTTCAGAGTTGGTTATCTTGTCGTACCGCCTGATGTTCATAATCTTGAGGAGACATCGAAGGTGAAATGATGTTAAGTCTTCTCTCGTGTCTTGAGTAGGCTGTCCATGTTTCTGAGCCATACAGTAAAGAACTAATTACACAGGCTCGATATATTTGAATCTTCGTTTTGTGTCTTCCCACGCTCGCTTTGATAGTTTGCTGACTGTAGTAGCCGCACTCCCTATACGAGCATTGATTTCTTCATCAAGAGAAAGGCTGGCAGTGACCATGGACCCAAGATATCAGCATTTTTGAACTGGTTGCCATTTAAAGTGATATTTGTTGTGTTACCTTCCTGACATAAAACAACTGTTATAGTCAGAGAAAATAGCTCGCATGCCTTTGACAAATTATTGATTAGGCATTGCAGTGTAGTCTCACTGTGGGCGACTAAGACAGCATCGTCAGCGAAAAGGAGGTCCTTGAGAAGAATTTCCGTCGTTATTGTCTTGGCTCTTAAGCGAGCCAAGTTAAAGAATGAACAATCAGATCTAGTGCGGATGAAAACATCACCATCAGCGTCCCCTAAGGCGTGGTTCAAAGGACTGCGAAGAAGATGCCAAAGAGGGTGGGGGCATGGACACAACCCTGCTTGACTTCACTCTTAAACTCAAAACTATCAGATGTGCTGCCATCGAACTGAATGCTGGCTTTCCTGCCCTCATGGAAGGAGACTGTCATAGTTCCCTCCCCCAGGGGGCAGCGGAGGAATGAACAGTCAGCCATATAGTTAGAGTAGTATAATTAGATACTTAATAGTTGAGACTATGTGTTGCACTCTCTAAGTAGAAGTGCAACACATAACTCGAACATGACGTTCTTGTGTAGTTGTGTAGTGACTCAGTTAGTAACGAATTAGAAAAGATAGAAGACACGATTGATGAACGGACATGTTCCTATTCAAGAACGTTTACGCAGATATATCAATAAACATGTAACATGCCACCATCAAGATTGAGTTTATATATTGTTACCATTGAGTTCGGCCATCCATGTATCTGGCCATACAGAGTTCGGTCATTCCATGTTTCTGGCCATACAGAGTTCGGCCATTCATGTTTCTGGCCATACAGAGTTCGGCCATTCCATGTTTCTGGCCATACAGAGTTCGGCCATCCATGTTTCTGGCAAAACAGAGTTCGGCCATTCCATGTTTCTGGCCATACAGAGTTCGGCCATTCCATGTTTCTGGCCATACAGAGTTCGGCCATCCATGTTTCTGGCCCTTTCCGTTAACAATGGTGTCGGCAAGAGAAACAAGATCTGCCCGTATATGGCATAATGTCACTATATACATTCGTGGACCAGAAAATAAGTGAGTCGAGTACTAATTTTATATATTTCTTTACACCTGCTGCCATTTCTACATCATCTTCGCTTTATATCTGATGATTGTGCTTGGCATATCGTCAATATTCATGTCCCATATTTTCATATTACTATTTTCGCCTCTTGACGGGCGTACGGATGACTATATGAATATGTTTTTATTTTCAACGATGCTGAGTTCCAAATTACATATATTTTGAACATACTTGAGGCATAGAGTGGTCATTACATGCCCTAGGAGTCGGACTTAACCTCTATCGACCTTGGGGCCTAGAGTTGTCATTACCTGCCCTACTTGTTCCTTCTATCAACTTTGGAACGTAAAGCCTATCATTTAGTCCTTCTTATTGATGGCGACCGGGCGTGATAACCCCTCGGTCTGGATCTTCGTTTATATTGTGTACTTTAAAATTTAAAGGGCTCAACGTCTGTCCTTTTATCCTTCTTATTGATGGCGACCGGGCGTGATAACCCCTCGGTCTGGATCTTCGTTTATATTGTGTACTTTAAAATTTAAAGGGCTCAACGTCTGTCCTTTTATCCTTCTTATTGAAGGCGACCGGACGTGAAAACCCCTCGGTCAGGAAATTCGTTTATATTGTGTAATTTTAAAGATAACGGACTCATTGTCTGTCCTTTTATCCTGCATTATAGCAGGTGACCAGCATGTGATTACCCTGGTCTGGATTGTTGATTATCAATCATCTTCGGGAACCCATGCGTGTATATGTGAATGTTTTATAGTGTACGTTACACATCCCTCTATGCATGGTTGGAACTGATGGACTTTGTGAGTTATAACTGAATTATTGACGATTGTTTTAAACGTATATGTTGCTACGACTGGCAATTCAAGGGTTTCTGATGGACTATGCTGACATACGCTACTGCATCTGGAGGAAGACGGATGTGGTAGTGGCTTGATGGCTTCTTGACTCAGTTCCTGTATAGCAGTTTAACGGCATGGATGTGTTGCATATGGCACAGGGAACATTCAATTATATGTATACATACTGGTTTTTACTTCTTATATAGTAAGTACGAATTTCTAGTTCTTTTCGTACTTTTGATTGCCATATGTGCTAAGGTATACTTTTTGTTACTCTTACAGTTGTTCTTTCGGCATATAGTATATTATTAACTTAATTTTATTTCAGACTATATATATCGTAGCGATTGTTTTTCTTGCTCTACAACAGGAACAGGTTAGGGATCCGCCTGTACAAGAATCGAGTCGACTGACGGTGTCTCCATCCAGGGACACGTCAAAATCGACAACACGAGTAATTGAGATCCCAGAGGATGAGTTCAACAATGACGATAAAAAAATTTGGGGTATCCAGCGAGTGTGCCTCCAAGCATACTAGAAGTGTTAACCCCCCAGTAGAGAGTGGTGGTGAAAATAAATTCACCTCTCTACAAATAAGTTCGAAAATGTATATGACAGATGCCAAATCCCGGAACTCAGATTATGAGCTAAATATGAACTGCAATGCTAGTTTTAATATTAAAATTTGGTCAACATCAGATCCAGTACGATCTGGTTCTGATGTGCAAAAGGATGTGCAATTTGAACGGAAGTTTCTTGATAACATAAACAATGCGTCGTTTCGGGGGAGGTATTGTGTCCATCCTTTGACCAAGCGTTTGCGATGGAATACTGTGGTAATTGGATTCTTATTACTATTTATTAGTGCTGGTGCCCTGTGTTCTCATCAGCATGGGTTGCAAGGGTTGATTCTTTCGATTTGTCAACGAGGTTATATGCCTCGCCCTCTCTATTTAATATTTGGGGTTTTCGTTATCCTTCACATATTGTTTCCGGGTAGACGTAGTGGGAGTGGTACACGTGATACCATTGACATGGCTCCCAGGGATGGTCCTATGGGAAAGATATTTGATCATGTCAAGGACAACCATGATTCATGTGGTTTCTACGATACCACATTGAACACGAGAGCTGCCCACAACTGGCCTAGGTTTTTTTTATTGGGATCCTGGGAGATTGAGAGATGGATGGTGATAGGTGTGTCGAGGATAATGTTAAACCGGGCGAGGATAATTGGGTTTTGAAAATTCCTTGATATGGGCAATTTTAAGATGCAAACACGTCACCATAAACACAAAAAGAGCAATGTTCAACACAATCTTTCTCCCACATTATGTTACCAGTGCCAAACCTGACGCTGACAACAAACGATAGAAGAAAACTAGTCACAACAGAGATGAAGTGTCTACGCAGAATGCTGGGTGTAACAAGAAGAGACCGGTTGAGAAATGAAGACATCAGGAAAAAGTGGGTACAACATCAGTACTAGACTTCATCAAGAAACAACAAATTAAATGGTTCGGTCACGTAAGCAGATTACCATCAGACAGTGCACCCAAAGAGCAATGCTGCTGCGATACAATGGGTACAAAGCAAAAGGCCGGCCACGCAAAAGATGGACCTCAGAGATAACAGAGGCGACGAAAGAGACTATCTACGAAGCCCATACTAGGGCCCGTTTTAGAAATCTCTTCCTGACCTGACGCTGTGAGGCATACAGGATTCGAGAAAGAAAGAAAAAGAAGAAAGTTTATTTTAAATAAATTGGACTCTTCAGGTTCTTTATAAAGTGCCCGGTTGTAATGTAGGACATATGTGGAATGTTAATTCCTTTGTGGTTATATAAATACTTTAATTATTCCCGGGAGGTTGGGAGGTTGTTAATTGGTCATCATGGTTTAATATTGTTCATGATGGTTCAATTGTTATGCGAGTTTTGGTGTGCATTTCCTTTTTGGAAATGTGAGCCTCACTTTGACGTTGTTCGGTATTTTAATTTTAATGCATGGGTTTTGTTGACAAGTTCTTTCCCCTGGGTTTGGGGGTTGATTATTATCAAGAAGGTTGGATAAGGTGTGTGGAGGTTGTCCAGTCATATTTCATTGCTACGCTACGCATTGTGGGTGCGTTATTTCCGTATTTCATTTATGGTGGGTATATTGGAAAGTGATATTGAAATGGATAATTTTTTTTTCTTTCGTCGGGAGTGGGGTTTGATTATTGGTGCCCTATGACTAGTCTCCGGCGGCAATATATTGTGACAATATTAACAGTGTATGGATATACTCATGTTTCTCATGTCATAATATTCAATTTGTAACTTGTTTTTTTTGTTTGAGATTTCAGATAGTGTGACATGACTCTGACAGGCGAAATGCGACATAGAGACATGACAGGTGTGGGCTGTCCCCCGCCATCCTACGACCTGTGAGTGCTGGATGTCAAAGTACTGCCACCTCACATTGGCCAAGTGTTATGCTGTTGGGTCGCCGTCGGAAACATACGGCGCACATCTTTCCTTTAATTAATGAAATGTTGCTGAATACTTTTCTATTCACATTGTTTCAGCTTAGAGCACAGAGGGTTAATGTTGCTGTTAACCATGGTCACCCATGACCAGTTGACGAGTCACGTTCAACGACGTGTGGTGACTAGTTCCCATTTAGCTCGTTCAACTTGGTTATCCTGAGCTCCCGTCAGGATTTTTCCTTTCTTTTCGACCATGGTTGGCTATTGTAGTTGTTGTTGAGCCACGTTAACACGTGAGGCGACTTGTTCCCTTTCTGCTCGGACATCTCTAATAACCCTATTGGTCTACCTGTGCGATGTTTTTTTGGGATTTCGCGTCGGGCGACGGCGAGGTCTCCAGCGGGGTGTCATAGTTCCTCCAGGGGCAGCGGAGGAATGGACAGTCAGCCATATAGTTAGAGTAGTATAATTAGATACTTAATAGTTGAGACTATGTGTTGCACTCTCTAAGTAGAAGTGCAACACATAACTACGAGACATGACGTTCTTGTGTAGTTGTGTAGTGACTCAGTTAGTAACGAATTAGAAAAGATAGAAGACACGATTGATGAACGGACATGTTCCTAGTCAAGAACGTTTACGCAGATATATCAATAAACATGTAACATGCCACCATCAAGATTGAGTTTATATATTGTTACCATTGAGTTCGGCCATCCATGTATCTGGCCATACAGAGTTCGGCCATTCCATGTTTCTGGCCATACAGAGTTCGGCCATTCCATGTTTCTGGCCATACAGAGTTCGGCCATCCATGTTTCTGGCCATACAGAGTTCGGCCATCCATGTTTCTGGCCATACAGAGTTCGGCCATCCATGTTTCTGGCCATACAGAGTTCGGCCATTCCATGTTTCTGGCCCTTTCCGTTAACAAGACAATCAGTTGGAGCAACTTTGGGGGACAGCCAGTATGCTTCAGTATTTTATAAAGACATGGCCTGCTGACTGTGTCAAATGCCTTAGTCAGATCCACGATAGCAACACATAATGGCTTATCCTGCTGTCTGCACTTCTCTTGTAGCTGTCGAAGGGTAAATATCATGTGAATTGTTGACCGTCCAGCTCTGAATCCACATTGTGACTCTGGAAGAACACGCTCAGCCAGTTTCTGTAGTCGTTTTGAAAGGACTTGTGCAAAAGCCTTGCCTGTTACACTTAGAAGGGAGATGCCTCTGTAGTTGTTACAATCCTCTTATCCACTTTGTTCTTATAGAGCGTCACTATCTTTGCATCCCTCATGTCCTGAGGAAATTTTCCTTCTCTCCAGCACTGAATAAGGAGATTGTGGAGTTGGGGCAGGAGGACATCCCTATCATATTTTAGGATTTCTGCAGGAATGTTGTCTAGTCCTGATGCCTTGCCAGTGTAAAGTTTGTTGATTGCTTCGGAAAGTTCCAACTCTGTGGGTTCGGTATCCAGCTCGGTTAATTCATGATGTTTCGGTATGATCTGATGCACTACGATATATACTGGTGTATGGCTGGGTGTGCTGGTTTCTCCACAGAGTAAAGATTTGAATAATGTTCCACCCATCTTTCGAGCTGTTTGGTCATATCTGTTATTGGCTCACCTGTTTACGATCTTAGTGGGGCAATTTTTATTATGTTTGGTATCATTCTGATACTCTGGAGTTTGGAGCTACTCTAATATTTTCGTACATTGCCTTGGTGTTGCCCATATCTGCAGCATTTTGTATCGCAAAACATAGATTTGACCAGTATTCATTTGCACACCTCATTGACTCTCGTTGCAATACTGATTTTGTGTGCTGAAGATGGTCCTTTGAACTTTGCGAGTGCTTCTTTTTGTAATTTATTAGGACTCTCTTCTTTTCCTCAAGTAGAGGGCTGAGTGTTGTTTCCATTTGTTCGACCCAGTCTTTGTTGGAGAATTTCTTGGTGTCAATGGCAGTCATATATGTTAGAGTTTAGAATGTTCAACTTTTCGTCTACGCTACATTCTCCCATTTCATTATCGCACAGAGCAGTAAACGACTTTCTGAAAGACTCCCTATTCTCTGTCAGAGCCATTTTAGTTACGCTGACTTTGGATTTGGGTGGTCTTCTTGTTGAATGAGTTTTCCTTAGAAGTGTTTTGACTTTTCTGATAACTAGTGCATGATCTGTACCACAATCCGCGCTGTACAAAGTACGTGTGATTTTCACTGTGTTGAGGTGTTGTCTGCGTGTGAGTAAAAAATCAAGCTGATGCCAGTGACCTGATCTTGGGTGGCACCACGACACTCTGTGCCTGTATTTGACAGCAAAAAAACGTATTGGTTACACACATGTTGTTGTGGCAACATAATTCAAGCAGTCTTTGACGATTATCGTTGATATTTCCAATGCCATGATGACCTAGGCACACTAGCCATGGCTGCTGATCCTATGCGTGCATTTAAGTCACCCATTATATACAGTTGCTCATCCACTGGAAATAAGTTAACGACATTCTGTAATAAAACCTATCTTTATCTTCTGCAGACGCTGCTAGGGTTGGTGCGTAGACACATATGATGTTTAGGAGTCCATCTTTTACATTGAGCCGTAGTGATATTACTCGCTCTCATACAGCTACTGGTGTATCGTAGTGATATTACTCGCTCTGAAACAGCTACTGGTGTATCGTAGTGATATTACTTGCTCTGATACAGCTACTGGTGTATCGTAGTGATATTACTAGCTCTAAAACAGCTACTGGTGTATCGTAGTGATATTACTTGCTCTGAAACAGCTACTGGTGTATCGTAGTGATATTACTCGCTCTGAAACAGCTACTGGTGTATCGTAGTGATATTACTCGCTCTGAAACAGCTACTGGTGTATCGTAGTGATATTACTTGCTCTGATACAGCTACTGGTGTATCGTAGTGATATTACTCGCTCTAAAACAGCTACTGGTGTATCGTAGTGATATTACTCGCTCTAAAACAGCTACTGGTGTATCGTAGTGATATTACTCGCTCTGAAACAGCTACTGGTGTATCGCAGTAATATTACTTGCTCTGATGCAGCTACTGGTGTATCGCAGTGATATTACTTGCTCTGATACAGCTACTGGTGTATCGCAGTAATATTACTTGCTCTGATGCAGCTACTGGTGTATCGCAGTGATATTACTTGCTCTGATACAGCTACTGGTGTATCACAGTGATATTACTTGCTCTGATACAGCTACTGGTGTATCGCAGTGATATTATTCGCTCGGATACAGCTACTGGTGTATGGATAGCGTTCACAACTCTATTGTGCACAGCAAAGCCGACTCCATACAGTCTAGGTTGATTTGTGCTCAGGCCTGCCAGAAGATTGTGTAATTCTTTTCTGTTACTGAACCACAATCTGGGAGCCTGGTTTCCTGTAGTGCAGCTATGTCTACCTGCAGTCTCTCAAGTTCTCTGTCTATGACAGCTGTTTTTCTGATGTCTTTTGTTTTCGTCGGGTCTAGGTTGACAAGTCCGGAATACATGGTCCTTACGTTCCATGTGCCAAATCTAAGAGGTTTATTTGTCTTGTTTCTATGTAACTGTTGCTTTCAGTGGATTGCCCGAGCCGAAAGCAAAGCTGAAGTGTCGTCGCTCTTTGTGCCTAGCCTGGGCAGCTGATATGGAGAATGTGCCATGCCCATTGTGCATTAACCCCCTCTCTACCCTACTGTTTCATCCAAAGGAAAGACAAAGTCTATACGTTTGGAATCCAGCAGGGTTTGCAGGAGATGCCAGAAGATGGCAAGGAATACACATTTAACCATCAACTGCCTTAGGGTCCCTCCTCCGGATTTTTGGTCAAAGTTTACTCCTCTAGCCCCCTGCATTACGGTGCTGACCCACAAGGCAGTGGGGATTTTTGATCAGGGTTTACTTCCCTAGCCTTTAGCTCTCCTGAGCCCCTCTCCACAAGGCAGTGGGTGTCAATACAGCTTGAATAATGAAGTACATGACGTCATCAAAATATGTTCTAAAAAGAAAGTAGTGAAATTAGTCACAATAGTTACTGCTATGGTCTACTGTTCTTCTTGGTAAACTAGAAAGAACAAATGAAATATTCATTATAGCAGATGTTGGAAATATCCCCTACGGGCTTCAAGATATGTCTGTTCTTCATATTGTCAAATATGTTTTTTTCAGTTGAAAACACCATTATGGTTTGAGTGAAACGAATTACAAAAATTAAGAACGAAAATCCAGTCCTTCGAAACTAAATGCTACAGAAAGATCCTACGAATACCATGGACAGAAAAAAGAAAGAACACTGATGTCCTGAAAGAACTAATTGTTAAAGAGAATTGGCTGATAAACAACATACTATACAGAAAACTTACATACTTTGGTCACATCAAGCGTCACGATGGCCTGGAAAGAACAATACTAGAGGGCAGGGTCCTAGGATGCAGAGGCAGACCAAGAAGAAGATGGCTACAAGATATTAAAGAAACCATGAACATGATCATCGACGAAGTGGGTGAACTGGCAAGAGACAGAGTGAATTTCAGATGTGATGCAAAGAGAGCAATGTCATATAATAGATATACGCCCCTTGATGACGATGACAAGAATTACCCCAGCAGACAACAGTCATTCACTGCATATCTTCTTCTTCTTCTTCTTCTTTCTCGAATCCTGTATGCCTCACAGCGTCAGGTCAGGAAGAGATTTCTAAAACGGGCCCTAGTATGCGCTTCGTAGATAGTCTCTTTCGTCGCCTCTGTTATCTCTGAGGTCCATCTTTTGCGAGGCCGGCCTTTTGCTTTGTACCCATTGTATCGGAGCAGCATTGCTCTTTGGGGTGCACTGTCTGATGGTAATCTGCTTACGTGACCGAACCATTTAATTTGTTGTTTCTTGATGAAGTCTAGTACTGATGTTGTACCCCTTTTTTCCTGATGTCTTCATTTCTCAACCGGTCTCTTCTTGTTACACCCAGCATCCTGCGTAGACACTTCATCTCTGTTGTGACTAGTTTTCTTCTATCGTTTGTTGTCAGCGTCCAGGTTTGGCACTGGTAACATAATGTGGGGAGAAAGATTGTGTTGAACATTGCTCTTTTGTGTTCATGGTGACGTGTTTGCATCTTAAAATTGACGCCATTTGCCCTATCATTTGATTTGCTTTGTTGCATCTGTGTTGAATTTCATTAGTTATTCTTCCATTTGCTGAAACAATGCTCCCCAGGTATGTGAAATCTTTTACTTGATTTAGTAGATGATTATCGATGGAGATGTTGGTAGTGTTTTCCTCTCTGGCGAATGTCATTACTTCTGTTTTGTCGATGTTAATTCTCATGTTGTATTCGTTACATGCTAACTGGAGTCTGTTGATGTGTTGTTGTAGCTGTTCTTCTGTTGTTGATATGATTGCCTGATCGTCTGCAAAAAGAAATTCATTTAAGAGTTCTCCGAGGTTGTTTCCTTCGCTGGTGTTAGCTATTTTACAAATGTGGTCAATGTACGTGATGAATAGCAGCGGGATAGTACGCAACCTTGTCTTACTCACTGCATATTGCATCCCAATTATGGAGCACATTTTTTGATGTCGTCATGTACTTTGTTTTTCACATTTGTTCCACTGTTGTGAGACTTTACAAACACTGTAGTATGATATATGAGCATCGAAGACGGGACATTTAATTTTCTGGACCATTGTCAAGGATATGATATGACTTGTATTTTTGTACAGGGTTTGTCATACAAGAGAACAAACTAATTTTTTATCATAAATAAATAGTTATACAATTAAAATGTAGACATAATATATGAACATTACAGTCAACTAGAAATTCTTCAAAACATGGAGATAAACAAGAACTTAACAACTACTATATGTCCATAAGACATACAATGAGCATTGTTTACAGAATAACAAAATATAGCTTTGCTTTAGCAACCACTTGCTATAGATATTAGAGACGAGGAACTGATTTATTCTTGCATTTGTTTACAATTATAATTGATCGATTTTGTTAATTTATTTAAAAGGACAATAAAATATTGTCACAAACTCCAACAAAACTCAACAAAACTCACTCAACAAAACTCACTCAACAAAACTCACTCAACAAAACTCACTCAAAAAAACTCACTCAACAAAACTCACTCCAAAAAAATCGCTCAACAGAACTCCCTCAACAAAACTCGCTCAACAAAACTCCCTACACAAAACTCACTCAGCAAAACTCACTCAACAAAACTCCCTCAACAAAACTCACACAACAAAACTCCCTCAACAAAACTCGCTCAACAAAACTCCCTCAACAACACTCCCTCAACACATCTCCCTCAACAAACTCCTTCAACAAAACTCCCTGAACAAAACTTACTCAACAAAACTCACTCAACAAAACTCACTGAACAAAACTTACTCAACAAAACTCACTCAACAAAACACACTCAACAAAACTCACTCAACACACTCCTTCAACAAAACTCATCAAAACTCACAAAACAAAACTCCCTCAACAAAACTCCCTCAATAAAACTCGCTCAACAAAACTCCTTCAACAAAACTCGCTCATCAAAACTCACAAAACAAAACTCCTTCAACAAAACTCCCTCAACAAAACTACCTCAACAAAACTCCCTCAACAAACTCCTTCAACAAACTCGCTCAACAAACTCCTTCAACAAACTCGCTCAACAAAACTCCTTCAACAAACTCCTTCAACAAAACTCCCTCAACAAACTCCTTGAAGAAACTCCCTCAACAAAACTCCTTCAACAAACTCCCTCAACAATACTCCATCAACAAACTCGCTCATCAAAACTCCTTCAACAAAACTCCTTCAACAAAACTCCCTCAACACAACTACCTCAAAAAAACTCCCTCAACAAAACTCCCTCAACAAAGCTCCCTCAACAAAACTCCCTCAACAAACTCCCTCAACAAACTCCCTCAACAAACTCCCTCAACAAACTCCCTCAACAAACTCCCTCAACAAAACTCCCTCAACAAACTCCCTCAACAAACTCCCTCAACAAACTCCCTCAACAAACTCCCTCAACAAACTCCCTCAACAAACTCCCTCAACAAACTCCCTCAACAAACTCGCTCAACAAACTCCTCAACAAAACTCCTTCAACAAACTCGCTCAACAAACTCCTTCAACAAACTCGCTCAACAAAACTCCTTCAACAAACTCCTTCAAACAAAACTTCCTCAACAAACTCGCTCAACAAACTCCCTCAACAAAGCTCCCTCAACAAAACTCCCTCAACAAACTCCCTCAACAAAACTCCTTCAACAAACTCCCTCAACAAACTCCCTCAACAAACTCCCTCAACAAACTCCCTCAACAAAACTCCCTCAACAAACTCCCTCAACAAACTCCCTCAACAAACTCCCTCAACAAACTCCCTCAACAAACTCGCTCAACAAACTCCCTCAACAAAACTCCTTCAACAAACTCGCTCAACAAACTCCTTCAACAAACTCGCTCAACAAAACTCCTTCAACAAACTCCTTCAAACAAAACTCCTTCAACAAACTCCTTCAAACAAAACTCCTTCAACAAAACTCCCTCAACAAACTCGCTCAACAAAACTCGCTCAACAAACTCCCTCAACAAAACTCCTTCAACAAACTACTTCAACAAACTCGCTCAACAAAACTCCTTCAACAAACTCCTTCAAACAAACTCCTTCAAACAAAACTCCTTCAACAAACTCCTTCAAACAAAACTCCTTCAAACAAAACTCCTTCAACAAAACACAAATTAGGTTCCAGTTTCATATAGATAATGGGCTAGCAGCGAAGCGTAAATCATAACTTTTCAGTGCAACAACGTTCAGCGATATTGGAATTGTTGTACTTTCATTCTTTTCTTCGGATGTATTATCTTCTGATATCCATGTGGTTGAATATTCACTTGTATCTTCATCGGAACAGTAATCCATATCGCCAGATTACCTTTATTGAGGAATTTGAGAAATTCGTTTCCCAGCGAGTCGAAAGACATGAGCACGGACAATTCAAAATGTCGGTGTTGATCGAAACGTATTATTTCAGCGAGATTAGAGCCCGTAATATTATAACATTTCTAATTTTATTTATAAATTATGCGATATAGGTTTGGTTTGTATTAGTTAGCATATGTTCCATGTATGTAAAATACCTAAATAATGCAAAAAACAAGCAAAGTTTCCGACCGTTTTCCCATCGTTCAAATTGTAACTATATTTCAATAGTTTGGGGTTGTTGTATAGTTGCGTCATCGGTTGTTGCGCTATTATCCAACAAACGGCCACTACGCAGCTACAAAATATCCCATTTATCCATTTCCAGTATCTTCACAACGTCTCTTTTCAAAATCAGCATGTGAACTGTCTTGTTACTGCAAAAACCTGCATGTCGAGGACAGTGCATATTCATGAAAGATCTGCAGGTTGAAACCATATAGATGCATCATCCACTTATACATTTTATACGTATTTTCAAACATGTTTGAAATGCAGGGAAACTAAACCAGATTCAATCAGTACCCTGTGAAATTCTTCTATAGCGATCTATGGTCATGCTCTTAATCAACTGTAGACCACAAACGGGATAGCCAACTTAAGTCAATCAACACCGGGCAAACAGTCTGTTTGACAATAAATACATAAGGCCCTCAAGAGAAAATAATGCAAATCTGGTCTAGTAAGCAGCATATAAAGAACTAACACTTATACAGGATGTTCAACAGCTTCTGTTCATTCGGAACACCATTTGTGAATCGTTAAGCTACAGCTTGATAATTAGAGCTCACTTATAGTAGTTATTAAATCTTGTTTATCTCCATGTTTTTGTCAATTTCTAGTTGATTGTAATCATCATCATCATCATCATTAAATAGCTTGTCCAGAAGAACTTTGAGCAGAACTTTGCCACCCCAACAGTCCTCCGGAATTTCTTTCTCTCATAGGACATATGTCCTGCCTCTGCAGCCGTCATGTTACCAGCAGTTAGTTCCTGAATCCATCTTCTCCGTGGTCTTCCTCTTCTTCTCTTTGCCGGTATGCCTCCTTCTATGATGGTCTCCTCCAGCCCTTCATGTCTTTTTATATGTCCAAAATATCTCAATTTTCTCTTTCTTATTTGTAGCATCAGTCAGTTTTCTTTGATTTTGAGTTCTTTCTGGATAGATCTATATGTTCTTTTCTTTGTCCAAGATATACGAAGGACTCTTCTGTAACACTTATGTTCAAAAGCACATATATGTTTTTCCACTGTTTTATTAAATGTCCATACTTCACACCCATACGTTGCCACTGAGAATATCCTGTGACTGTAATATTATGTCTATATCTTAATTATAAATTTATTTATTTATGATAAACAATTATTTTGTTATCTTGTATGACAACCCCTGTACATAAATACCTGTCATATAATATCTTTGACAATGGTACAGAAGATAGATAAAACTTCAACAGTCCAAGCCCGATTAACTATCACAGCCCGGATCAGGGTTGTGTCACAACCTGGACCAGGGTTGTGATGGATAACCGAATAGACGGATAACATATATCTCTTAATACATATTTACAGTATGCGATTTCCCTGCGAGCTTGGGGCGAAATGAAAATAAAATAATTTAAAAGTGAATAATGCATCATCATCATCAGGTGCCGTACCGGCTGGCGTCGGCGATCAAGGATCACAAATCTCTATCTTTGGTGTTTGTTATCAACTCAGATGTTGACGCTCTACCGTGCCATGAAGTCAGGCTATCCAACATTTTCTCTCTCGTCTACCTCTATCTTGTCTACTCTCGATTTTTACCAGTTGTTACAATGTGTTCTAAGCCTCCCCTCCTCATCACATGCCCGAAAAATTATGACTGCCTCTTTCTTATATTGATGATAAGTTCTCTGCGTCTTGACCACTTTCAACACCTCAACATTAGTCATTTTAGCAGTCCATGAGATTCTCATCATTCTTCTGTAAAACCACATCTCTGTGGCCTCCAGAGATTTTTCGATCTGTTTATTTATTGTCCAAGACTCACATTCGTATGTCAGTATTGGTTCTATGTAGCACTGAATAACTCACATTCTGACCTCATCAACTGACAAGGATGATGCAGATGATGCTCTCATTTTCAGGAACGATGTTTTCGCTTGCCCTATTTTGCTCTTTATTTCTGATCGGCATCTGCCATCTTATGTTACCAGGACTCCGAAGTATTTAAATTGCTGCCCTTGTCTTAGATCAGTCCCATTAACTGTGATGATGCATTTTGTCGGAGTCTGCTTTTTTATATGATCATAACTTCTGTCTTCTTAATATTCAAACTGAGTCCTTTGTTGTTACTTTCTGTCACAACCGTATCAACTAATTTCTGAAGCTTCAGTTCATTTCTTGCTATTAAGACAGTATCATCAGCGTATCTCAGATTATTTATGATATCTCCTCCCACAGCTATTCCAGCAATATCCTTTATAGACATAAAAATGTTTTCATAATACAATGAGAACATGTCTGGTGATAATACGCATCCTTGTCTAACACCCTATTTGATCTTCTGAACAGTTCCTATCTTTTTGCCTATTCTTATAGCTGCTGTTTGCTGCCAATATATGTTCTGAATGAATCTTAGATCTTTGCTGTCGATGTTGAAGCTCTCTAACATTTTTGAAAGTTCCTGATGGTTTACTTTGTGGAACGCCTTGCTGTAGTCTATAAATCACACGTATAGATCTGCTTTTACTTCTATTGATCTTTCGATTAGTGTTCTTAGGATATATATAGCGTTGCTAGTGTCCTTGTCTTCAACAAATCCACACTGTTCATCACTAATTTTTGGTCGTATTCTGCTTCTCATCCTTCTCATCATTATCCTCAGTTACATCTTTGTCATGTGGCTCATAAGACTGATAGTGCGGTGATCTTCACATTCGATATATTGTATTTAATTTTTCAAAACGATCATTATAAACTTCAATATAAAAGTACAGAAATGTATTGTAATAATATAACCCTACGTTTTTTAAAATAATCTGTTATCTCTTTGTGTGTCTTTGAGGCTTGATCTTTCTGCGTGGCAATGTTCTGTATCTTACACAGAATATGTATTGCATTTGCCTTGTCTTGCATTTCAAACGAGGCGACTAACTTTGATAAGATTGTTTCTGTTTCTGAGTGGCTAGTTTTAGGTTTGTGGTTAATAATAATTAATAATAATAATTCCTCTCGTACCGTTATACGTTACATAGGGAATGCAAGTAATTTCTCCATACCGCTCTATCCTGGGCAACTCGCTCAATCTCCTCCATGGAACTGAGACAGATATTTCCTGCCTCTCTCAGCAAAGTTTGCTTCAGGGTCTCCTTAGGTCGACCTCTCTTTCTTGAACCCTTTGCATCCCACTTCAATGCCTGCTTTGATATTCGTTGATCATTTCTCCTCAAGGTGTGCCCAACATATCTCCATCTTCTCTTTCTTATAACAGTTGTCACTAGTGGTTGACCAGACATGTCTATGATTTCATCACTTCTCCTGAATTCGTTCTATTTTATATTCATTACTTTTCGCATTTTCCCAGTGGCTACTTATGGTTGTGAATCATGGACTATTACACATAAATTAAGAACGAAAATCCAGTCCTTCGAAACTAAATGCTACAGAAAGATCCTACGAATACCATGGACAGAAAAAGAAAGAACACTGATGTCCTGAAAGAACTAAATGTTAAAGAGAATTGGCTGATAAACAACATACTATACAGAAAAATTACATACTTTGTTCACATCAAGCGTCACGATGGCCTGGAAAGAACAATACTAGAGGGCAGGGTCCCAGAACGCAGAGGCAGGGGCAGACCAAGAAGAAGATGAGATGGCTACAAGATATTAAAGAAACCATAAACATGACCATCGACGAAGTGGGTGAACTGGCAAGAGACAGAGTGAATTTCAGATGTGCTGCAAAGAGAGCAACGTCCTATAAAGAATACGCACCTTGATGATGATGAGTACATGATTCACAACCATAAGTAGACACTGGGAAAATGCATGCTCTCAATATTTTTAATATTATGGTGGTGCTTTGCCACATGTTCTTCATTGTGTTTAACTTCTTGATTGCTATTGCCAATCTTCTTGAGATCTCTTTGGAGCAGTCGCCGTTATTGTTAATTATTGAGCCCAGATATTCGTAGCTCTCTACACATTGGAGTTCATTGTTTTTTTGGATGTTAGGTGAGCCTTTTGCTTTGTCAGTTGACATGATTTTTGTTTTTGTGTATTCAAATATAGATGTTGGTTTTCACTATGTTTCTTGGTCGTCATGATTAGGTTTTCCAAACCCTCTTTGCTGGTGGATAATAATACTGTATCGTCTGCGTATCTAAGCTCTGATATGAATTTGCCGCCTATAGTGAGAGGGTCGTAATTCACATAGTTGGCATCGTCTTTTACATTCCTCATGATGTTCTCCGCATATATATTGAATAAGTATGGGGACGAAATACATCCCTGCCGTACTCCCTTTTGAATCTCGAACCATTCAGCTATTTCACCTCCTATTTTAATGGTTGCTTGTTGTTCGTGGTATAGAGATTCTATGCGTTGTATTATGTGTGTTGGAAAGTGCATTTCTTTCATGACGTTCCACATTTTCTGGTGTTGTATATGATCGAAAGCCTTGCTATAGTCTATGAAACATGCATGCGAGTCTATGTTGTATTCTCTGCATAATGAGTCTCATGCTACAAATATGGTCTCTAGTGCCTCTACCTCTTCTGAAACCTGCTTGTGTTTCATGTATTTTATCTTCTAATTTTTGTTCAATCCTCTTCATTTGATTCTTAGTAGGATTTTGCTGGCATGACTTATAAGGATAATAGTTCTGTAGTTGGTGCATAGTTTCAGGTTTTCCTTCTTTGGAATAGGTATAAATATTGATCTGTTCCATTCCTTTGACCCCCTTCAAGTCCGTCTGCCCCCTTCAAGAACGTCTTCCCCCTTCAAGTTCGCCCATACATCAACTGTTTCGGGATACGTTTATCAGGCATCCGAGCAACATGACTGGTCCATCTTACTTGAGCCTTCTGCAACATGGTGTTGACGCTTAGGATCTTTGTTCTTATGAGGACTTCGGTATCTGAAATTTTGTCCTGCCAGTTTATTTTAGTATTCTACGTAGACAGCTTGTGTGGAAGTGGTTTAGTTTTCTTGCGTGTCTGTTATACACTGTCTATGTCTCGCTTGCGTACAGCAGTGTGGTTAGCACTATGGCCTGGTAAACTTTCCATATCTTTGTGCACAATTTATGATATACCCGAACACTGGCCTCCCCGCCTGCTGGAATCAATTCCGCTGGTATATCATCGCACCCTGGTGACTTCCCTCTCTTCAGGCTTTTGATGGTCATGCGCAGTCATCCAACATGAAGTACCTACGTTTACGTTTTTTCACAGCCCAGATACGACGAACCCCTTAGCAAGGACATCTAACTTGGATAGTCTTTTTACCCCACAGATAAATCGCTTCAAAATAAATTATAATCACCATACAGTACTGTGACATAGAGAAATGCGCGACCTTAGTTTTAACAACGCGCTTATATTAGAACTACCAAAATTAATTAATAACTGAAAAGATTTCGACCACTTTGTAAGGCATGTACAGGACAACGACAGATTTGAAACGGAAACGATAAGCTCCCAAATACAAAGTACGCTGTCGAGTTGATACCGATAACTAGCTTTTATTTATATCATATGCCGGGTTTCCCTCTAGGTTAGTAGTATACTCTTACAAATGTTGATGATAAAGTGTTTTACTTTGCTATTATACCATATATATATATATATATATATATATATATATATATATATATATATATATATATATATATATATGTGTGTGTGTATGTATGCATATAATTTTCAATTAAAAATATTATATATTACGCTATACATGCTTGTTATTTATATCTAAATGTATATATGTTTGGTTATATATGTATATACAAGTATATATGGCCTTTTTCGTCTTTACAGACGGTCAATTGGCAAGTGTTTTACTGTGACAACTTCTGAGTTTTCGCTTTTTTCTCTTGTCGTTCAGCTCATACATAAGTCTCTTCTCAAAAGACTCTGCGCCCTTCAGTAATTTGGCTTTCCACACAACTCTGTCATCAGCTAGTCTTTCCCATGTGCTGGGACCTATAGAAAAGTTTTTCATTGAGGCTTTGCAGACATCTTTATATCTGAGCAGTGGTCAGCCCTGGTGCCTCTTCCCCCGAAAGTTCACAGAACAACATTTGTTTTGGTATGCGATAAGTTTCCATTCTTCTCACATGCCCCAACCATCTTAGTCGTCTACTGCTGAGCATGCCCATGATGGAAGGCAGGTTTGCACGTTGCAGTACTTCAGAGTTGGTTATCTTGTAGTACCACCTGATGTTCATAATCTTGCGGAGACATCGAAGATGAAAGATGTTAAGTCTCATCTCGTGTCTTGAGTAGGCTGTCCATGTTTCTGAGCCACATAGTAAAGAACTAATTACACAGGTTCGATATATTTGAATTTCCGTCTGCAATGTCAGTTTTGTGTTGTCCCACGCTCGCTTAGATAGTTTGCATGATATATACAAGTATGCTACAATAAATAGCTTGTCTGAGAACTCACAAATAAATTATATGACTCATAACCTCTGTACTAAGAATATCCCTTTCTATAATTTTGACCTAAAAACACAAACACACAATTTCTCCTATAAGTGAATACTATCACATACTTTAATACAACGAAATCCCCCTCCTTTACCCCCACCCCTCCTTTATTTATATATCTACCTAACAATACAACCACGCTCTGGTATGAATTTGCCGCCTATAGTGAGAGGGTCGTAATTCATAAACACGTACTCATAAACATACAATATACTAATCTTTTAAACTAATTTCATCATTGCTAAAAAAAAAAAAAACTCAAAGAACGACCATAGCCAAGCACACCAAAAGTAAATATAAAAGTTAATTGCATACAAGACTTGCGAATCAACCCCAGCTTTTTAACGCTGTTGTTATTTTTCTAGGCATTATTACGTTCAGTAGTTTGCCATTGCTTTCTGAACGGGTGGTGCCATCGTCCTTTGTGAAAATCCACGCGAAACAATTTGCAACCAAACTGTCCGTGATTCGAACTCAGAACGTCGGAGTTAATAGATCGAGTCACTATTCCCTAAGCCATCGACGCTACCCGATGAGTGAATATACATTTGAAAATATTACGTCATATCTATTGCTAAATATAAAATTTATATTTTGGTAAATATAAAATTTGTTATTGATATTTTTATATTTCCTGTTTTAAAATATTTTTTCTTTAAATTTTCGATTTTTTCAGCAAAAAAATATATATATCTGTATAATTATATATATCTGTATAATTATATATATATCTGTATAATTATATATATATCTGTATAATTATATATATCTGTATAATTATATATATATATATATATAAAAATAATATCGAAATAGGGGGAAGACTGCAGTAAAACTTGGTATTTATGTAAAACTATAGTACTTTGTTTGTACGTGTTTCACTATATAAATAATATTAATCTTTATTTTTTTTAAATATCTCCTTTTAGTAAATCAAAAGTTACCCCCAAATAAGGGGAGATAACAAATAGTTATCTCCCCTTAGTTCTAATGAGCCCATTGTCTTATCAACTCGAACCGACTCCAGGGACGCATTTGAGCATATTCCACTTGGCGTCTATTAGCCGTGGAGTTATATAACACCACTTTGCGCGTCGTATAGTTCCCTTTACTACTACTTCCGTCTTTATAATCTTGTAAAGATATTGGGGATAAGATTGGGACACCAATGGTCATGTCCGGAATGTTGGGATGATGATCGTTACTTATCGCTAATCACGTCAACTGATGGTGAATGTTATAGCCGTCCATCGCAAGCGATGATAACAGCAGTCTCAGACGTGTGCTGCTCACCTCTCTGGTGTGTGCGGAGATGACTGTAGAGTCCAATCCTAGAACAAAATCCCTACCACAGGTGGGGCATACATGATCAAGGTAAGACATTGCGTGTTGTGTGATCTGTCTTTTCGCGCAGCTCGTTTCTTTGTTCCTCAACGACACGATGATTCTCAGCTGTGCGGGTTTCTCTTGTGTTGTTACAGCGCCACATTTTTCGATCTTGCGCAAGGGATTCCCAGCATGTGGTGTCTATATCGAAGCATTTCATAGACACTTTAAAGCATTTGAAGCGTTTAAAAAAAAAATTGGTTATTGGTTACTAAACTGACATCATTGCACTACGGGCAGACCCATAGGTGCTCAGTCTCCCCAACAGATATCGAAGAGTATGCATACTGATGGTTCCTGTGGGTCGCTGATTAAACACACCTCTTACTCTGCCTCTCAGGCATCCAGTTTGACTTGAACAACGGGTAACTCCAAACTGACTAAATCGCTTGATCGATTTAACATCGATTTTAGTGTCCTCATCCAATAGACAGTCGCGAAGAGACCGAAGAATATCCCCTTTATCCATCTTCAACTCCCCAACAATCGATGCTGTTGATGCAAGCCTGGCCGCTCTCTCATTACCGTAAACACCCGCATGCCCAGGACAGTATATCCACGTAAGCCGCTGGAGGTTAGAAACTTCTATAGACGAGATTCACTAAACCTGCCCTTCTGGATCTTGTGAAGCATCGACTGAGAGTCAGATACAAAACTGCCCCAGTAAATGAAATCCCAGAGATCCAATGGAGGGCAGCAGTAACGTCTCAACCTCCATCCTCATACTAGAAGTAGTTGTCCTGTATGCCCCACATCGCTCTGCAACAACCCTACCATGCGCATTAGCCAAGAAACCCCAGCCGGACTTCTTACCACGTTGAACTGACCCATCGGTATATACAACATCATCATCCCTTTCATTATCTTCAATTAGCTGCTTAACTGCGAGATCAGCCTTCATGTTGCCCCAATCTCTACATTCTCTTCCAAGAGTAATGATAACGTCGAGATAGTTCATCATGCCACCATCTGTTGGGATCCATTCTTCCCTTTTTGGTAGGGTCGCAACAATAGTCACCTGGCCAATTGTTCCTCAGTCTGGGCCATCCACGACATGCCCAGCTTGATTCTCGTGCTCTTAACATCATTAGTGTTCTTGTGTAGTGGATGTCTCTTATCCGATGTAACCCGCATATATGCCTTGGTTTGGGCGATTTCATGACGGGAGCGTAGTGCAGCCCAGGACTAAACGCATACCTTCATTCTGAACCCGTTCGAGTCGTTCACATTGTGATCTTGATATCGTAACATCATTAGTGTTCTTGTGTAGTGGATGTCTCTGGAGTAGATACGCAGTAACCTGCATATATGCCTTGGTTTGAACGAATGCATGACGGGAGCGTAGTGACAAAAGGCCAAGCATACATCTCATCTTCACAATGGAGGTATCTCTAGTGCAGCCCAGGACTATACGCATATCCTCATTCTGAACACGTTAGAGTTGTTCACATTGTGATCTTTATATCGTAAGAGTTCAGAGTCCGTAATCTACCACTGACATAACCAGTCGATCGAACAAAATGGCAAGTAGTCTCTGCTCAAGGTGTGCGGCCACCATAACTTTGAGAGCCGCAAGACCACGCATGCACCGTTGTATCGTCTGTTCAATATGGTGTTTGAAAGATAGACTACGATCAAAGGTTATTCCAAGATAGCGCAGCCTGTCTCTGCGCTCGATGGTATGTTCATCAAAGATTACACGGGGTAGGTCAGCCTTGACAATGTGATTATTCAACGTGACACAACATACGCGCTTTTTCAGGATTGACCTGAGTGCGAGATTCTCTACACCAACCCGAGATGATATGCAATGTTTTCTGAATGTCGTCAACCATCTCTTGTCTAACCCAGTCCTATATATTAAGATATCATCTGCAAATGTCAATGTCCGACTCAATCCGGTTGGCTGAATTTTAGCTACATTTGTTGTGTAAATATTAAACAACACGGATGATAGAGGAGAACAATGGGGTAATCCCTGGCATATACATGCAGGATCCGACATCTATCCAGTTTACCAGCCAAGGATTAATTCCATTTAATCAAGAGCGCATATTATTAAAATTCACCTTGTTATAAGCATCCTCAAGTCGATAGGCACGCAAGTTCTTTCTTGATTGAATCTTCATAACATCATATGCAAATTCACATTTCATATGTCCCTTTATCTAATACGTATACCAAAGTGTCATGAGGATGTGGTCATTCTAAATGACAATTACCTTCTGCCTAAATCTTTCTAGTAATTTACCATACATTTGAAAATGTTGAAAACCATGTACAAAAGAGACTCATGGCAGAAGCGAAAAAGCACCTGAAATATGTGTGATAGCTAAAAGTCTGATATTCACCACAAAGCCACTGGGGATTTCAAAGTATTGACTAAGTGAGGCAAAGTGGGTTAGGAGACTTTCATAACACAAGTCTGTAAAGACTTATCAATTCTGGAGTTTACCAAAATGAACAGGAAGAATACCAGTCAGTCTTTTCCTACGTTACGTGACTCGTCAGGAGTTCTTGACAACGATGCAGAAGGGGCAGGTTTCCTTCATCGTTTCGTGGAACAGACTAGAAAGGAGATACAACTAACGCCATAATAATCATGCTTTCGTTACTAGCTCTGGAGAACCTTCATTGACTTATAACATAAGGATGTGTTAATGCACTCAGGCAACCACAGCACCGCAGGCCTGATGGTGTCCAATATCATCATCAAACAGCTGGACGAGACTGTTATTAATGCAGTTGTGATGGATTTAACAAGTGTACAGAATGCGTGGTAGGATTGGCTTTCCTAGTATTTACGACTGCTCCACACTATGGAAGGATCTAACTGTCTACAGCTCCTACTCACCATTGTTTGTTTCCATTAGCAGAACTGTCGTCCTTCAAGTTCGCTCCAACATCAACTGTTCGGGATACTTTTGATCAGGCTACCCGACAACTGACTGGTCCATCTTACTGAGCCTTCCTGCAGGAATGTGACGTTTCGATCTTACTCAGAGACTGGCATTACAATTTCTGTCCTGCCAGTTTATTTTGTATTTCGAGACACTTGATGTGGAAGTGGTTCTATTTTCTTGCTGTCTGCTATCCTGTCTATGTCTCGCTTGCTACAGCAGTTGGTTTAACTATGGTCCTGTAACTTTCAGCTTTTGGCTATGCTTATCTTCGACTCCACACAGTAAACTACCTTCAACGCAGCAATGGCTTTGGATATCCATTGTTGACCTCAGAGTCTAAGTTTGCCGATCTGGATAGGAGGCTGCCTAGATCAGTTGTCCGTTGACGAGACGCGGTGTTTAATGTTCTGATTGATCGTATACTGCTTCTAGGGGCGGCTAAAAAATACCTCTGTCTTTCTGAATGTAGCCAACTTATCGCCATTGAGAACTTGTCCATGTAAGTCTGCATTTCTTCCTCAGAGTTGGTAGCAAGGGCAGTCATCAGAAACAACAGTTGAGATATTAGATTCTATTTCCGATGGAGGATTTTAACCCAAATGAAAGATTACGTCTGTCCTGATCTAATCTTTCCCTGTTCGTCGCTTAAAGTACATCCATAGCATGGCAGCAATCTACTAAATTTTGGAAACCTTGCCGTTACATTTGAAACCGCTTCGTAAGTCACCCTACTTAATTAAACTTTGAACTTTGACGTGTTTCTACATTTTGGGATTTGTGCCGTCATGAACTTTTGCGAAAACTGTACATAATCTTCTGTGATTCTTTCAAGATTGATCCTGATCAAACTTACCCTTCTAACCTCTATAAGATATGCAGGCATCTCTGTCCTAGAACATTTCCTACTAACCCACAAAACATGGGCCCCACTTGAAGTCTAAATATACATCTCAATGCCAACATAAAAATACCCATATAAGCACAACATGAAAACTAAATTATTCAAGTATCCAAAAAGGGAAACTCAACATAGTTCATCTGAACTTAATTGTACCTCTTGTACCAAACCACTGTTTAGTTAGACCAAATTTACTTTCCTAACCCCATGACATGAGCATGTCCCAAATGATCTACTGGAGCTTAATCTCCTCCAGTGTAGAACCATTCTCCTTCTCTGTGGAAAAAAAGATTTCATCCCCTTTCTCCCCATGGTTCTCTACCAATATTACCACCAAGTTCCATTACTACGGTTTTCAGTTCACTAATTTATCAATAATCATTATTAATCATTCATTATCATTGAAAACATCAGTTATACAAACATATTCATATAAAACACCAATCCCACAACCAAAGAGAAAATTTTCAAAATACATTACAACAAAACTTAAAATATCAATCAAAATGCATGAAATATGTCATTAATCCAAAAATCAACTTCAAGACAAAAGGAACTAATATGTAAACATAAATCAAGATTCATGACACCAATTCAGCATGATTAGATAACCATCATTGGTTGTGAGTGAGTCAAGTTTCACCAAGATCCCCCTTTCAGAGTTTATCGTCTCTACACCTCATGTGACTCCCTTTCCTTTTACAGTTATTCCTTACTGTGTCTGCCAAAAATTTTACTCGTGGCGTCACCTAAATCGATGATCTTCCTACACCAGTTATCAAAAAAACCGTTTTCTTTACTGGCATACTTGGCTCATGAAAAATCATCATTAACTTCCCAAAATAACACTTTGGAATGTGTTCCAAATGTTACCCACCAAGATTCGGAGTCCTATCACTCCTCTCAAAACATCAGTACTAGTAAGTCCCATCTTTCGACTTACATTCTCAGTTTCCGTCACGCATCTCAGTGATTACTCTAACCACCATACTCAGTCCATTAAATGCTTATAACAAGACCTTTCCCAATGTATGAAATCTACTCTTGATTTCACCCCATATTTCATTTCCTCCTCTACATTAAAGGGATGTATTACTATACATTTTTGTAAACAGACATCTCAATTTTGTACCATCAACAACCAACAATAAAACAGAAACCGTTCACATTCAAGAAATGTTGAACATTATAGAGACTCTCCCCCATAACAACCATGACCTCGTGTGATTTTCTCTGTGGTTTCGGCCTCTACTGACCACGCCCTGTTTTTCCTCCAACCTTTTATGAAAAAAATTCACACCTTACATTTAAATCACAGTACCACAGGGCATTAAATGTTCCAATCCATGAAATACCAAACCCTGGACTGACATAGTTATTGTCATAAAACCAGCATATGCCACCATATGGTGTGTAAACACTTGCTGAATCAACCATGCCATATATAACAACAAAACATGTCAATATCAATAAAAATCCCATCCCTAAAAAACAACAAAAATTTATTCCCCTCTTCTCAACATGGTAAATTCTTCATGAACCTTCGACCCAAAGATTAGTCTGTTTATAATTTGTTACGGACCACTTCTGTATATCTCTTTCTATCTATCTCTCTCTCTCTCTCTCTCCATACATCTCTCACCGCTTTATCCACGCCTCATGTCTCTTCCCACCACCAAATATACTGTCTTTTGTTTCCCCTCCTTCTCCATTTCCCTTTCCTTTTCTCTAATAACTGTCATCTCCCTTTTCTTGGTGGCCACAAGATCATCCCATTCAGCCTTGGTAAGGTCGGCCGTCTCTGTTTCCTTCTTTTTTCTAACCTCTGCTACCTCCTTTTCCCAGCTGCAAAGTGCCTCTTCTATTCTCTGTTGACGATATTTTTTCTGCAGCTTCTCCACCCACTTGTCCATTTGCCTTCCAATATGCTTTCTCCTCCCTTCTGTTCTCTTTGTTTCTTTAACCGCCCTACACCTTTTACTTTTTTATGTTGTTCGACGTTGAATTTTGATGCTCCTCTACGTGGTTTGATAAATAAGCTGCAGTAGCAAAACCCTTTACATAAAAGGCATGGATGGCCAGGCGGAAGCTTCTGTTATCCTTCATGATCCTTCTGATATGCCCTCATCTTACTTTTGGTTCCCTGCCCTTCCTTCGCCATTTGACTCCATATATTCTTCCTGGTTTCTCTTCTGCTCTGCCATACTCACAGCGTCAAGCTCGTCATTCAATCTCTCTATCATGTTTCTCTGCCCTTCCTTGTCTTCAGTCCCTTTTTTATCTCTTCTTGTAATCCTTTATCTCTTCTAGTTGGAATTCATCGTCTTCCTGAAACACTTTTATCACCTCATCTTGCTCGTCAACGGGCATCTGTAACTTCTTTAACCTCTTCTTCATCTCGGTTGTCTCTTTCCTTCTCTCCATCTCTGCTATATATTTCCCCCTCGTTCCCATGATCTTCCCCCGCACATCCCTATCTTCAATTTTCCTTTGTCAATCTCTTGTCTAAACCTTCATTTTCATTCCATCAACTCCTTGCGACCAATTTCTAACTCAATTTCTAAAGCACTCTGTTGTCTATCGGCTTTGTCTAACTGTTTCCGTAAATCTTCAATCTTTCTACCCCTAGTTGGTTATCTTCACTACTTTCTGCAGTTTCTCTAGTAAGTTGAATTTTCTGCTTAGTTCTTCAGTTTGTCTCATCTCAATGTCTTGACATTTCTGGTTTCTAATTTCCTTGGGAAAAAGTTAATAGCATAACTTCTTTGTTCTCTAAAGACCATCTTCTCCTTTTATATCTGCCCCTCCCAGCATTCATCAAATAGTTTCTAAGCTGTCCATTTTTAATTCCAAACCCCTGTCTCCCAGATGTACATTTTTATGCTAACGTGCCCAATCCCCGCCAAATTTAGCACACTATCCCCAGAAAAATTGATTTTTCAATCTGCACCCCTCCTAACATAAGTCGACCTTGCTTCTGTCATGATATCAATTTGAAACAATCACTTTTAATATAATGTATGTAATATCTTACCACACAACTGAAATTAAAGTAAATTCTTTTCCTTGGAACAATTTGAAGAATCGCTAATGTTAATCAATGATTAATTTCCAGAAAATATCTCTAAATGAATTCTACTATCTGTGGAAACAAAATATTAACCCAAATGAATTTAGTCAATGTAAAACCCAAAAAAGACTTCTCTGTGGCCTATCCTATCAACAGATTTATTACTAAAGTGACCTCAGGTCCAAGTACACAACGCCCTTATTTCCTTACTTTCGTTGCCGTGACTGACCCCGTCTTGACTTAGGTAAACAATACACCTCTAACTTTTAAATTCCTGAATTTATTTTTTTGTTTTCTTTCTCTCTATCCTAATTCTCACTGTCTAATCGTATAGTGGCTTCTTTTTTTTTTATTCAATCCAGGGTGTTCTATCTGGTCCGGCTCATTTTGTAGATCTCTCTCTCCCAAAATTTTTAATCACGCCATATATAACCTTTCATATAAATATAGAAACCCCCTTCTGTATTTCAATCTTTATTATATGCATATATTTCACCTATATAGTACCTTTACATCTACAACACATATATCATATTCATACATATATATATATAACATACAATATAGTCCCAACATGATTACCTCACTCTGAAAATGATATATCACCTTACAATATAAAATGCTAAACTATAACCACTTGATTATATAAGCACAAATCTTCACTATTCAAATCCTACACTCTATTGAATATCTAATACAAGTTCATCACCTAATTGTATTGTACAGGTTAGTCTGAAGTCCTTAGAATGCCTCTGTCTATTTTTAAAATGTTAATAGTTTTCTGTGGAACAACTGTTCGGTTGAGTGTTCCATGGGTCTGTTACTTGTGACTTCAAGGATATATATTTCTTCAAAATGTCTATTTTTCTGTCTCTTGATGAAAGTTTGCTTTTTATACATTAAGATCATATCTGTAAAACGAGGCTCTGATAACTTGGTCACTTTCTACAAATGGCAATTTAGAAGATATATATTTCCAGTTGAACAGGTAAGGCTTTCTCTAGTGCTGTCTGCCTCTATAAAATCTACTTCTATTCTCTATCAGATTTGTCTATAGGTCTGATCGTGCTCTCTGCTGTGTGGATCTTTTAGAAACTGCTGTCCCACTACCATGTCTAGTTATACTCCACATACCGAAGTCAGCGTTTCGTCTCTTCAACTCACACACTGGCCCTTCCGTCTGCCCTTTTTTGGGGGTTTTGCAAGACTCTCTCCATGTTCAGCAAATCTCTATCCGAGTTCTAAAAATATTTCTGCTAAGTCTCTTCTGCTAAGTTGCTCTGCTAAAGTTGTTTCTCTCTCTATGTGTCCTATCGGGTGTCGGGTGTCTAGCCATCTCACATATTCGAACTCAATTTCCAGTCTCTTCAACGCCCGCACACTGGGCCATTCCGTCTGCCCTTTGCAGGCTCTGCAAGTTTCTCTCCTTCTGCACTCTCTTCTCTTGCTTTTTTTCTTCTGAATTTCCGTCACCGTCTATTTATATGGGACCAAAAACCCACCTTTGTCTTGCCCCAAAATATTCCATTTCTTTCATTATCATACTAATGATTACTGACTCTACCGGGGTCTATCTTCCTGAGAAATCGTCCATAAATCTGTCAGCATCCCTGCTTAAATTTCCAATCTCAGTCTTTAACAAATCAGGCCATCCTACTTATCTTTCGGAAATTCATGAGTATTTCCTTTGGCTAATCGCTCCCAATTTATTTTGGAAACCTAGCCGTTGCATTTTTAAACCCTTCGTGGGGGCGCCCTACTTAATTAAACTTTTGAACTTTTGACTTGTTTTTCTGTGGCCTATTGGAATTTGATACCTTTTTTGTCCTGCTCACCCACGAACACTTTACACAAAGGGTTAACTCATTTAATCAAAGAGCGCATCATTATTAAAAAATTCACCTTGTTATAAGCATCCTCCAAGTCGATGGCCAGCAAAGTCTCTTTCTTGGATTGGAAGTCTTCATAAACATCATATGCAAACGTGTCAGCATTGTCATATGTCCCTTTCGTGGCCATTTGCTACCCAAAGTGTCAAAGGGGGATGTTTGGGCATTCTCTAAGTGACACTTTCCTTTCTGCTAATCTTCTCTAGTAATTTGCCATATACATTTTGCAAAATGTTGAAAACGCATGGCTGGCAAAGGACTCATGGCAGAGGCGAAAGAAGCGACCTAGAAATATGTGTGATATGGCTGAAAAGTCTGATATTCACCACAAAGCCACTGGGGATTTCAAAGTATTGACTAGTGAGGGGAGAGTGGGTTATGGAGACTTTCATAACACAAGTCTGTGCGACAAGACTCTATATCAATTCTGGCAGTTTCATCGCAAAATGAACAGGAAGAATACCAGTCAGTCTTTTCCTACGTTACGTGACTTCAGGGCCGTCTTGAAAAAGATGCAGAAAAGGGCAGGGTTTCCTTCATCGTTTCGTGGAACAGACAGAAAAAGGAGATACAACTAACCTAAAAATCACTTAAGTGCTCTTCGGGATATTACTAGCTCTGGAAAAACCTTACATTGACTTAATAACAAAGGAGGATTTGTTAATGCACTCAAAGGGAAGCCCAGCACCGCTCCAGGGCCTGATGGTGTCAATATCACATCAAACAGCTGGACGAGACTGTTATTAATGCAGTTGTGATGATTTTAACAAAGTGTACAGAATGCTGTGGGACCCGAGGGTTGGCTTCATAGCTATTTACCGCTCCACAAACATGGGGAAAGGGTCCCAAACTGCTCAACAGCTACCGCATACTCACCTTGTTTGTTTTTTCCTGCTTGGGGAAAGTCCCGCCCTTCAAGTTCGCCCATACATCAACTGTTTCGGGATACGTTTATCAGGCACCCCAGCAGCGTGACTGGTCCATCTTCGAGCCTTCTGCGGCGGTGTTGACGTTTCGGATCTTTGCTCTTATGGGACTTCGGTATTTGAAATTTTGTCCTGCCAGTTTATTTTTAGTATTCTACGTAGACGGGTTGTGTGGGAAATGGTTTATTTTCTTGCGTGTCTGCTATACACTGTCTATGTCTCGCTTGCGTACAGCAGTGTGGTTAACACTATGGCCTGGTAAACTTTCAGCTTTGTGGCTATGCTTATCCTTCCGCTCCACACAGTGAAACGTAGCCTCCCGAACGCAGCAATGGCTTTGGATATCCTATTGTTGACCTCAGAGTCTATGTTTGCCGATCTGGATAGGAGGCTGCCTAGATAGGCAAAGTTGTCCGTTGACAGGAGACGCCGGTGTTTAATGTTCATGATTGGATCGTAGTACTGCTCTCTAGGGGCGGGCTGGAACATGACCTCTGTTTTCTTGGTGTTAATGGTAAGGCCAAACTTATCACAGGCCATTGAGAACTTGTCCATGTAAGTCTGCATTTCTTCCTCAGAGTTGGTAGCAAGGCGCAGTCATCAGCAAACAACAGGTTTGAGATAGTTGATTCTTTTACCTTGATGGAGGATTTTAACCTCCGAAAATTGAATAGATTACCGTCTGTCCTGTATCTAATCTTTCCCCTTTGTTCGTCGCCTTCCCAAAAGACATCCATGAGCATGGCAGCAAACATCATACTGAAGAGTGTTGGGGCCAGTACACAGCCCTTTTTGACAGCGTTGGTAACATGGAAGGCCCCCGACAGCACCCCTTTATCAAGTACACGTAATATCATGATGGTGAATATTCACAGCGTTTGAAGACATTTTGAACCAAACGACATGCAAGTGTTACTGGACAAATGAAGGTGGTAGAATATAGAGTAGGATTAAGCAGTGAATGGAGGCGCAGGAACCATCACTATACATAACCTTCAACATCTGCTCAAGTATGCTGAATTTTTAGTATTTATACAAATCTATAACCATCGAGGAGCGTTAGGATGCAATAAAAAAATCAATCAAATTGATAGTATATTTGTCATATTCAGCTGATAGTATTATTATTCGCTAAGAGCTCTGGAATCTAATGATTGTAATATTTTTAGTTAAATATGTTGATAAAAGTATTCACATGTGTAACACGCCGTTCTGAAGTTGATAACCATATAATCACATGATAATCATTTGTTCACATTAGCGCTTTCATTGCTAACACGCTCTTATCTAGTACCACATAAAACATATATAACAACACAAACTACCCAATGATGTGTAATGCTACAAATATCACTACACACTTCTAACAGAACACAAACTACTCACTGATTTTCAAAAAACCTTCATCAGTCAATTTTCTTGCTAGGTCTTTTCCCAAATCTTTGTCCCCCTTCATGTTCAACCCATCTTGAGCGCTATTACTGATGACGTAACCAACACTGACATTTTCGGCTTCCAGTTTGTGAACTTGGGAAACTGTCTTGCTTATGTTCTGTATATACTTTCTTTGCTGTACATCAGCACGTCGAATGAATATTATTGTAATAATGACAGCCACTGTAATAATGCCAGTGACAGCACCCAAAATAATAACCACCTTAACATGTTCTTTTTCTTTGTCTCGTCCTGACGCCTCAGTTTCGTTAGGGGCAACAATAATCACATCAAACGACGAATTAGACGCTAATGGAGAGAAAGGACTTTGATCAGTGACAACAACCGTCAGGCGATGTCGCCCAGCATCCTGCAATGTCAGTGATCTGATAAGAATGAGATCTCCGCTATCTTTTTGAAGTTCAAACATAGAAAGGCCGGAATCTGAAGCCAAATGATATTTTAATTCCCTATTTGGACCAGAATCTTCGTCATCAGTCAAAATTCTAAGAACAGCCGATCCAGGTTTTGTTTCAAAAGCAACAACAACCGAGCTGTTGCCACTTCTTGGATAAATTATTCTGGGTACATGATCATTCTGGTCTCCTACGGTAATGATCACGGCGGTAGTTCCAGTGAGAGATGGTTCCCCCTTATCCACGGCGTAAATTGTCAGAGAATAATGCTCTCGGTGTTCACGGTCTAATTTGTCTTTAGTGACAATCACACCGTTATGTCTGATTTCAAACGGATTATCTTTCGGCAGGATAGTATAACTAATCATTCCATTATCTCCGCTATCTTTGTCTACTGCCAGAACTGTGTTGACTGTTGTGTTTACCGGCAAGTTCTCCATCACCTCAAACTCGTACCTGTCTTTCTCAAACAAAGGTGACTCATCATTCCGATCCGTAACAGTCACAACGATATCAACAGTTGTCGATCTAGGCTCCGAACCGTTGTCTGTGGCGACGACCTGGAATTTCAGTTGTTTTGTTTTTTCGTGGTCCAGAGAAATATTGGCAATGATGTTTCCCCTGGTGTCAATTTTCAGGTCGTTGGTGCCAATTAGATTATAAGAGATTCTCCCATTTTCTCCAATGTCTCTATCATCAGCTGTTACTCTTAGTAAAATCTGGCCACGACTATTGTTTTCAGGAACTGACTTTTGGTATATTCGTTCACTGAAATACGGTGCGTTGTCATTCTCGTCCTTGATCTGTAACCAGTGAAAAAAGAAATATTTGAGTCACAAATAAATTACTGTCAATTCTATAAAAGTTTTGAAAATATTATTGATTTGCATCAAAATAACCACTACAACTATTTACATTTAATAAACAATATTTGTTTTATAATTAACGACATCTTATGCGCCTACAGCCAGTGATTGTTATATAACTAAGCTGTACATAATAGTAGTATATTGCACTATTTACTTCTGCTAGGACTCACTAGAGTACGTGCGTACTAGCACCATGCATGTTAGATGGCCACTACTATAGTGTCCTAGAACATTCCATTTATATGTGACAGCTAGACGTAGTGAAACTTATGAGAGACCAATGGTACTGTCTGAAACTACCAATCTCACTCTACCGTTATTTAGTCAGATCAGATATATGTAGATTTGGGTCTTCATCAGGTTCTCCCATTGTCTGTAAACAATATTTTTGCTTTAAAACATCCATCGAGAAGTGAAGTCGCTGCGTAGCAAGACTGTGTAGCTTTCTGTGTGGCTTTCACTCACTGCCCATGTTTACACGAGAAGATGTTGACAAGCGTAAACTGCTTGGAGACTTGAATATGCACCTCATGAAAATTTTATGAAAATACTATCATCGCTTCAGTTGTTTTTTTTTATATTTGTGGAATACAACTTCTTTCCTAACCATAATTGCTTTCCCCAAGTGTACACTACTTTTCTTCTATAATGTAGTAGAAAACATACCTTGACATTGAACTTTACAGTGCCAGACAATGATGGAGTTCCAGCATCCTGACATAAAACAGATACTTCATGTACAGGCTCAGCTTCTCTGTCAAGTCTTCTCACAACAATAACCTTGTACTCATTGACCGTCAGTGCCTGTAGCTCAAACGCATCGCTGATTATAGAACAAGTCACAATGCCATTTAGACCAGCATCTCGATCTATCACTCCCAGAAGTGCCACCACAGTGCCTATACAACGTAGAAGAGGTTGGTGAATGAATTAGGCAACAGATAAATAAACACACAAACACACTCAAGCACGTGTATCATGTATGAATGCACATAATCTAAGTACTCTTAGAGGTCAAATTATTAGTCACGTGGATAACATTTCTTCATCAATGGTGTTATGTTGCATAGCATGTTAGTAACAATGAGCCAAAGATGCACATCATGTCAAAGAATACACAAATTATACCGATCATATGCTGGATGAATAATACCCACACAATAATATTACTGGGGTTGAAATGCAGTTTTACTATTGAATTTAGATATACAATATCAGCGTGTCCACCAAAGAGTATTTATCATGATTGCAAAATACAAACGAGAAAAATAGGAAATGACGACAGACAACATCTGTAGCATTTGAAAATATGCTCATGGATAAGAAAATTTGAAAGAAGCTAACTATAATCGAATCTAATATATTTATAAGCAAAGTTGAATGCATTTGTATGTCTGTCCCAATTATTTGAAGATATCTGGACATCCTACAAACTTTAAATTTGGCAAGAGGGTAGCTTTCATGGGAAGAGGTAAAAATTATAAAACTGAACTACTTGTTCCTTTATATAACCATATTTCAACTTAACACACTTGATCATTCTGAATAGAAATCGCAAAACATGTCTATCAATGTTTCACGATCCACCAGTTACGTGATATGCAAAGCGATTGTGTTGTTATATTCCGGTGACGTCTTACGCACATCAGTCGCACGAATACTAACATATTTATTGGTATTTAAAGATGCTCAATTCACGCTCGGCCAATCGAAAAAAAAATTTTTTTAAGCACATCGATAAGTTAATAATCTAAATAAATTTAATTTGCCAATTGTTATTTTTCAGCTTTCGCGGGAATTCAATTGTATAAGGTTTTACTGGTAATCGAAATGAGGACAGTTTATGTGGGCTCAGAAGATTAGCGGAAAATGATAACAAATTAATTTTTAAAGTGGTGAAATATTACAACTGGATTTAAACTAAATTCAACTTTCACGGGAACGTGAATTCTATTGTATCAGGTTTTACTGGCAATCGGAATGAAGGAAATTTTAATCTTTTTTGGTCAGCCGACAAAGTTTTCAAACCAAGCATGGAGAGAAAACGTATTGTTTTTAATGAGGAAGAGGCCGATTTTGAGGCGACGGGGCATGTTTCTTGAAGGGACTTTACACGTATATTTAAGTCAAATTTCCCGTGCGAAGAACGGTAAATTTCTAGTAGGTTACAAATGGAAGTTAGTCTTCTTTCTTCTTCAAACGCTCTATATCAACCACTTGTTAACCAATCTTCAAACGTTCTTATCAACCTGTACATCTAATTCAACCACTTGTTAACCAATCTTCAAACTATCTATATCAACCACTTGTTAACCAATCTTCAAACTATCTATATCAACCACTTGTTAACCAATCTTCAAACGCTCTATATCAACCACTTGTTAACCAATCTTCAAACGCTCTATATCAACCACTTGTTAACCAATCTTCAAACTATCTATATCAACCACTTGTTAACCAATCTTCAAACGCACTATATCAACCACTTGTTAACCAATCTTCAAACGTTCTATATCAACCACTTGTTAACCAATCTTCAAACTATCTATATCAACCACTTGTTAACCAATCTTCAAACGCTCTATATCAACCACTTGTTAACCAATCTTCAAACGCTCTATATCAACCACTTGTTAACCAATCTTCAAACGCTCTATATCAACCACTTGTTAACCAATCTTCAAACGCTCTATATCAACCACTTGTTAACCAATCTTCAAACGCTCTATATCAACCACTTATTAACCAATCTTTGTGATTTGTTTGTGATCTACGCCCAAGAGCGATTGTACGTTGTGCCATATATTCTCCTACAAGTAGGCCAAGACTACATTTGTACCTTTATATGAACACCAAGCAATTATGTTGCAACAACTGGAGAGGGATCACCCTATTATCAGTAATGACCAAGACTCTCTGCAAAATCATTCTTAATAGAATCAAAGGAGCAGTGGACACAACCCTGAGAGAAGAACAAGCTGGTTTTAGACCTGGGAGAAGCTGCTTAGACCAAATAATTACCCTACGACTAATTTTGGAGGAACATATTGAGAAGCAACAACCACTCATACTAAATTTCATCGATTTTAAAAAGCCTTTGATAGTCTACACAGAATCTCTCTGTGGAATATTCTGAGATGCTATGGAATACCAGACAAAATAATAAACATTATAAAGAGCCTCTATGATGGTTCACAGTGTGCAGTTCGCACTGATGGTGGACACCGCGACTGGTTTATGGTTGAAACCGGAGTAAAGCAAGGCTGTATTCTATCTCCGCTATTGTTTGGAGTGGCCATTGACTGGGTGATGCGAAAATGTTGCAGGGCGAAACTGGCATCGATTGGGTAGAAAATAGTCAACTGGAAGATTTGGATTTTGCAGATGATATTGCCTTGTTAAGTAGAAACAACCAAGATATGCAAGAAAAACAGACAACTTATCATCTATAGCATCAAAAGTTGAACTGCAGATAAGCTATGAAAAAACAAATATAACGAAGACACCTATGGCAAGTAATGCAGATATCACACTGGAATCTAAAATGATAAAAATAACAGAGCAGTTCACCTGTTTGGGTAGCAATTTTGATTGCACAGGAAATGTTAAAAAGAAATTATGATACGAATTGGCAAAGCAACATCAGCTTTTAAAAGTCTAAATAAAATATGGAACTGCAAGTTATATAGTATTAAAACTAAATTACGAATTTTCAATTCAAATGTTGTATCAATCCTAACATATGCCAGCGAGAGTTGAAAAATGACTAAAGATATAGAAAGCAAGTTGAATGCATTTGAAAATAGATGTCTCGAAAAATAATGAATATAAAATAGAACGAATTCAGGAGAAGTGATGAAATCAGAGACATGTCTGGTCAACCACTAGTGACAACTGTTATAAGAAAGAAGATGGAGATATGTTGGGCACACCTTGAGGAAAAATGATCAACGAATATCAAAGCAGGCATTGAAGTGGGATGTAAAGGGTTCAAGAAAGAGAGGTCGACCTAAGGAGACCTTGAAGCGAACTTTGCTGAGAGGCAGGAAATATCGGTCTCAGTTCCATGGAGGAGATTGAGCGAGTTGCCCAGGATAGAGCGGTATGGAGAAATTACTTGCAGGCCCTATGTAACGTATAACGGTACCAGAGGAATTATTATAAGCAATTATGTTAATGCGTTTTTAGTTACATTTTTTTTCATTGTAGGGCCGTTAGGGATTTATCGTCTTTAATCATATAAATCATATAAATATAAATTTATATAAATATATATGTTCATATACATTTTTTTGCTTCTTTTGTATCATTTACTCGATAAATGACTTTTGGTCGAAACGTCGCGGTGGTCTTTTGATCCTTTTGATAGAAACGTCTTGTTTTCTTATAATTTGTAAAACTACATTACTTTGTTTTACGAGTTTTGCCTTTATTATAAAATGTTACTGCAGTCTTTCCTTCTATCGATAATTATGTTATAGTGCGTTTCAAATCTCATGCCCACAAACTTCTTCTTATATCTCAATAACGCTTGCATGAAATACAAAGTAATTTGGCATGTGGTGTTCGATTTCCAATAACATTACGAATATATAATTTAAATTTATGTAGGTACAGCCGTTTTACTGAAACGGCGATTTTCTTTGATCTTTGACTACCTAATAATTAATTTTTGTACTACGTCACCGAACCAACATGTCGGAGATTGTAATTCTTACCATAACAACGACGCATAAACACTGTATTTACTAGGATATTTTACATTTCTCGAACATCCTCAGTTGTCGCACAGCCAGGCTCCAGCACATTTACACTTACAGAAATGGATGGTGCACTGTTTGCTGTCACACTGATAGTATACAAAACAAGACAAGTAAATATATCCTCTGTGAGTGTATGCATTCTCCAGTTTTTATCTAACAAGTCTTTTAACTTTGCTGTTATCTCACACTTTAAAGTTGGAAAATCTTGTATAATATCTGCAGACAACCACTTAGCTGTTCTATTGTCATGTTTGCTGACGATTTCTGCTACTCTTATTTCTGGAACTTTACGAGATTGTGGTTGTTGACACGATAAATAAGATGGCAATTCAGGAAACAGAGATGGATAAGCAGTTTTTTAAAACCAGGATGCTTCCGAGGAAGTTCATGTTTAATTCCACATTTATCTATAAATGTATCAGACAATATAATGTCACATCGATGAAAATGTTTACGACACACAACGCTTGATTTAGCTGGTGACCAGTCTTTTCGTGGAATGCATTTCTTCCATCTGTCTCTTCTATCAGAATTTGATGGGAATTTAAAAACACTCACATATTCTTTAGTCGAGTCGTAGTTCGATTTATATCCAGAAACACAACACTTTTTGACCATTTTATGATGAAAACAATATGCACAAATTCAATTTAACACTGCGATATCAGTAATCCAAATATTTGTTGTCGATAAATATCCAATGACTCAAAATCGAGTAAAATAACAAGACACGCTGACGTTCTATCATTTACCGACACACACAAAATGTCAGACCACTTTACGGAAGAGATAATTAGAGCACGAAGGCCCAGTAGTTTATAGTTGGCTCTGGTTGTCGTTAGATAGCATATGGTATCATTTTGACTGTACACAAGTTCAACAACGCATGGCATATATCATCTCGCTGAAAACTGCATGATTCCATGACGTTGAATACACAACAATGACCATCTGATGCACAACGACAGCTGAGTTCACAAAAGATTCAATATTCTGTTTGAGTTATATTTTAATTTATCATTTCATGTTCTTTATAGTTACTTTTATTCATAGGAACGTTCGTATTTTTACAGTTGGTTATTTTTTAACTATGTTTAACCTTCTATAGCCGTTTCATAGTGACAAGAAAGTAGGCTTGCCGTTAGTTTGTTAACCTACATCGTCGACAAGAAGCTGAACAAAATACGGCGTTCTATTATTTTGTGATTGATACGTTTTCACCAATTATAATGTTACATACTCTTTGTTTTCAGGTTTACATTGCTGTCTAATTTGTATTATATATGTAATGAGCTCCAGCCGGTACTACGGGGTTCGTGAACCGCTGACTCGTCCTCCAGCAGATCAGAGAAGAAAATATGCATACAAAAGAAGAGGTAGAGGAGAGAAGAGAAATGGACGTAAGAGACGAGCTGGACAGAGACAGTTTAGAAGAAAGACAGATCGACTTGCTCTGAAATATCTACGCATTGGCTACTAGAATTGTCGAAGTGCAAAACAGAGAAGATCAATTCTACAGAAGTTAGTCTATGACTTCGACATATTCATGATTCAGGAAACCAACTTGCAGCAGGATAAAGCCATTGAGTGTCCAGGATTCAAATGTTATTTCACTCCCAGTGAACCCGGAGTAGGATGAGGTCAGGCTATCTATGTGAAACAAGGCCTTCCCCACAACTGCCTTGACACACATGACTTCTTACACGAGGGTGTGGAATTACAAGGAATTCAATTAAGAATTCGTGATCAGGTATGGCGAATCTATAATGTGTACGCCCATGTGGACAAACTCCATATTGCAGATAACTGGGATTTCCTTGAGAAACTCTCAAATGTACCACGCACAAAGTTTCTTATAGCAGGGGATTTCAATGCTCGATCAAAGGAGTGGGGCAGCGCTACCGAGAATAGACAGGGCATCGCTTTGAGTTCTGCTCTAATAAACTCTGACTTGACGATATTGAATGACGGCCGCCCAACTCGATTAGCTTCTAGACCTGAGGACACAGATGGTGTTATTGATCTGGCACTGATCTCAAAAACTGATGCTACTTTTGCTCGATGGAATGTTCTCGGGGCTAAAGAAAGTCATCATCTCCCCTGCGTTGTTCTTCTTAATAAGGCCAATAATTTGCGACACAGAAGGCCCAAATCTGTCTTTCAGTACACGACATGCCACTCTGATCACGAAAACCCGTAACGTATTCTGCGGCAGACTGCCAGAAAGAAGACTGCTTGGACTCATTTCCTGCAAACACCATTGTGTAATGAAAATGTTGAAAAAGCATGGCTGGCAAAAGAGGCTGCTACAAAGTCATGGCAGAGAGTCCGAAAGAAGCGACGTAGAAATATGTGTGATGTGGCTGAAAAGTCTGCTATTCGCCACAAGGCCACTGGGGATTTCTCAAAGTATTGGCTAGTAAGGCAAAGAGTGGGTTATGTGAGACTTTCATAACAGAAGTCTGTGGCGACAAGTCTCTACATCAATTCTGGCAGTTTCATCGCAAAATGAACAGGAGGAATACCAGTCAGTCTTTTCCTACTTTACGTGACTCGTCAGGAGCCAACTTGACAACAGATGCAGAAAAGGAGCAGGGGTTCCTTCATCGTTTCGTGGAACAGACAGAAAAAGATGATAAAACTGACCGCCAAAATGGCCAGAAAGGTAATGTGTCACTTAGAGAATGACCACATCCTCCCTGACACTTTGGGTAGCTACCGGCCAATGAAAGGGACATATGACAATGCTGGCATGTTTGTATATGATGTTTATGAAGGCTTCCAATAGAAGCAAGAGACTGTTGTTGTGGCCATCGACTGTTTAATATTTACGCAGCAAATGTAGCTAAAATTCAGCAAACCGGATTGGGTCGAACATTGACATTTGCAGATGATATCTTAATATATAGGACTGGGTCAGATAGACGAGAGATGGTTGACGACATTCAGAAAACATTTCATACCATCTCGGGTTGGTGTAGAGAGTCTCGTTCTCAGGTCAATCCTGAAAAACCGTGAACGTTGTGGTGCTCCTTGAATAATCACATCGTCAAGGCTGACCTACCCCGTGTAATCTTTGATGAACATACCATCGAGCGCAGAGACAGGCTGAGCTATCTTGGAATAACCTTTGATCGTAGTCTATCTTTCAAACACCATATTGAACAGACGATACAACGGTGCAAGCGTGGTCTTGCGGCTCTCAAAGTTATGGTGGCCGCACACCTTGAGCAGAGACTATTTGCCCCTTTGTTCGATCGACTGGTTATGTCAGTGGTAGATTACGGACTCTGAACTCTTACGATATAAAGATCACAATATGAACGACTATAACGTGTTCATAATGAGGATATGCGTATAGTCCTGGGCTGCACTAGAGATACCTCCATTGTGAAGATGAGATGTATGCTTGGCCTTCTGTCACTACGCTCCCGTCATGCCTTCGTTCAAACCAAGGCATATATGCAGGTTACTGCGTATCCACTCCAGAGACATCCACTACACAAGAACACTAATGATGTTAAGGGCACGAGAGCCCGTCTGCCCGGCGTGTTCGTAGAGCGTTGGACTACGGGTGACTATCCGTCTGTGTGTGCGGGTTCAATTCCGCGGGATGGCTGAAAAAGCCACAGATTCCTCAGATATACGGTGTTCGTGGCACCGAACCGAAGGGTTACGATGTCCATGGCACTGAGCCGAAGAGCTGAAAAGTTCAAGTGCTTCTGGATCGGAAAAAGGGCACGACAATCAAGCGTGGCATGTCGTGGATGGCCCAGGCTGAGAGAACAATTGGCCAGGTGACTACGGTTGCGACCCTACCAAAAGGGAAGAATGGATCCCAACATATGATAGCATGACCAACTATCTCAAAGTTATCATTACTCTTGGAAGAGAATGTAGAGATTGGGGCAAAATGAAGGCTGATCTCGCAGTTAAGCAGCCGATAGAAGATAATGCAAGGGATGATGATGTTGTTGTATATACTGATGGGTCGGTTCAACGTGGTGAGAAATCCGGCTGGGGTTTCTTGGCTAATGCGCATGGTAGGGTTGTTGCAGAGCGAAGTGGGACATACAGGACAACTACTTCTAGTATGAGGATGGAGGTTGAGACCGTTACTGCTGCCCTCCATTGGATCTCTGGGACTTCATTTACTGGGGCAGTTGTTGTCTCTGACTCTCAGTCGATGCTTCACCACAAGATCCAGAAGGGCAGGTTTCGGTATGCGTGGATGTCGTCTATAGAAGTTTCTAACCTCCAGCTGCTTATGTGGATGTGCATCAGCAGGCTTGCATCAACAGCATCGATTGTTGGGGGGTTGAAGATGGATAAGGGGATGTTCTTCGGTCTCTTTGCGACTGTCTATTGGATGAGGACACTAAAATCGATGTTGAATCGATCAAGCGATTTAGGCAGTTTGGAGTTGCCCGTTGTTCAAGTCGAACCTGAGAGGCAGAGTGAGAGATGTGTTTAATCAGCGAACCACAGGAACCATCAGTATGCATACTCTTCGATATCTGTTGGGAGACTGAGCACCTATGGGTCTGCCCGGAGTGCAGTGTCGTCAGTTTAGTAACCAATAACCAATAACTATTTTTGTAGCACAAAATATAATTTACAGCAATATAACAAATTTGGAACTTTTGATGTCATAGGTGTATCCACATTTTTCAGAGAGTGGAATTCACACAAAAGAAATGGCTTTACTTCAACTTGTACCTTCATTTTGATACAGTTGTCATGTTAAGAGATCAGGATGATTGTGGTGGTTTTGAAAACGACCAGCTGTGTACATTGATGACAATCTCATGCAAACATCTGTATTGCATATTTTTTACTAGACGACGTCGGACTTTGTCTTCTTGTGCCACTACATTGTGGTATGATACATTGTCCATTATCAAACAAGAGGGCCTATCTAATGTCGGAAGTATAGTTTACTCCATCCACTCTCTAAATAGCTAGATTTTTGGCCGATTTCGAAACAAACAGAAGTTGAGCATTCTTCAACAGCCCATTTTGTCTACTGCTTGCATGTGCAATTATAAAACGCTGCCCGTTGCCACTTGGTAGGCCTACTAATTTCTTAATCGTTCCATCTGATGACTGCCATTTTTTTTCATTGGTGTGGTGAGCATTAATCCATGTTTCTTCTAAATACACAAAGTCATAGCTTTGTCGACGCATTTATCTAACTTCATGCAAATATTTGCTTCTTATCACAACTAGATGCGGCTTATCACAGATAATGTTTTTTCCACTGGTTATTTTCTAAATTTGAAGCCTGAATTTGATGTCATTGTTATTTCTAAGCCCCATCTTTAATTTCCTTAATGTCACTGTTTTTTTTCAACTCAAACATTCGACACAATTCTTTTCGAATAAGCTCGCTATCAAAACTACCTACGACTTTCTTTCAATCTTGCGTTCTTGGTTGCATTGCACATGTACGTGAAAAGTCTTGGATCTAGCGATTTGATTTACTCCCAAAACGCACATTATCCTCTGCTCAGGGATAGAAATGCTCCCACCCTTAGCTTCTCTACAAAAATATTGATACATCTGTATTGTGATGCTTTGCAGTGTCACAAAATTTCCTCTTATACTCATTGTAAAGACCCTACAATATGCACGCCTTTGAAAGGAATGATGCTATTGAAATGACCTTTGAAAAACCAAACGTAACTTGTAAAAACACGTAATCACAAAGTACTGTAGTTTTACAAATTACAAAAACAATGACAAAATACAGCAACGTTTCGACCAACAAGGCCTTTATCAAGCAAACGAACAACAGGAGTGACAAATTAAAAAAACAAATGGACAACCAAAAACAAACGTTTCTAATGAAAATCTGGAAATAAAAACGACAATATGGGAATAAAAACGAATAACGAAATAAATGTAACACAAAAACACACATAAAAACTAGAAATAGAACGGAAGAGAAACAATGAAACATCTAGTAAATATATAACTTGAATACATGCAACATATACCCATATAGATTACAAGGCATGGGAAGAGAAAGTACTAAGAATCATAGAAATGTAATACGTTGAGCTTACGTGGTCGCAAGGTACCATACAAAGAAATCAACCGATTCTCCAGAGCAAATCGACTGCGATCATCCGAGGAACACGATCGGATGGCTGTGACCTGGACATCGTGAGCTCCTAAATGGCCAGTATCATTACCGTTCAATTGTAAACACTTTTGGTCTTCCGGTAAATAACGGAAGAACACTAGAAACACGTGGATAGGATATTGAGGTTTTAAAATTACGCGTCAATAACAACAATAAAGCTACTGTAAGCGTTTCAAATGTATGTCTATAGTTCATTCCAAAATTCGTGATCATCTTTACCGACCGATATAAAATCATCCCCTTGGCATAAATTCTTGATTTTTACATTTTTATATATGTAACAGTGACGACCTTCCAAAAGTATTTTTTGCCCACCCAAACGTTTAGTTCTGTAAGATCTTTATTATATGTTATTACTAAAATTACAGCGATGTTGATTTGGTATACTTGTCGAAGTTCTACAGTAGGATTGTCAAGTTTGTCTCTAACTAAGCATTTCCGTGTTCCACATGCAATTCAGTGCACGTCAAAATCAGGAATCCCGTGGAATTAATCAGTTCACAGTGTTTCCTACCAACTGTCATTGGCGTATGTACGCAACATTTACTTTCATTTATAGAAGTGGAAGGTATCATTTGTTCACTATGTCACCTTTCTTTTTATAATATGTAATAGGATACGCCTTTGTCAACATTCACCACCATTTTGTGTATTGATGTAAATTCTAAACTCTGGTTACCATTTTGTTGTACTTATGCAAAATTATATAACAAAAAACGTTTTTTGCATTAACTAATCTACCTACCAATTAGTTAAACATGAATTCGCAAGGTCGTGAGGTATTTAAGACTGCATGCAAAAATTACTTTTATCCATCAGGTAGATTTCGTACAAATTAAACCTTAGTGTGATCACGAATTTTGGAACGAACTATAGTTCATGTTTGATGTTTTTTGTATACCGCACATAAGCTAAAGTGAAAACCAACTGTTGGTTTTCATTGCAATTATTTCCTTGCAATGTCATGACGATTAATAGAGCACATGCAAAATATCACCTGTTTACGTTAAAGGGCTCCGGACTTACAGAATTTCAAACATGGGCATGAGTTTTGAAACACACTCTAATAGTATCAACATCTTACAATCATGCCAAGCTTGTTCTTTTGCATGTCCACATTGCAGCATAAATCGCACATGTATTTTACTGTGTGTGCTTTGTTGTAATGTTAGCAATATATTTGGTATTATGTGAGCTTCATAAGTTGTAATTTTAGCAACATGTTTGTTTTTTAATGTATGCCTTTTGTTCGTGAATGAATAACCAGAATATATATAGAAATATTTTCATTATTCAATGAACGACTTGTAGCCAGATATAATGTAGTCTCCTCACATATTTACTATAAAACAGACACAGAGAATAATATATTCAACTTACAAACTAGCAAAGAAACAGTTTTAACTAACCTGACTGTGCCATTTCTGAAACTGAGCCACCAAACATAGTGTTGAGATTGATACTAGGAGCAGTATTTTCCGTATCTTCAACGGTGATGTCAACTTCAGTCCGAGACACCAGCGGCGGAATTCCTTTGTCCATACATTCCACCTGAATTCTAAATATAGTAACATGTAAACGTGTTTAGTATAATTCCAATATTATGAGATCAGCATGTCTATATGTCTATTGTCTATATGTCTATTGTCAATATGTCTATATGTCTATTGTCTATATGTCTATTATCTATTGTCTATATGTCTATATATCTATTGTCTATTCCCGGGTGGAAGATGGAGTTGGCTGTCCACTCTTGCCGTTAAGCGTAGAGATGGGAGCTTTAATATGCGTTCTAGGGCCTGATGAGTTTCCCTTGTTGCGTTATATCCGTGTTTATAAGCGAGACATGGACAGTGTATAGCAGACATGCAAGAAAATTAAACCATTTCCACACAAGCTGTCTACGCAGAATACTAAAAATAAACTGGTAGGACAAAATTCCGGACAGCGAAGTCCTCACAAGAGCAAAGATCCCAAGCGTCAACACCCTGTTGCAGAAGGCCCAAGTGAGATGGGTCGGTCACGTTGCTCGGATGCCTGATAAATGCATCCCAAAACAGTTGATGTATGGCGAGCTTGAAGGGGCAGACGTTTAGCTGGTGGACAGAAAAACGCTTTAAAGACACTCTTAAAGTGTCTCTGAAATGTTTCGATATAGACAATACGTGCTGGGAATCCCTTGCGTAAGATCGCCAAATGTGGCGCTATAACAACAAAAAGGAACCCGAATAGCTGAGAATCATCGTATTGTTGAGTCACAGAGAAAAGAGCAGCGCGAAAAGACAGAGCACACAACACGCACATGTCTAATATTGATCATGTATGCCCCACCTGTGGTCGGGGATTCTGTTCTAGGATTGGACTCTACAGTCACCTCCGCACACACCAGAGAGGTGCAACAGCACACGTCTGAGATTGTTGTCATCATCGCTTGCGATGGACGGCTATTATATCCGTGTTTATGTAGTGTGGTCTTGATATTGTGTATCCATCTTTTTCTTTGGCTTCTCTTAACTCTAGTACCCGATCTCATTTTATTGTATGCTGTTATTTGTGGTTGGTTGTATTTCATTGTCATTAAATGTCCAAACCACTGCATTTGTTGTATTCGGTGCATGAAGTTATACCCACTCTGCCTCTGATGTCCTCATTTCGTAGTCTGTTTTTCCTGGTGACCCCAACTGCCTTCCTCAAGCATTTCATTTCACACGTGGTGAGTTTTCTGTGGTGTGTTGCTGTAAGAGACCAAGTATGGCACTGGTAACAATGTGTTGGTAGGAAAATATTTTTTATCATCTGTCTTTTCACTTCCTTCTTGATCTTTGGGTGTTGTTGGTAATGATGCTAGCTTGTAGGTCACTGCATTTGCTTTTTGACACCTTGTCTCTATTTCTCTATTGAATTTTCCGTCCTGTGTGAAAATGCTGCCTAAATATTTGAATTCAGAAACTTGCCTAGTGTTGTCTATGTGTATCTTTGCTTGGCTCGGTGTTCTGCTGATTTTCATGGTCTCGGTCTTTTGTTTGTTGATTTTCATGTTGTACTTTCTACATGCTATTAGCAATGAGTTCATGTGATGTTGTAGCTGATCTTCATCTTAATAGATTAGACTTTGGTCTGCAAAAAGCAATTCGTTGATTTGGATGTTTAATTGGTCGTCGTGACCATTGTCTATGTCAATAAGGTCTTTTTTGCACTGTGCCTCTTTCCCTATTCTGTCTATATGTATGTTGAAGAGAAGAGGCGAGAGCACACAACCCTGTCTTACTCCTGATTTTGTTTCAAATGAGTCTGCCATTCCGTCTGTTGTTCTTACCACAATATGGCTATTTGTGTATATTGCTCTGATATTGTCTAGCAGTTGTCCCTTGATCCCATAGTTTTTAGTGTTTCCATAGAATACTTCTATCTATTCTGTCAAATGTCTTTTCTTGATCGATGAATAATAAGTATAACTCGTTATTATATTCTATTGCTTTTTCACTCAGTTGTTTCAGAGTGAATAGAGCGTCTGTGCATCCCACTCCTCTTCTAAATCCAAACTGTGAGGGCTTATTTGTGGGTCAGCAATGTGTCTTATGCCTGTTCTAATATTTTTGCGTATATTTTACCTGTGTGGCTTAATAGCGAAATGCCTCTGTATGTTTCGCATTCTCTTTTATTGTCTTTATATTTCCATAATGGGACTATTACTGATTTTTGCCAGTCATCTGGAACTTTTCTTTCTGTCCATGCGGCTGTGAATATTCTGTTTAACCTATAATGTAACCTATCCTATGAGGCGAATTATGGGGACTGGGTCATAATCTAACCTTGCAAAACAATCTAATCCAACATCTACATCAAATATTGATAGACCTAAAAGAAATAATCTGCACAAGACAAGCATTTCGCAGGAAGATTTTCCTGCTATAAGAAAATGTATAAAGATTTCATATTTACACGGAGAGGAAAATAACCAGGCATAAACAACAAACATGAAGTTAGATGCATCATTGCCCCTGCAACAGCAAAATATGTATTACAAATAGATTATATATCAGAGAGAATTATCTGTACCAGAATAGCTGAAGAAGATAAATAAGAGAATAAGAGAAAAGTAACATACATACAAATGTATGTTACTCTTGTTACAAATGTATGTTACTCTTGTTACAAATGTATGTTACTCTTGTTACAAATGTATGCCCCATCTAATGATTCAAGAAAAGAAAACCAAATTGTTCGACCATTTAAACTAAACCATTAGTAAAGTCAAAGACATTTAAACTAAACCATTAGTAAAGTCAAAGACATTTATAACATTTATGTCATGTGAGATTTCAGCAGAAAAGTTGGTGTACGAATGACACATCGGAAGCATCTAGAACCATTCAGTGGCAAAACAACAAAATGCAACAGCAACAAGGAACACCCGGAAAAATAATTAAATGTGAAAGGCGATGTCTACAAAAAGTTACCAACAGCAACTGTAAACGACATAGTCGCCAAAAGAGAGATAGTTGGGATAGAACATAAAATATTTGGAGAAGCAAAGAATGAGAACACTTAATAAGAATGCAACCAAACTCTACTGTATAGTGTCTTCTATAGCAGGGCATCGGAACGAAAGTGAGAGGTAGACCATGAACAATATGGATAGATGGGATAGTAGAATCCTGTCAAAAAGCAAAGATATGTATCACCCAATCCACTAGTGCAGCGCAAAACAAAAGCAGAAAATCACAACACTTGGCTGTAACAACTCGGTAACAGTTTGACAACAAAAGAAAATGAAGAAAGAGGGATTTAACAACGACTGTCCAGAGATAGTTCTAAGCAGCCAAAATCACAAAGTCTTCTTTTGTCACTATATTGTAGTATGGATGTAATGTCCACTATCAGACAAGAAGATCTATCTAAGAAAGACAGAACTGTTTTCTCGATCTACTAAAAACAATTCATACATATATGACCAACTCTATGTGATAATCTCTATTCTCTATCGACTTTAAAACGAAAATGAGTTCAGCATCATTCTTTAATCCCATATGTCTGCTTCCTACATGCATGGGTTATGTCAAACGTTGTTTTTAACAACTGGATACAAACCTATTTATTGTTAAATATACTGACTACTATCTATTTACTTGTGTGTGGTGAGAATTGTTCCATGTCTCATCCACCTGTGCACAATTTCATAACTTTTTCTAAGCGTTTCTTGTACTCACGTAAATGCTTGTATTTCATAACTTTTTCTACGCGTTTCTCATACTCACGTAAATGCTTGTATTTCATAGCTGCTAGGTGTGACTTATTCCTCTCAGCTCCTCGTGGAGCATAGAACCTCAACAATTGTTCGCCACTTTTGCCGGTCTCTGGCTATTTTCTTTATGGTCTCCCAGGATAGACGAGCACCCTTCACTTCATCAAAAAGACTTCATCTCCAGGTGTAACAGAGTTATGTAGGACAAGAGGATGAAACAGTGGTCAACTGGCTAACCATACTTTGAATACTCCAGTTTATGGTAAAATGGTCAGCCGTACTCCAACATAGTGAAGTAGGTAAGTGTCAATCCATCCGGGTTACTTTTTGCACACGGCCCACTTGTAGGGCAGCAGAAGACAAGGGATCGCCAACAACAGATTGTGCAGAGACCTAGGTATGTGAGCAAGATGGAAGGGAAGTAGAGCAGAAGATCGCCATTATTATAGAGCCTTGCTTTGGGAAGTCAACAAAAGAAAACAGAGCGATACACATTATAGCTGGATGAGAGAGGACGTTGGAAAAACCATTCAGAGATTTCAAGGGCGTTATTGAGAAGGTATGTCTGTGAGACAATCTATCAAGACAATTGAACATGATGATGTATTTCAGAGATTTATAAAGGTAACATGTTGAACAAACAGCGAAGTAGTAGATGATAGAGAATCAGATTCGGTTAGACCCAGGAATTGTTTCTGGCAATTTATTGTTCCTTGTGTACATTGCTGCTAGAGGTGAGAAATCAACTATAGTTCTACTTGGCAGAACTCATACTAGAAAGTGTAGTTATAGCTATAGGAGTAATCTTACTGTGATTTGACTGTTCATATACGATAACAGAGAAACAATTAATCATCATCTTGGATGACCAGACCATGGTGCCTCAACGGACAGAGACGACACTACCTCGAACCTAACTAGGAACTTAGACGTCTACCCAGACGTATGACGACCACCGCCTGATGGATGCTGCAACCGTGGCCAACGTTATTAACTGGCCTCAGCGCGGACGGCAATATTGCCATGTGACGTCATAGGCTGAGGCGGTGTATTCTCACAGACTAACTATTGACTGTTACTATTGGGAAACGCTGATCTAGACAATACATCTCGCAGATGTTAGAAACTTGTTGTTGGATGCATGTGTGTATTACAGAAGATGTTTTCTGATGAGTAGCTATAGTTGTTGCTCTCACATACTATTTTAGTTTAATTTTATACAGAATACTTAGATTAATTTTAAATATGATAACGATTGTACTTACATCAGCTTATGGTAGTCTCTCTTCAGTTATCCATGAATAAGTAAGCTACATGTTTGCACAACACCACATCTTGATTAGCACATAAACTAACATCACTTTTCAGTAATCCATGAATTAGTCAGTCACAAGTTTGCACATCACCACAGCTTGATTAGCACAGAAACTAAACAGTATTACATAAATATATTTATCTACTACTGAATTTTGCTACTTTCCTTTTTGTGAAGAAGCAGTTTGGAACATTGCATTGATCATTCCTTATTTTTCTATAATTGTTGAGGAAAATGTTAGCAAATGTTGGAACCACGGACAATAAAGTTTTTCTTTTTGAGCTCCGCAGACACATGCAGTACTGTCTAACGAGAATTTTAAGTAGCTAGCAGTTACAATTTGTATGACAATCTCCTTCTGGTTTGTCGTGACCAAGAACTTATCTTCATATTCAGATGATATCAGCTTTTGAACAACTAGATATGATATGAAGCAGAGAACAGTGAGGTCTTGTGATAGGTACTTCAGTCCACCCCTATCTATTAAATGTGTGTAGTCTAACCAGGACAGATCAGGTTCAATTTCTGCTGTAATGCCCTTAGCTTGCTGAATAAGTAGGCAACATGAAGGGCACTTTAATCTTCTACACAGTCTGTAGGCAGCAAATCCACTGATGTAGACAAGTACATCCACAGTTCCGTCAGGCTATGATTTCAGAATTTTCTACATTCACTTCAAACCATGGGTATCCTTTGCTTGGCAGCACTTGTCTCCATCTCATTGTCTGTACTGAACACTGCTAATAAGTCACGAATTGGAATATCACCACATCTCGAGGAGCACATACACAAAACAGAATAAATCCTTAGTTTCTTTTCAGTTTCCAAAATTTGCTACACAGAAACAAGGTAGTTTGCTCCTGAAAGTTGCCTGTACTCACTGAATCTGGCCTCAAGATTGTCCGTTTGTAGTTTTCCTAACAAGATGTACTCTATGTTCATGATGTTTGTGAATGCATATTTAGTTAAATCTATCATTGCCTTCAATGTGTGAATCAAAGCATGGAATGTTTCCCTGGTGAGCTTCCCTTCTCTTACTGGTAGATTATGCCATGCTTCCACCCATTTGCATAGCTGTTCCAAATTCAACAAATTAGTTTTATCAGTAGCTGTTATAGGCATGGCAAATGGGTTTCGAAGCTTTGTTCCAATAAATTTATTTTTAACATTTATAATGTTCCACCACTGTAGTATTGTATTAATAAAAGTTGCAGTACCATCCTCCTGATCACTGAGCCGTAGAGCTGCAACATTATACTCGTTGAACACAGCAAGGGCTAGAGATACCTTCTGCCTATCAAAACTAGATGGAAACAGTGCTTTGTGAGTAATCGCTGGTGCTAATTTGGTAATGTTGTTACATTCTTTATTATACAAAATTTTCAAGCTGGACATCTTTGCTCTCATGAGTTCCTCTGATTGTGATACAGGATAACAAAGGAAAACAAAAGTTTGCTCCGTGTCCTTCTGGTTGATCCAGTTGTGCCATATGCATTTCAATATATGTACTGAATCATGAAGCAAAAAGATTGGTGTTCCAGAATACACTGGATTCTCAAAAGTGTATGCATTTTGTGAACTTCCTGCAAGTTGTTTGTACACTTTTCTGTTTACTGCATTGTTATCCGCAATAACAGCCAGGACTTTAAAACCAACGAACTGCACTGTCTGTATAGTCTGAATCAAATTTCCTTGCAAGTCATCTGATGTCATCTTCTTCATTGGAATTAGTCCAACCACTTCAGTGTAATTGCCAAATATTGAAGAAATAAAAAAATGCCTGCACAGTGGTAGCACTTTCGACTGCATTTGATGCTGTGCCAATCAATTTTCCTCCAGTATAATTTAGTGCAGCTTTGACATAAATTTCATCCATCTGAATGGCTACAATTTGGTCAGTTGCAGAAAGTTTGCTGCTCTTGATCTGTAAATATTTACTGATGTCAGAATCTACAGACTTTGTCAATGGCATAATTAAATTTCTGAGTGTGCCATGATGGGAAGACACAGATAATTTGATCTTCTTAGAAATCTGTAGCATACTGGGGATTTTATATATGTCATAAATGCAAAACAGTGGGTGTTACTGCTGTACCGTTTTCTGTTATCTGGAGTTCCGACCAGCTGCAACTGTTCAGCAAGGAATTGAAGTGTTTTCTCTGGCACAACACTAGTGCTTGTGGTGGTGGATGATAAACTAATTGCTTCAACCAGATTATCATGTGCCTTTGTCATGTAATAGTTAACAGTTCGATCTTCTTCTAAATCTTTATATAAACAATAGGACAAGAGATTCTCAACATGAGACCATCTCTCAATTTTTCCACTACTTGACAGCCAGTTAAAGGAACTTTTTCTATGGAAACTCCCTTCAGGTGAACAGTAAAGGACATGTCCTGGTCTATTTTAATACTTAGTCCTATAGCTGGTGCTTCTATGGTTTCAACAATTACAGTGTACAATAGAACATATTCCTTGTCTTTACAAATCTGCAGAAACTTTGCATTTAAATTATCTTGTAACCTTGCTTCATAATTGTCCTGAAAAACTTTAAAATCACTGATCAGATCTGACGCCAGCCAATCTTCAACATCTTTATTATATCTTTCTTGTACTGCTGTAGCTCGTGCTTGTGGATTCTTACGAAGAACGACAGGCGCTTTTGACATATAAGATGGAAGGTTAGGAAACACAGTGGGAACAGCATCAGGTTTTAAAACTACACAACGCCTGTCAATAATGTGTTCTACATCATTTGCATCTGTATATTTATCTGAACGTACTAAATCTTCTCTAAAATGTTTGATACAAACAACACTATGTTTCGTGGAAACCAATCTTGACGTGGAATATTTTTGATCCATTTGTCCCGAATTTCCTGACGATTTTCATTTGGAACCTTGAATGCTTTAACATAATCTCCCTCATAATTAGATCTACAATTTGGTACACAACACTTTCTAGGCATCGTTATTTTGTCGTTATGTTTATTAAAGAAGGTAATTGTTAAATTATACACATATAATTATAATCGTAATTTGATCTACATTTTAGTACACATTACTTACTAGCTAGGTATCGTTATTTTATTGTTATGTTTTATTGTTTACAACACTGACAACAGTTAGGTTTACTGAAGAAGGTACTTATTAAATTAACTTATATTATACATATATAATTACAATCGTAATTTGATCTACATTTTGGTACACAGCACTTACTATGCATCATTATTTTGTTGTTATGTTTACTGAAGAAGTCCGTTTGAGTCCCTATGTTTACTAAAATGTCCATATGTTTACTAAACACGTTTGAATAATCCGCCTCACCCTCCATCTTGAATAATATTGCGCTGTGGCCAGTTAGTAACGTTGGCCACGCTGCAACCGTGTTCAAGTCGTTCCATATCTGACAGGAAAGGACTGAACCTTCTTATCATCATCCAGTGATTATCAACCATTGGTTCCATCGAACTTGAACAATTTTACTACTTAAATGGAAGAGTGTATTATAACAATCAAATTTGTGATGACAGGTTAATAAAACAGATTATTGCTGTGAATATTTATAAGGTTCAATTGATATGTGCATAGCCTGAGTTAATTATTAAATAATTTATCCATCGTGTTGCTAATTGATCACAACGGTGTTAGGTTAGTTGTATTCACTAACATCTTAGTTTGTAGTAAGATAGAAGTGTGGAAAGTGTTAGGTTAGTTGTATTCACTAACATCTTAGTTTGTAGTAAGACAGAAGTGTGGAAAGAGTGATGTTATATTTTAAATCAAGAATATAATACTGTGGACAATCACGAGCTTTTTCTTTTGGTCAACCGATTTTTCCTTGGGAAATTTTTTTTCTGGGTCCTTGTACTAGGTGAAATAACTACAAAGGTCTGTTTAGGAGTTCCCTCTTCCGTTTTCACTAAGGGTTCCACTCAAGAGCTTGACTAGTGACTCTCGACTGTGTCTGCCCAAACCTCCGCCATTTTCTCTTTTTAATAATAATAATAAAAATAATAATAATAAGTCCTCTCGTACCGTTATACTTTACATAAGGCCTGCAAGTAATTTCTTCATACCACTCTATCCTGGGCAACTCGCTCAATCTCCTTCATGGAACTGAGACCGATATTTCCTGCCTCTCTCAGCAAAGTTCGTTTCAGAGTCTCCTTAGGTCGTACTCTCTTTCTTGAACCCAGTGCATCCCACTTCAATGCATGCTTTGCTATTCGTTGATCATTTCTTCTCAATATATCTGCATCTTCTGTTTCGTATAACAGTTGTCACTAGTGATTGACCAAACATTTCTCGGATTTCATCACTTCTCCTGAATTCGTTCCATTTTATATACATTATTTTTCGCAGACATGTTTCCGAGCCATACAGCAACACGGATTTCACATTTGAGTTGAATATCCTGAGCTTTGTTTACGTGGAGATGGCAGTAGATCCCACAGACTACAGGACATGCATGAAAAAGTGGATGCCCTGGCAAATACTGCTGAACGGCTTAGTTTTAAAATCAGCCAACAGAAGGCAAAAGTACTGTTAAGCACCAACATACAAGATCCGATATTGGTTGAGGGAAGCAACAAGACTCGATATTGGTTGAGGGAAGCAACAAGACCCGATATTGGTTGAGGGAAGCAACAAGACCTGATATTGGTTGAGGGAAGCAACAAGATCCGATATTGGTTGGAAGCAACAAGACCTGATATTGGTTGGAAGCAACAAGACCTGATATTGGTTGGAAGCAACAAGACCTGATATTGGTTGAGGGAAGCAACAAGACCTGATATTGGTTGGAAGCAACAAGACCTGATATTGGTTGGAAGCAACAAGACCTGATATTGGTTGGAAGCAACAAGACCTGATATTGGTTGGAAGCAACAAGATCCGATATTGGTTGAGGGGAAACAACAAGACCTGATATTGGTTGGAAGCAACAAGATCCGATATTGGTTGAGGGGAAACAACAAGACCTGATATTGGTTGGAAGCAACAAGATCCGATATTGGTTGAGGGAAGCAACAAGACCTGATATTGGTTGGAAGCAACAAGATCCGATATTGGTTGAGGGAAGCAACAAGACCTGATATTGGTTGAGGGAAGCAACAAGACCTGATATTGGTTGAGGGAAGCAACAAGATCCAATATTGGTTGAGGGAAGCAACAAGACCTGATATTGGTTGAGGGAAGCAACAAGACCCGATATTGGTTGAGGGAAGCAACACGACCCGATATTGGTTGGAAGCAACAAGACCTGATATTGGTTGAGGGAAGCAACACGACCCGATATTGGTTGAAAGCAACAAGATCCGATATTGGTTGGAAGCAACAAGACCTGATAATGGTTGGAAGCAACAAGACCTGATATTGGTTGAGGGAAGCAACAAGACCTGATATTGGTTGAGGGAAGCAACAAGACCTGATATTGGTTGAGGGAAGCAACAAGACCCGATATTGGTTGAGGGAAGCAACACGACCCGATATTGGTTGGAAGCAACAAGACCTGATATTGGTTGAGGGAAGCAACAAGACCCGATATTGGTTGGAAGCAACAAGACCTGATAATGGTTGGAAGCAACAAGACCCGATATTGGTTGGAAGCAACAAGACCTGATATTGGTTGAGGGAAGCAACAAGACCCGATATTGGTTGGAAGCAACAAGACCTGATAATGGTTGGAAGCAACAAGACCTGATATTGGTTGGAAGCAACAAGACCTGATATTGGTTGGAAGCAACAAGACCTGATATTGGTTGAGGGAAGCAACAAGACCCGATATTGGTTGGAAGCAACAAGACCTGCTATTGGTTGGAAGCAACCAGACCCGATATTGGTTGAGGGAAGCAACAAGACCCGATATTGGTTGGAAGCAACAAGACCCGATATTGGTTGAGGGAAGCAACAAGACCCGATATTGGTTGGAAGCAACAAGACCTGATATTGGTTGAGGGAAGCAACAAGACCTGATATATTTGGAAGCAGCAAGACCTGATATTGGTTGAGGGAAGCAACAAGACCTGATATTGGTTGAAGCAACAGACCGATATTGGTTGAAGCAACAAGACCTGATATTGGTTGGAAGCAACAAGACCTGATATTGGTTGAGGGAAGCAACAAGACCTGATATTGGTTGGAAGCAGCAAGACCTGATATTGGTTGAGGGAAGCAACAAGACCTGATATTGGTTGGAAGCAACAAGACCTGATATTGGTTGAGGGAAGCAACAAGACCTGATATTGGTTGGAAGCAACAAGACCTGATAATGGTTGGAAGCAGCAAGACCTTATATTGGTTGAGGGAAGCAACAAGACCTGATATTGGTTGAGGGAAGCAACAAGACCTGATATTGGTTGGAAGCAACAAGACCGGATATTGGTTGGAAGCAACAAGACCCGATATTGGTTGGAAGCAACAAGACCTGATATTGGTTGGAAGCAACAAGACCTGATATTGGTTGGAAGCAACAAGACCTGATATTGGTTGGAAGCAACAAGACCCGATATTGGTTGGAAGCAAAAAGACCTGATATTGGTTGGAAGCAACAAGACCTGATATTGGTTGAGGGAAGCAACAAGACCTGATATTGGTTGGAAGCAGCAAGACCTGATATTGGTTGAGGGAAGCAACAAGACCTGATATTGGTTGGAAGCAACAAGACCTGATATTGGTTGAGGGAAGCAACAAGACCTGATATTGGTTGGAAGCAACAAAACCTGATATTGGTTGGAAGCAACAAGACCTGAAATTGGTTGAGGGAAGCAACAAGACCCGATATTGGTTGAGGGAAGCAACAAGATCCGATATTGGTTGGAAGCAACAAGACCTGATATTGGTTGAGGGAAGCAACAAGACCTGATATTGGTTGAGGGAAGCAACAAGACCTGATATTGGTTGGAAGCAACAAGACTCGATATTGGTTGAGGGAAGCAACAAGACCTGATATTGGTTGAGGGAAGCAACAAGACCTGATATTGGTTGGAAGCAACAAGATCCGATATTGGTTGGAAGCAACAAGACCTGATATTGGTTGGAAGCAACAAGACCTGATATTGGTTGGAAGCAACAAGACCTGATATTGGTTGAGGGAAGCAACAAGACCTGATATTGGTTGGAAGCAACAAGATCCGATATTGGTTGAGGGAAGCAACAAGACCTGATATTGGTTGGAAGCAACAAAACCTGATATTGGTTGGAAGCAACAAGACCTGAAATTGGTTGAGGGAAGCAACAAGACCCGATATTGGTTGAGGGAAGCAACAAGATCCGATATTGGTTGGAAGCAACAAGACCTGATATTGGTTGAGGGAAGCAACAAGACCTGATATTGGTTGGAAGCAACAAGACTCGATATTGGTTGAGGGAAGCAACAAGACCTGATATTGGTTGAGGGAAGCAACAAGACCTGATATTGTTGGAAGCAACAAGATCCGATATTGGTTGAGGAAGCAACAAGACCTGATATTGGTTGGAAGCAACAAGACCTGATATTGGTTGGAAGCAACAAGACCTGATATTGGTTGAGGGAAGCAACAAGACCTGATATTGGTTGAGG